>JBBMEG010000018.1:4553142-4594804 GCA_037832605.1 Cyclanthera cordifolia
CAAGGTGTACACACACACACAAATATATATATATATATATATATATATATATATATATATATATAATTTTTTTTTTTAATCAAAACAAAAATAAAAATGATTGAAATGGTGACAATTAACTTAATTTGTTGATTTTATTTTATAGAAAATGACAGTGGTGAAAATCCGAGATAAGTCAACAAATAAAGTGACTATGAATTCAAGTGGTTGGAAACGTGACGTTTGGTCCCATAATCTTCAAGAGGAGATACAACTTATGAAGACGTATCTACCACAGTTTCCTATAGTAGCCATCGACACTGAATTTCCGGGCTTCCTTCGATATACTCCGAAAGGTGTTACGGAAGAAGAATTTTATGAATGCCTTCGATTCAATGTTAACCGATTGAGCATACTTCAACTTGGTATTACCCTCATTGACGACGAAGGAAATACTGGGATGACTTGGGAGTTTAATTTTAAGGACTTCGATTTGATTTCTAATATGGAAGGTGTTTCATCGTTAGATTCGTTTCTCAAAAATAAAGGATTCAACTTTGAAAAATTAAGAAAAGATGGCATTGCACCAGACAAGTTCACAGCTATGTTTCTACCAATATGTCGCACTGGTCAAGTTAAGAAATGGATCACCTTCCACGGGTTCTACGATATTGCCTACCTAATGAAGCTTTTGAAAATTAGATTCATGGCGACTTCGATGGCGACGTTTGCAATCACTGCTCAACAGTTATTGGGAACAGTCGTGGATCTCAAACACATGGCTCAGCATTGTCAGGGCTTGCTTAATGGAGATTTAGGGCTGAAAAAACTAGCCAAATTGATCGAAGTTCAGCGAGTCGGTACTGCACACTTTGCCGGTTCTGATAGTCTGCTCACTGCTTCAGTTTATGCCAAGATGAAGATGAAATTCAAGCTTAAGCCAGAGGAAGGTGAAGGGTTTTTGTATGGACTGCCTCACCAAATTCGATCACCAGAGAAGATTATCAATTCACATATAGTAACTCCATCACCAATGTCAAAATGCTTATCATCTTTTAAATCATCGCCAATATTTGTGGGTGATTTTTTGATTGTTGGTTGAATATTTTTATTTTCTTGTAATGTGTATTAAATATGAACAATACTTTTGTACATTATTGGTACGAGGTCAGATGATGAGGGTGCTAAAGCCGTGTTGACCTAGTCGGGATGTCCGGGTGCACCTACTGATACCTCATCACCAACAATATGATTTTGTTGTACAGTTTATATTTAGTATGAATAAAATTACAGTTTCATGTACCAAATTTTTATACTGTAAATAACATGCCTTCACAATTAAAAAACCAGTCAATCTAACACAATAATGAGGCATAATGAAGTTGATTGCAAAAGGACCAATCAACAACTATGATTCCATTAGAACAAAGCTTTGAACTCCCTAGCTGCCTATAAAATTGAAAAGCAAAAGGCAAGTAAAGAAAAAGAGAGAAGAATAAAATTATATCCCAACATGTTGCCATTTTCTAACCCAATTAAAGGGGGGAAGGTAAAAAAAAAAAAAAAAAAAACAAAACAAACAAACTTGCTCATAAACAGATGCAAATATGTCTTATGAACATCACAGAAGCAAATCTAGTATATAAAGCAACTTTCTAGATTTGATTATGTAAACTTATAGCATTATTATTGGATTTCAATTCTGTTCGTTTACATATGCAGAAAAGCATGAAAAGTAACCATGAATAGGGAAATCTAAATTTCCTGCTATCTTTTCTCCAATTGCAACTCTGAGATCATCAAAACAGTAGCCAGCCATATGCATCATGCACCGAAAATTTCCACCAAAAAATTTAGTTTTATTTTTTAATAGGTGAATTTTCAAGCCAGCTTACGCATAACTCGACTATTCTCACCAATCATATAGTCTAACCCTACATCATTACAAAGTCAAAGAAACTCTCGAGAAATTATTTCCTTGATAGGTTTGGCCACCACCATGAATTGAACTATAAAAATGAGCTTTTCTTAATTACAAGAGAATTACTTCAGAGTCCTCGAAACAAAAGGCAAATCCTGCAAAAATGTAGTTAGGAAATAAGGTTCAGACGATTGCAATCAGCAAATAATGATAGAGAATGAGCAATCAGCAAACCTCCCTTTAATATAAAATACCAATTTTCGGAATAACCTATATACATTTATTTATTTGATATATCTATTAGTAGATAGGTGGCTAACATGGATTAAACTCATCAGACATCGCTATTTAGTTCCTAAAACTCTTCTTGACCATTAGTTCAACCTAATATTCGAATGTTTCTCTAATCAAATACATGCAATGGCACCTATTCTGTAACAGTCGTACCCATCCAAATTACAATTGAACAGCAGCCCTAAACAATAAGGGATAATGCAAAAAATAACAATAATAATCTCACTGGCATAAACATTAAGAACTGGTTATTTATGAAAGAAATCTCAGGCAGCCAATAACCAAAATGCATGTTGAAAATGGGGATAGCAAGTCATTAAGATCATAAGAAAAAAGAATAAAGGACCAAAGAATTAAGCAACTTACGTATAAGCCTCACTCCAAGCTTGTCCCAGGAAGGAATACTCTAATGAGTTCTTTGGCAGTCACTTTCTTCCTACAGGTAGGGCATTGGCACCGGATGGCAATTGCAGCCTTGATGCATGACTTGCAGAAAATATGACCACACCTTGTCGACGTTTCTTCCACGAACGGACCCATGCATATTGGACAACAGAATTTGGGCTCCTTCGGTGGAGCAGGCTTCTCTTTCTGCCAATAAAAAAAGAAATTGCTCGAGACATAATCCCATTTACAACACTACATTATCATTTTTATAAGATTTAAGAAACATAGGGCCGTGTTATAAACAAAAGAAATAAGATTTCAGAAAAAGAAAAGTGTTAAGATTCAAGATCGAAAAATAACAAGAACGCTAAATTGAGATGAAAAGAATGAAATTGAACTGATCACAAGTTTTTCAGAGGCTTGCCCTCTTCCCAATTCCAAACGGAATGCCAAATTGTTTAGAAAATAAGATACCTTACAATGACCTAATGACTCCTATTTATAATAAACCTAATCCTAAACCTAATTGATAAAGGAAATACTATTATCCTAATTAAATAGAAATACTACTATCCTAATTAAATAAGGAAACTTAAATAAACTAAAATAGATAATTAAAATAAACCTATTGTAGATAAAATTAAATAACTAATTAAAACCAGCAATTAAATCAATTAACTTTCTTCTTCCTTGAGTAGACTTTGAAGGCTCGATGCGTAGGAAAAGGAAAAAGAGAGACTAATTTGTTATTCAATATTCCTAAGTTTTTATGAAAACGATCTTGTTGAATTATGTAAATCACCAATTAACATAAAAGTTTAAGCTGGTAAGTTGGGGTAAATTTAATTATATCAATAAACAGATGTCCATAATTTTTGTCCTAGCAAAGTCCTAGTCTCATGACCTTTTGTGTCATGACTATTACCACCCACATCCATGCTAAGGTGACATCATTTCTCTCAAACATAATTAAACAATACATGGAATGGAAAATTCACCTAATCATTTGTTCTTGCAACTTTTCGCATATGATTAATCATCTAATAAATAATGATGTATTGTATATGCAAGAAATAGACACCACGAATACAGCCGGAGAAAGATACATGCATTGGTTATGGAAAACAAGCCAAAACTATCGCTTTTAAAACATACAATTATATAATCTACACTACTCCCAAAGAATTGAGAAAAACCTTGCACAAATAAGAGTAACAAAGATAAAAATTTGTTCCAATACCGTAGATTTGTTGCTGGTTTCCAAATTGATTAATAAATCAAAATTTATTGTTAGTTGATTTGACACTTCTCTCCTACGCTTGCACCGGCTATTATTTGACACCCTGCTGCTCTGCTTTTCTGCAACTGCAAGAAGATGAGAGAATGAGAGATGCAAGCATCAAAACAGGTGGGAACATCAAAGGAAGTATGGTTAACGGACACATCAATTGGAGGAGAGGTTCTTGAGGGCTACGTCCATAGATGATACAGCCAGAATTATAAACACTAAGCATCTACGTTACCCATGAAGTCTACATCATTTGCAAAGTTGAAGTATAAAGAATTACTAGTCACATATTACTCCACTCACTTCCCACGTCGTGTTAAGAAAAAAAAAGATCATATGGGGCTTTCTTACTTTCCAAGGATGAGAATATGTTAATGTTAAGAACGGGGTTTGGTTATGCCTTGATGAAGAATTGAAAGATTCAGCAGAGAATCTAGCTAAACACAACAATTTTTAACTGGCTATGAAGGTAACCAAACCATTGAAAATAAGCAATGGAGTTCAACTATATGAACAACATACCTTCATCAACTACATTAAGGGTGTGTTTGGGGCAAAGAGAATGAGAATGATTATGAGAGGAATGAAAATTGAGGAAAGAATGAGAAAGGGAATGATTATGGGGAGAATGAAATAAGCATACCTGCATCCACATCAACTATATTATTCCTAGGATTACGTCTGGATTTCTTTTTAGCCTGCAAATAATCAATGGAGTTCAAGAAATATCAGAATCAATCAATGGTTATGAACAATCATATCATATTGGATAGAAGAATGATAAATGATACAGCAATAAAGTGAAGCAAGTGGAAGCATACTTCAGCAAAAGCTCTGGCAGATGATTCGATAACATCGTCATCAATGACGTCAACGTCAATCGTTGTAGGTTGTAATGACTGGTGTTGATTAACGTGTGCTTCTTGAATCACCAATTGAGATTCCTGCCCTATATCTTGATTCTCAGTTGGTGGCAAGCTGTTTAGGTCCAAGTCCAATGATTTCCTACGATGATCTCTGGTGGTAGCGGTATGTCCTCTCATTGCATGAGTACTCATCTATTTTGGAGCTCCTCAAAAGCCTGCTAAACATGGCCGCAATATACTCAAAGTGTTCGTGCAAATAAGAGCCTAGTTGATGTCAGATAAAGCAAACAAGGGAACATTTGAGAAAGAATTTGATAGCTTCTAACAAAGCCAAAACAAAAACCACCAGTCTTGAAATAAAAACTCAGAAACTGAGTTAAGAAAACACAAAAAACACTTGTGTTATGAATTATAATTCACTAACATATCACTTATTTTCATTAACAAGAGATAACAACGATTTTCATTGAAGAACTGAACAAAGAGTTACTAAAATTACAATCTTCAAAGAAGATTAAAAGAAGAACAAAAGAAAAGCAATCAGCAAATATACAAGAAAAGCCCAGAAGAAGTCAGAACAACATGGCCACTTAATCCCAACAACCATCCCGTAAGCGCCAAAGTCTAGTCTTGCAATAATAAACACAAGGAGATTCTCAGAGATTATCAGCTGTTCTGCTATTTACACAAGACAACAATAATAAACGCAAGGAGATTCCAGAACAAACACAAGGAAATTTGATAAACAAGAAACAATTCATTGCAACTCAGAAATCAAGACAAAAATCAAATCTCCGCCAATAAACAAACACGTTGTTCCGCTATTTACAAAAAAAAAAAAAAAAAAAAAAAAAAAAAAAAAAAAAAAAAAAAAGAGCCAACATTATCCACAAACACCACTCTAATGATCGACCCCAAACCCCATTCTTCAATGTGGCAGCAATCAGTTAGAACACCCGATTCAAATACATCAATATCCTCGGATTAATTAGAAAAATTATAACCGATCATCAAAATTCCTTTCCAGACTCCACTGCATTGTTTTTACTACCTACCACACAAACATACTCCATCCCAAATCAAAACATCAAAGCTATCACACCAACAAAAAAAAAAAAATCCACATTGATTAAGGCTTTCACAAACACGAGTTGAAAAACACCCAAAGATCATATCAAATACCAAGCAGCAGCATAAGTTAACAGATTCTGTAAAATAATTATAGAATGGGTTCAATCACAAGATGATGTACTTCAAACAACCGGTTGATGAGGAAAGAAAGTGAAGAACCAGAAAGAAAGAAAATACCTTGAGACTTGTGGTGTTTGATGGATTGGTTGTACTCATAGATCATGTGATGGAAGTGTTCTAAATATTGGTTTTAGGGTTTGGGATCCTTGTGCAGTTAGGAGATGGAGAGAAGAAAAAAAAAATGCAGAACGAGTAAGGACTGAGACCAAAATTATGATAATTTATTTAAATTTTATTTTAAGTAAATTATTATTTTAGTCCCTAGTTATTATTTTTTTCGTTAACCTCTATAAATCAACCTTTAATAACTTTAAACTTTGTTTTGTTCCGTCAAAAACAAAAATTAAAAAACTTTTGTTTCACTTTTAGAATGAAGTTTAATTTTTAATTCTTGAATTTTGAATTTTATTAGGTTAACCCAAAATTTCAAAAAATTAAATTAAAATTTATTTTTATTTTTATTTTAAAAAAAAATTATTGTATTCTTTTATAAATTTTAGAAATGTTTGACATTTTATATTTGATTGTATCAAAAGTATTTCTATTATTAAACTAATTTTGATTAATATTAAATTCAAATTTATGATAAGTTTACTTTTAAATTTTTTTCAAAATATAAGAATTAAAAATTAAATTTTGAAAATTTGTAAACTAAAATAAAACTCAAAGTTCATGGACTAAAACTTGAATTTTTAATGTTTATGTAACCCTTTTGTTTTTAATATTAGAAGCAAATAAATTTAATTTGAATTTGCATATGTTGCTTTTAACAAATATTATATAATCATATCATAAATTTGATTTTAGGGGAATACATGAATAGACAATTTTCCCTAAAATTACGCTTTGAATTACAAACATATCGTGCTTGAAATGCCACTTTTTACACATCTATCCGAGTTTTTTCATTATAAATTTGTCCCATTAGTGTTTAATTATAGTCGAAGTCTCAAAAAAACAGAAGAAAAATGGCTTAAGAACTATTTGATGCAACTTTATTATAAAATAAAAATAGATAGATTTGCTACAATATCTGAATAAGGCATCATCACAAAACTACTAAGATCTGGTTGTGGATAGAGAATGAGAATCTTTACAACACAAACTTACATGGCATGTATAATCTCTATGAATTTAGTTGTAATAAAAAGCATCTGCACTCTCAAAAACCGTCTAAACATAGCGAACGACGAGCGTTGAGGATTCGAGAAAGATCAGGATTTCTTGTGGTAACTGTGAACTAAAATAAAAACAAATACAACTAAGTATTATAAGTGAAGGTCATCTCTCCTTTATATAATATATATCCATTCGTTTCTTAAGATGGCAACTGGAGCTTTTGGTTGGTCTTCCAACTGCAGAGGTCAAATATGTCATAACATAATTAGGAAAAGAAATCCTCAATTTGGATAGTATAAGAAAGGTTAAAATAACGTTTTGGTCCCTAAACATTGAGGTTTGTTCCATTTTGGTCTTTAAGCTTTCAAAAGTTTAATTTTAGTCCATATACTTTTAAAAGTTTGTTCCGTTTTGGTCTCTAGACTTTCAAGTTTGTTTCATTTATTGATCCATGAATTTTCAAATGTTCAATTTTAGTTCCTAGACTTACAAAATAAATTAAATTTGGTCTTTAGTTGAAACTTTTTGTTAAGTTTTATTTAAAAGATAACCATCTTTCTCTATAAACTTAAGAAATATGTTCGCATATTTTCTTTATTTATATTAAAATTATCAACATTGTTGAATCATTTAAAAAAAATATCAACTTCAAATTTATTAGGGATTAAAATGATTTTTTTTTTTAAGTCGAGGAACTAAAATTAGACATTGGACCAAAATGGAACAAACTTGAAAGTCCAGGGACCAAAATGGAACAAACCTAAAACTGTAGAGACCGGAATGGTATTTTAACCTTAAAAAAATCAATGAATAATTTGAGTAGAAATTTGTCACCTCTGGAAATAATAATAGAAGAAGTCGGCATAGAGTAGCGTTTGCACGAGCCCAGAAATCCAAGCTGCAAGTTTGCAAAGTGTGCTTGTTAGAAAAGTCAATGTCTTCGTCAACATGTATTCGACTTAAGGTGAGCAAAAACAACTTTACATAATATATGAAAAGAGAAACTTTAATGTTCATCTTGAATTCCAACTATGCTACTCTAAACGTGTCACGACACGTCAGGATGATCGCTCCAACGTTATATTCAATTATATTTTAGAATAAATGGGTAAATGCAAGCAGATAAAGAAGATGGTTATTCAACTGCTCAGAAGCTAGGTAGACAAGTAAAACAAAATGAGTGACCGAGTATAGTGGAGAATTTGGAGGCATAAAGTTGAGAATTATTATTATGAGAAGCTCTCAAAAGTATTACGTTTCTAGGTCTAGAGACATGATAATAGTCAAGGTGCGCGTAAACTAGTCCGGACACCCGTTCATAAGTTTTGTGTTTTTAGGTCTAGAGTCAATCTTGTGGTTTAAATTTACGGTTGGAATAAAAGAATACTTGTTGGGTTGAAGGTTGAAGGTTTCTTATCCTCAATCAATTCTAATTGTGGTTTCAAGGTATTAATAGACTAATATCACTAAACATAGCTTTATGATAAAACTAAGGTTAAATTGACAAAAAAAAGCTTCATCCGTTTTTGCTGATCTCCTGCATAAGAGCCTATATACAAAAAAAAAAATTTAAAATGAAATTTCAATAATAGTTACACACAGGTCATTCAGTCAGTTTTAGATTGACTTGCATCTCCATTTTTCTTAATTATAAGTGCAGAAAGAAAAAAAAAAATCTTATATTGGAAATGTCAAGAAATTTCAATAGGAAAACAAAACACAATTCAGTAAGAAAAAATCACACAAGAAAAAATCACACAAGCAGAGAGAGTGTCATATTATACAATCTCGTCCGCAAGTTTCAAAATACATTGTTCCAAAAAATTGAAGTAAATGTTACATAGCACTTGCACCAATTTTAGCTAAGGATGCCTCTTTTTACTTTTTTGAAATGTAAAAATATAGTTTTTTTTTTACCGGGAATTGGAGATTCGCCCCATTTTCATATCGAGGGAACCCACACGGCCACATCATCTTGAGGCCCAAATCCGAGAGACAACAAAAAATTTACAATTAAGCTCATTCGTGATTTTTGAACAAGGGAGCATACCAATGAGGTTGTCCCTTCGAGTAAATACAGTTGATATTTGCTAGAAAAATCTTGCACAAAACACCAAAAAAATGGCCAATAAGACCTAGGAAACAAATTACTTACTTATCCAGTGGACAAAGTGAGGCTCCGTGAAGTAGCGGTAGATCCAGTTGACAATGTATAAAGCTCGGTACGCACTGCATCAAGAAAAGTTAAGACTCAATAAATATTTTTGTTCATAAGGTTTGAGGTTGTCATAACTGAGTCGAGGATGTTGGTAATAGATGATTCAGTAGAAACTACTAGAAGCTTTTCACAAGGTAGTCTACTCAGTTAGGCTCCAGTATAACCCAAACTGAACAAAACTATCACACATGCAAAGAAAACAGTTTTATCCACTTTGCACATATGGTTGAACTCTTGTTCAATTGAGAATCAATCAGCACTTAAAGAAACTAACAACTTAGACGGTTCACAGATTAATTTTTCCACAAGTGTTGATGTTTAGTTTAGGATACAAAAAGCCAATCTGATATACTAATTGATGAACTAGATCAATTCCAAACACTGATCCATCCAGGCTACTTGGGCCCTAGCCTCTAAAGTAAAAGGTTTGCCGTCTCGGGACCATTCAGAAAGAAAAGAACAGAAGACGCCTTACCACCTTTGACTTTTCCATTGCTAGATGTTCATCAGCATACTATCTAAAATAGTCAAATTACTATACACAAGAAAAAGAAAAAAAAAAAAGAAAGAAAAATGTTGAAGTTTTCTCCTAATTCATGGAATTCAAAGTAGATGTTAGACCAATACGAGATGCCTACATTCAGACAGTGTAACTACACATAAAAAATATCAAATGCCTACATTCAAACACACGAGTCTAAACAAGAGTACGTTTAAAAACAGGAAAAAAGAAGAAGATGAAAACGGAGCAATGGATTCAATAACTATATCATCAATGGTACTGATTAAATGCTCCAGTATTCAAATCATACCCAAGAAGAAATACATATTGCCCAGTCAAATTGTCGATGTTCTTTGTTCGTTGTAGAAGTATAAGCTGAGGGAGGATGGCAACAGCTTCCAAGTACAAAGAAAATGTCCACATGACCTGTTCCATTGATTGAGTTCAAAACGAAAAAGAAATGTGAGACAATTCCTAAATTAAAGGGTTAATAATAGACACACGAGATGACTAATGACTTTACTTCACGTAGATTTTTCTTTATCCCTTGAATAGTTTCAATGCGAACTTTCTTTTATAGGTAAGAAAAAAAGCAGTAGAAAGAGCTAACCTCCTTGAAAGTAAATTTTTCATTGATAAGTAGCGCCAAGACAAAACAAGGTAAGATAAGGAAAAGATGGCGGAAAGTGTCTTGATTCTTGTCATACGACCGTTGAACAATCTTGTGGCGTCTTATATACCAAACAATCGAATATGAACTCCCCAAGAATATTAACTTCATGATCGTATTATATAAAGAAATGAAGTCGGTAAAGATATCCAAGTAGCGGGAAGTAAAAACAACTGCATAAAGCTCTTGAGTCTTCAAAGAAACGCCTGCATCAAGTGAAGCATATTAAACGCAAAGAGCATATAAAACACATGATAAACAAGACCATGTTTCAAAACCCAAAAGAACAAATGCCCTCAAATATATTGAGATTTCAATATCCTTAACAAATCTGTCAAAAATGTTAACTCAACAGAAAATCCACATTGTTTGTTTGGTCCAAGCCTTTACCTACCTAAAGTGTACGATTATTATGTGGGTATCATCCCAATACAAAAAAAAAAAAAAAAAAAAAAAAACCCTTCACCTCTGCAATTGTTAGGTCATTCTCACGCGTTTCTACTTCAAAACAAACAAATGCAAATACATCAAAATGGAACAAATCATTTCCAAGTAAAAACTAACCACAAAACGCTCATATGCATCCAAATCGACGAGCTACAACGAAGACGGAAAACAAAAATGGGGGCCTTAAGGCCAGTATTCCAAAAGATAACGCGCTGAAACTAAAATCAGATCAAAGAAATTGTTCAGAGGTATAAAATCCATACCAGCACAGGATTTGATGGTGTGGATCTTGAGGAGTAAGACGAGAACACTGGCCAGATGGGTCATATCGGCCGCTAATCTAAAGATATTCATCTTCTCGGATTAGATCTCTTCTGTGGAATCGAAATTGGGGGCCGGTCTCTAAAGCTGAGATCTAAATGGAATCTCTCTGAGCTGAGATTGATGAAACTGCAGTCTCAGAAATCGGAAAAATGGTGCCGAGAAGCTTCCCGATTGCCGTTTACGGTTGTTCTTCCCTTTCCCCCAATATGCATCAGGTTTTAGAAATCTTTTTACCGCAAAATTAATATTCCAATTTGCGGTGGATTCGAAAAATAGCGTATATACAATTTGAAAAATAGCTTCCATAAATTGTGTTTTGTGATGCTCTTTGAAAATTTGTTTTGAATTTATTTTTATTTTTATTTTTTTTAATTTGCGGTTGAATTACGTTAAAACATCAATTAATTTATATAGGTTAAATTATAAATTTAGTCCTTATGTTTCGTGAAAGTTATAGTTTAGCTTTGAAATTTAGACTTTAATCCCTATAATTTGGAGAAATATAAAATTTAATCCTATAATTTGAAAAAAAAAAAAATTTAGTCTTGTGATTAAATAAAATCTAAAAAATAGTACATGCTAACCCTACATAGAAGGCATACTAATACCGATTTCACGGATCAAATTTGTGATGCTGGTGTTGAACTGGAATAACACCAAACAATAAAACCACTGCGTCACTGACCCATTCGGTGAGGAGTTGTTGTTTAATACTAAATATACATAAATAATTTTTTAAAATAGTAGTCAATCATTCATCTTCTACTAAAAACAAACCTAATATGTATGTCAACTTAAACTTACCTCAATTATCAATTGATTTATGTACTTTTGAAGTAAGCTTAAATCCTCTCCTACTTTCATGTGTTATATTATTTATTTTTATTTATTTGTTTTAAAAAAAAAAAATCACATTATAACATGTGAATAATAGCCGTTTTTATTTTATTATATTTAAATTTTTTTATTATTACCTTGCACATTCTATTTGAATGCAAATTATTTATAAAGACTAGCCACCTAAAAAACAATACATCAATTTAGTACAACTATTATTTCAATTTTCATTATTTCGTTTCACTTTATTAAATGAAAAATCATTATTTAATATCATTTTTTTAAATCATTTAGGTCAAAATATTGATATTCATCTCTAAATTATTATTTGATCGTATAACATTTAGTCATAAAAAAAAAAAAAAAAATCTTAATAGAATATACATTGTGAAATAAAATTTATATCTATTTAATAATTATAAGAGTCTGGTGGATATATATATACATACATACACATATACATATACGGGCTAACTGTTTTTCATCGGGTTAGACTTTCTCATATTAGTTGATTTTAGACATGTTTTTTAAAACTAAATATCAATTTTACTTTCATTTAAATAAAAGATAAATAATGTCATTAAAGTTTACACGTGGCTAAATTGATTTTGATAAAGTATATAATTTAAAAGGGCAGGCTTAAGATGCTAAAATTATACAAATAAAATGTTTTAAGAAAGTCTATTATAAGAACAAAACTTTTTAAAGCATTATAGCATAAAAATTAAAATATGAAAAAGAGGTAAACCAAGCCTACCCATATTGATAAATAAATATAATATTAAAGTTGGCCAATTACATTATATTAATCATTTAATTTCAAAAAATAAAAATAAAAATATTTCAAAATTCCATATTGAAATAAAAAATAACTTTAAATCCGAAATAAAACTCAACCATATTTTGAAACACAAAAATGTAAATGTCACTCTGTAATAATCTAAGAAATTTGTTACAAGGGACGATTTTTTGATTTGTCTATTTTAATCTTTTTGATTGTCAATATTATCATTATTATTTATATATTTTGCATATTTTAATTATATTTTTTATTATCTCTGGATTGAAAACTATCGCACCAATGGAAGATTGTATGTAACACTAATTAAAAAAAAAAGTTGTATGTGACACTTATTGAAAACGGTTGATATCACTCATTTAAAACCATTGGTGCGTTTGGCTACGCATGAAAAGAAATGAAAATGTTAGTAAATATGTGTTTGAGCGTAAAGTTGGGAAGAGATAAAATGTGATGTTATGTAATGAAGATTGTTTTTTTATATACAAAATTGAAAATAATTAATATAATATGTATAGTTGATTAGAAAGTAGAAATGAAAAAATAAAAAAAATGTGCATTGAACTACGTGTTAAGGTTAGGGTGGGTTAGTGTAACCCACCCTAACCCGACCCCCAAAACATGCCCTATATGTTTATTGATTGTATATTATATTTGTTGTATTTATTAAAACTAGCAAATATTTACCAACGCTTTCATTCCAACTCTCCGTCCAACCAGTCTTCTCCGTCCAAACAATCCGACATTATTTCCTTACAATTTTTCTACACAATGTTGTGTTATGAATAAATATATGTCTATATATTCTCTAGATATATTAGATTGAGTATTTGAATATCAATAGATATTTATGATATTGGTTAGATATTATCAGAAATTTGTAATAAGACTTTTTTTATATTTTAAATTTCATATTATATAATGAAAAGTTAATAAAAAAACATTGTTATAATAGTCATGTATTTTCAAAACTATCAAGTAATACAAAGTAACAAAAAATAAGTAGTAGTAAAAAAAAAACGACGTAAAAGCGAATTGTCACAATCGTTTTTACTTTCATTGATAATTATTTCATCAACTACTATTCAAACATATAATTTTCACAACTTTGATGTCTACTTTTTTATTAGTATTCTTTAAAACAAAAGAAAATTTGAAAGCTAAAATAATAGCTTCCAAGTACTTATTTTGGTTTGTGCCGGTACTTATTCAAATAGAAGATGAATTGTACAAGTAAAAATAAACTTAAATTAAAAAAAAAACAAAATCAAATGATTAGAAATATGGAAACATTATAAAATTGATGTTTTCACAATTTTTTTTTTTTATAAATTTGATACTAAAAAAATATTAGAATTTAGTGTTTGTGGTAAACCAAAACTTAACTTTTATATTTTATTTTTCAACCCCATAAATTTATTTCATACATAATAAAATATTTTAAATTTTCTTTAATTTTGTGATTATGAAAGTTAAATCAAATTTTGCTATATTTGAATTGTTTCTAAAAAATTTCACTAACTTTGTTCATTTTCTTTTTTTTATAAATTAAAAATTCCTTATATTTTATGTCATTTATACTTTTTTATTAAATTAATTAGTTAACTTACCGTTATCAACATTATTATTATTATTTTTATTATTATTTTTTTGAGTAAAATATATAAAGACTAAATTTTAGTTTTTAATATTATATAGATGAAATTCAAAATTTCTCTCATTTTTGTCCAACTTTTATTATTTTCAACCCTATAAATTTATAATATACTCGAAAATATCCATAAAAAAAGGGAAAAAAAAGACCGAAGCGCTGGTTTGCGAGTTACTCGGTTAGTGGCCACTTTTTTCCTCCTCCGCCCACAGCCACCATTATCTAGCACACCACAATCCACAACTCAACATTCGGCGACTAAACTCGGTTTTTCTTCAGTCGCCTCTCTTGCGATCGCAGTCTAGAACAATTCAACAAGATCGTAGTTCTTTAACTGTTTCAACCATGGATGATGACGCCAAAAACAAGTAAAATCATCGCCCTCTACCTCATGCTCTTTCTGTTTGTTTATGTGATTGATTTTTGCTTGTTTACGTTTATTCTGCGATTTTATGTTATGGGTCTTTTGTGGAAGATCTAGCTCTAGTTCTTGATTTTGTATTTGGAGCAAGCTACTTTGGGTTTTTATTTCAGATGGGTGTTGAGAGTTTTGGGCATTTGTTGTTTCTTTGATTTACCCTGTTTTTGTTGCTCTGTTATCGCTAATTTTGAAGCTGAAATGGGAATGAAAGTGTGGCTGTTGGATCTAATTTAAGTTGAGGGTCATTGCATTACTGTTTCTTTTGTGCTTTTCTTGTTTGTGTTTGACTACTTGTTTTGTCAAGCAATGTACTATACTATCGGGTGCTAATGACTTGTTATGTTGTTTGTAGTGTCCTTGCAGTCTTGTCCTCTCTTGGATTCCCTATTGTTTAATCAGTTTATTTTCAGATAAATGGTTATTGTTTATGTTTTGTTCATCTGTTGTGATAATCCTCCCACTTCGTAAGAAGTTTGATTTAGTTTGGTCTTTTAATTGTTGGTCTTCTAGTAGCTTGACTTGCTTAGTTGCTTATATGGGATTGAACCAAATTGTTTCATCTTCCTTTTGTTAATGTGTGCTGCATGTTTACAATCTTATACTTTTGTTGCTTTAATATGTAATTTTATTAGCGATTCTTGGAATTGGGAAGGAGATGGATATACCATTCACAAGGATACCGATTTAGGTATGTAGTTTCTGGTTTAATTTGTTCGTTATGCATTATCTAATCATTAAGTGTCTTACTTGCTCATTCTTGAGATCTCTTTTGTTGTCATTGTCATGAATCTATACCAGAAAGCCTTTGGGATGGGGTGTCTGAAAATGACGACCTTTCGGTTGTGTTTGATGAAACAACTCCAGTTAAGGCTTGCGGGGACTTGGCTTACCATGTCGCTTTTAGTGGTAAGAACTTTACACCCTCCTCTAACCCTTCAGTTCCCTCCAAGCAAATTTTTTTTCCCCTGATGTTTACACTTGTATTTAATCGAAAGAGTGGTTGGTTCTTTGTCATTTGTAATGTGGAGGAGTGGGTTTCAGATGATAGGAGCAAGACATCCGAAGAATTCAGGGAGACTCATTCACAAGCGAAGAGGCGGCGGATGTTACAGTTTACTGCACAAGATATGGAAACTTCTCCCTGCTGTCAAGATTTGTCTTCTCGATTTCTAAAATCACATGTAGGTGATATGCAATTCTTAAATATTTTAATTCAAATCAAGTAAGTGTGTTGTATGAACAAAGAATTCAGAAAGACTCGTGTCATACATGTTAATTTTTCAAGTTACATGATATTGCTTATCAGTATTTGCCATTTTCTTTTCATTGTCGTTATATTTTGGTGAAATGAACTTTAGGCTGCCGCAAGGAGCTAAATGGAAATCTTTAATGTTCAGGGGACAAGGTTTAACTAGGAACGCCAATGATAGGAGTTCACTTTGTCTTTTTAAATCTCTTTAAGAATGTACAATGACTAATATAAAACTTTGAGGGAATGAATTTAAGTCACAACCACCTGCATAGGATTTAACATCCTACAAGTTACCTAGACACTTGTTCTGTGAGATTAGTCAACGTGCGTGCAAGTTGCACACTCACAAATATAAAAAAGAATGGTATAACATCTCGATTCCAAATCAAGCTTCTTGCTTCGCTTGCCTTTTCTTTTAAGCTACCTTATTTTCCATCTCATTGTTTACCTGCTAGTTCAGCTTTCTCCTGATGCTTACGGTAAAACCCTTAGATGGTGTTTGTTTTCATAAATATAGAGTGATTATTTTGAGTGGTTAGAAATGAAGAGTTATTTTGAGTGATTATAAAGAAGAAATTATTGTAATAGCTCGTTTGGATGAAGTTTTTATAAAGTGATTATAAAAGCTTATTTTTAATAGCTCCATAAAACTCTCAAACAAACACCTATGGTGTTATACTTGTCAATAGGTGCAACCAAACTATATAATATGTGTTCTTTTGTTCTATATTCAGAATAAGGGCATTTCCAGTCCAGCTGCTCTACCCGACAGTGTTTACGAGATTCCTGAATGCTCTGGACACTCAGGTTTGTCTCAAGCACGATACTACTTTATGTAAAAATTGCATATTGATGACCTTGTTTGTTTCATGGTTTTGTCTGATCATTATGTATTTTCCTTAGATAATGTGCCCATTTCTTGTCATGAGAAATTGGATTATTCACCTGAAGGTTGGATTGCTGAATGCCTAAATGATGCTGATATGCTCTGTAGCCCCGAGGAGTTGTATGTGCCTCCAGTGCACCCAGATTTTTCTTTCCATTTTATTTCAAGTCCAATTAAATTAAATCCTTTTTCTGTTGAACTCAGGAACTTTGCTGAGACTTCGGGCATTCAAATCGATGTATCAGGTAAAGTAAAATGTTGTTATGTTTGTGTTCGTTCACATTTTATTTTTCTTCCATAGAAAACCATCATTTACTTGAAAATGCTACTCAAGTTGATATTTGTTAATTCAAACTTGTAGAGTTTTGTAATGTTGCACCTGAGTTCAAATCTAATGCGGTTCAACATCATTCTACTCGAACTCCTCGAAACATAATATTCAAAGGTTCTGTTCTGAACTTGACCTTTTTGATTAAAGAACAGGAAGAGGATTCAAACGTGTTACCTCGTGGTTATTAGATTATACAAGATGCTACTAAGCTTTGCTCTCGTTGGCTCTGACCTTGACCATTTTAGTACAACATTTTAAAAAATAATATGAAATCTCTAGTATATCTTATTTCTACGTCAATATAGCTGTATGTGCAGGTCGAAAGTCGTATATTAGAGCTCCCACTAAATTGGCTTCTTCAGTTGCCTACCCATTTGCCTTCATCAAACCCTGTGGATTCCATGGAGATGTCACCTTGAAGGACATAAACCAGCGGATCCGCACACCTCCACCTTCAAAACAGAAGCATCACCCCGAAGACCCATCGCAATTGTACCCGACATCAGCTTTCTCTGGAAAGCCCGTTGTTGGTAAAACCAAGATCCATACCGAAGGCGGAAAAGGCAGCATCACAATCATGAGGACTAGAGGTTGAATGAATGACGGATAAAGGTTTTTGTTATCCGGTCTTTTGAGTCTGGCGCCCATCAGTATATCCTTGAGGTGTTTGTAAAATGTCAGGGCCATCTAGTAAGTATACTGTATTACAGAAGCTGATTATTTCCATTTTTTGTGGGGATAGATATATAGAAAAGATGGGGTACTAGAGTTGCCCTTGGAATCCCTAATCATATAACTTCATTAATATGTTTATGCTTCCAAGCGACTCTTGTGATAAGATTTATGTGTCATTTTTTTAAGACTTGAAACTCATTATGTTTATTATTAAATCATTCTAATCCTTATGCCTTTGTGAAGCTCTTCTCTAATGCTTTTGTTGGAAAGCTTATAAATTGCAGCTACTCTGTTTTTTTCCCTGGTTTTGTCTGGTTTACCATGGAAATGGAGAATCAAGTAGGATCTTGTCTTTACAGGCTTTGGATAAGTAGGAAGAGGTGAAAATATGTGTTTGAGAAGCCTTGCTCTTTGAGCTTGTTCATTGGACTCTCCTTTTTAAGCCTCTATATATAGTATAGGGTATATCGGGGATGCCCCGATATGGGAATTCAGATCAATTTATGTGGACATTGATTATTCTCATGAGATAATCACACGACTTTATTTAATTATCAAGAAAATATGTAAAAATTTAATTTTTGATGCAGATGATTATGAATTATAACCATCACTTGAAGCCTAAAGTTTGTCCAATTAATAATATAATTATTACATTCTGGCGTAGGTGGACTAGGTTTTGGCTGATGACTAATTGGTCTAGATTTCCTTTTAAGATATGTTTGTGGTGGTGGGAAGGGATGAGAAATGATTCTTTTCAATGTTGGACACGTCGAATTATGTTTCATCGATCATTATTTTATTTTTACTCTCGTTCATTTATCTCTTCCTTTCACTATCCTTCCACTTCTGTCGTAGTCAAACATACTCTTTAAAATTTAACCAAATCCTCTATAGTTTTAAAAAACCCAAAAAGTTGGTTAGGCTTAGTAACTTTTAGCACATTTTGTTAGGTTGGTGTGTTTTATGATTTTTATCTATTAAGTTAACTTTTTAAGCTAAAAAGCTAAAAAGAGCAATACTTTGTGGCATCATGTATGTTCTAACAACCATAAGATTTAAAGCTTTGAGTCTCATTCTCTAAATGTTGCTTATTAAAATAGAAGTGAATGATAGTTCATTTTTTGTAAGAAAATGTTAGTTATTTTATCTAAATAATAATAAAAAAAAAACAATAAAGATTCAACATTCAATCGAAAGCAATAATTTTATGCGCTGATTAAATTAATTGACCTATTTCAGTCGTAGATTATTCTCAAACATACATTTCTCTCACGTTCATATACTTCTGCATTTTGATATTCGTGACGGTTTGAGTCGGAAGGTGAACATTTGATTCATATGCTCATCAAATAAATTAAATTAAAGAACTCATAATCATATACAAATGCGTAGATTCAAACTTTACATAAACTAATCTTTCCTTGGAAAAATGTATATCTACTCATACTTGAGCATTTTAAAATCTTTAAAACAAATGATTTGAAAGAGAAGAATCAAAATGCATCAAGGATTTCCACGATGAAATCGTTGCAAGTGGGACAGTTCCCGCGGCTAACCATGAGCTCTTTGGAA
The DNA here is from genome assembly GCA_037832605.1 of Cyclanthera cordifolia. NCBI lineage: Eukaryota > Viridiplantae > Streptophyta > Magnoliopsida > Cucurbitales > Cucurbitaceae > Cyclanthera > Cyclanthera cordifolia. Next base: position 4,572,836 of record JBBMEG010000018.1, read on the forward strand.
CAGAGCCTGCAAAATGTATGGCCGCACGGCGCCATTGCCGAGTTCTTGTGCTTCACCACACAAACGGTGCAGGTGAATTCTCCACCAGTGCCGTCGTCTTCATCTTCTTCGTATTCATCTTCGTCCTCATCGTCGAAGTAATCGTCATCGGATCCCATTCCGTAACTCGATTCTCCCAACAGGTCCATCAATGACATCCTCGCCGTCTCCGACGTTGGCGGCTCATTCTCCTCATCCTTCTCCTTCTCCTCCTCCGACGATTCTATTGTTGATTCTTCATTTTCGTTTTCGTTTTCATTTTCGTTCTCGTTCTGCTTTTTTTCTTTCTCTTCTTCTGCAGATTCCGCCGCGGCTGATGCTGCATCGGCTGCTTCTTGTGCTGCTACAGCTTCTCTAGCGGACATCATTCTCTGCTCCGATAACGTGGAATGTATATGTCGCATTCGGTTATCGCGATCTGGTTCGGTTGGATCTGTGTAGTTCTCTGACGGATTTGAGATCCGGACTGAGGTGTGACGCGACATTTGAGGTCTCATGGTTCGAGACGGCGCTGATTCTGGAGCCGATGAGTAATCGAAAGACTCATCGTAATGGAATCCAGACGTATCGCTCGAGCTGTTCATAGTGGAAGTCTGTCGACAAATTTGACGGCGATTGGATTTGGAGGTTTCTTCCGACGGATTACGAGCGGATTGTTCGCTAGAGTTTCTAGACGTAAACGTGTTGAAGCGGACTTGATTGCACTTTCCGATTAGGGATCGCTTGGTGTGAAAAGGCAAATCAGAGGTCGGAATTGGAACCGTCGAGACCCAAGCAGAACCGGCGCGCTTCAGCCGGAGTTTATCCCTAAATGACTTCCACGTCCTTTTGTCCTTTCCGAAAAGGCCCTTGCCGACGCTGGGCTCGTCGTCGCGGATTATGTCCAGTAGGGTTCGGCCTCTGATTTCGGCGACCCTTGCAGCGGCCGGTGGCCCTAGTCTATTGTTAGCCAGAACGTCATCGAGTGTATAGCCCGCTAGGCGACGGCTGTCCTCAACCATCGACATTGAAACAACCTTCCGTGGTCACGAATCACAGAAAGAAGAAGAAACATCAAATGGAATTGAATGCAGGTCAGTAGAATCAATAGATCATTATTTTTCCTTGAAATCCTTAAGCTTCAATTAATAAAACAGAATCAAATTAAGCTTCAATTCATAAACACACCATACCTCGTAATTTCTAACTGTGAGATGCAAGGCAAATGTGACAGGAAAGGCTTCTGCTGAACTTGGAAGAACGAAGGAGAAGAAGGTATTCAGGTATTGCTGTTCAATTCCCCTGTTTTATTCGATCAATTAGTGATACAAATTAGCAATCAACAATAGCAAAATCAAAACTAAGCTTCGAGAATTTATGCATTAATCATCATAGTTTATTTTTTGCTGTTCAATCCCCATGTTTTTCGATCGATTAATTTAAAATCAGGAGTTAAATTAGAAAAGGAGCGAATAAACGTGGAAGGGAAGTAATTGGTTAGGAGAGGTTGTCTCAATTTTCGGAATGTTGTGAGGCCATGAAAAATTGTTTAAACAAAGATAGGGGAGAGAAAAATAATGGAAAAAAAATATTTAAAGTTTTTTCACAATTTCTTTTTTTTTTTTACTTGAGAGTGGGTTGGTGAAGTGTTAAAAAAAAAAAAAAAAAAAATTGTAACTAACCCTAAACTCTAGTTTTTTAAGGTTTTTTTTTTCTTATCCAAAACCTGTCGAGGACTAAGGGGGTCTGCTCCCATTGCAGGCGCCACGTGGTGCAACCAGAAAGCGCCACGAACTTGCAATCTTTTTAAAAAACTTTCTTTCTCTTATTTATTCAAATGTTTTTTTTTAATATTCATAAATGTCACATCATATCAAAAACGAAAAACAATTTTCATAACTCCCCATAAACACTCTCCAAACAAACAAAAATTAATTACAATCTTTCTAAACACTCTACTAAAACCTTCAAACAAACAAGCTATTACTAAACACTCAAAATAACTCTTCCATAAAATCTCAAACAAACACCCCATAACGTAATAAATTAGCCAATGCAAAGAGGAAACTATCTTAAGTAACAAGTTTTAACCTCTCCCTCTAAGTTTTATATCATTTATTTTCCATCTATCATCAATTTAACTTGTCAAATAAAAAGAAACATTTTATAAAACTTAAAACTTTTACTTTGATGTATTATCATTAGTAACCAATTATAGCCCCATATTTTAATTATAACAATCTTATAATTCACACCTAGCAAAATATGTTGATTAAAATCTATTCGTTTCATGTATCACTTGAATGAATTCATCAATTTTATTTTATTTTTTGCTCGTGATTAAAAAAAAAAATCTAAGATTTTTTATGTTATATCGGTTAGTATTAGAATTTTTTATATTTTGTATTTGATAAGTTTTAAATTTATTTAACATTGTTAAGTGCACATATTTCCCTCACAAAACTAAAGTTTAATGTCAATAGATCAATCAAATTTTTCTTTTAATATGATAGGTTAATCCAAGATTAAAAGCTTAACAACTTAATGATTAGAAAATTTTAACATTCAGGATTCTATTTCAATAGAAAATTAAAATTTGATAGACATGGAGGCTATTAAAGAGCACAACCTTTTGAACACAAACTTGAAAACTGATGGATTATATATTTAGTTTAACCAAATTTATGTTAGTTTATAAAATTTGAAATAAAAACTAAATAATTACTTTTTTGGAACTAAAAAAAAAAAAAAAAGAAAAAAAAATCAATTTATATTTCAACTTCATACTTTTTTTTGAAATTAGTTCAACTTCATACTTGGATAAACCTTAAGCATAAACTTCAACTTCGTACTAATTTTAGATATTCTTAAAATTTACATTTAAACAAACTTTTAACTGCAATCATTACTTTTAAATATTCAACATAAATACATTCTAAAGAGTAATTTTAAATATTCCTAAAATTTCGATACAAACATTCCTAACATAACAAGTTTTGGACCTCTTCATTTAACTTTTATGTCATTTATTTTTCATCTAATTTTAACTTAGTCAAATAAAAAAAACATATAAATAAAATTTAAAACTTTTACTTTGATATTTAATAAAGTAACATTGTTTTTTTTTTTTTTTTCAGAATAATAAAGTAAAATTGTTATCAGTAACCAATTTATAAAAATAGTTCACACAGAGAAAAATTTGTTGATATAATAAATATATAACATATCAAAGAAAGATAATGTTAAAAATATTGGCTAGTTTAGACAAGCTTATTAATAAGTTAAAAATATTGGCTAGTTTAGACAAGCTTATTAATAAGTTAAATCTATGTAAAAACTTAATACTGTTGAAACGTAGAAACGAGGGAAGTTAGGTAAATTTTTTCGTTGCTTTTTGTAAGACGGAACGGAAAAATAAAAAATGGACTAAATCGAACTAAACCCAACCAAATTGATCTAATGAATCGGTTCAATTTTTTAAAACAGTACTATTCGATCATTCGGTTTGATATTTTAAAAAACTAAAAATATATCGATTCAATTTTTGTTTTTCTTAAAGATAAAAAATATTAGTATTTAAATTTGATGAAAAAACCAAATTAAATATAAAATATGTGGCGAAAACATTATAAATATTGTGATACATATGAAAATTATTGTTTTTTTAAGTAAAATAATAGTTTTTAGAATAAAATTAAAAGTCAAATTTAACCCAATTTTTTTTATTGAAATCGAAATTCAAAACCGAATCAAATCAAATAAAAACTATTTACATTACACAAGAAAAAACAAAAGTAAAATTAAGAGTTCTGAAGAGTACATCCAACAATCTCAAGTAGAAAAACACAAAAATTAGCTATTAATAATATATTAGAAAAAAAAAAAAAAAAAAAACTATATTATTTCTGAACAATCTGTTGTTTCCGAATGATCTGTTGCCATAGCTGGAGGCTTGAGAGTCCGAGGTGGAGGATGAAAATTCCAGGGTTCAAAATCCGTGATGTGCGGAAAAACTTGCCTAGGTGTTCCATAAATTCTGTCCCCCAGCTTTATGGATTTGCAATAATTAGTCCCTAAGCTACAAAATTTCACTTCTTCGTCATCTGACATAGCCAATGAAATATCTGACCCGTAGAAAGCCGTAGGAATACACTCTAACATCAAACCATTCATTTTGCTCCAACTTCTATTAGTGTTGTTATCCATAACCCATAACTCGGTCGAGAAACCCGTGTCGTAAAACTTTCGCATTACCCCCAACTTCCCTTTGAACTCGACGAGCTCGACGCACCATCTCGGAATCGGGTAGTTTTTCTCCATATCCTCATACTCCTCAACTATAACTTTCGGCATTGTAATTGTCGACCAAGTTTCGGTGTAGAAGTCGAAAGCGAAGATAGACGTTTGGTTGTTTCCGTTTTTCCAATGAGCGTAACCAGAAGCGAGAACGGGAAGGAAAATAGACTCGATATATCTTAAACTATGGTCAGTATCCATGTGATGATCTGTCAACATCTTCCAATGCCAAGTTTTCGAGTCGAAAAGCTCGCAAAAGGTCGAGGACGAGGACAAACGAAGGATTTTGAAGTGAAGAGGCTTCGAACGGAGGACGAAAAACGCGAGGCTTTTCGTGAAGTGACGAGTCTTGGGAATTGGAATGCATTTACATTGTTTGGTGGAGGGTTTACAAATGGAGTATATTTGTTTGGTGTACTGTCGGAGGTGGGAGGTTTGGACTAGGACAAGGCCATTGCCTGCGGTGGCTCGGATTTGAGGGCTGTTGCCGGGGACGAAATCAAGGGAGAAACCGAAGGGCGAGGAGTTCGAGCTCGGGGAGGCGAAGGAAAACAAGCAGCTTTTGTATGTACTGAAATCTTGGAAGATGAAGCCGTCAAGGATGGCTCCATGTTTGGTAGTTAACTCTTTGTAGAAAAATTTATGGCTAACTTCTGCATGGTATTTTGTAAGTGCTCTAGTTTTACCAAGTTCGTCTACGGGAAGTCTGCTTAGAATCTCCAATACGACGTCGTCTGAAAGCTCCATGTTTCCTGTTTTTGATATATTATAACTAAAAGAGATTAAGGAACTGAGTATATATAATGGGAAAACATATTGAAAATTAATCAAATCCTAAACCAAAAAGGAATTCTATTCCTAAAGACTTTTGAATTAATTCAGAACTTAATAACCAAAAATCGAAACAAAATTCTTTTATTTTATCATCTTATTAGAATTTATTTCCTTATTTGCAGTTGATTTGATTTCATTATTATTCTTATGATTTCGTTATCTTAAAATAAGATGTATTTTATTAAAGGGGAAAATAATTAAATTTCGAGTATCATTTTAGCTGAAACCCTATAGATTTTTAATAATAATGTTACATTATAGTAAAAATAGGCTTTTAAATAATGCCCACTTTTAAAAAAATTATAAGATTTTGTTATATCTTAGCACCTAAAACATTTATTTAGAATGTTTAATTGTAATGTGTAAAGTAATAGTTTTATTGTATTTTGATCTGTAATTTGAGAAGAAAAAGGAGATGGGATGAGATGAATGGTTGATAAGATAAAAAATAAAAAAATAATAAAAAATAAAAGAAAAAAGAAGGCAATATATATAATGATTAAAAAAAAAGAAAAAAAAAAAAAAGAAAAGAAGGCAATATATATAATGATTTGAGGGGTTTGAATAGTTAAAAATTTTATGATAATTTTCTAATAACCTCTTAAAAAGAATTCTCTATTTTTTTTAGCAGTATAATTTTTTTTAACCAAGTTCAACAATAAAAAAATGGTATTTTTATTTAAGAGTTCAATTTTTAAAAATCTAAAATTTAGTCGTATGATTTATAGAGTACTAAATTTAGTTCATATAATTTAAAAAAACTATCAACTAATTTGAAGAAATTTACTTCAAAACTTTTTGGTCTTTTAACTTTCAAATTCATTCCATTTTTTTTCAACTAACAAATTACTTGAATTTGAAAATTTTCAAAATTAGTAAAGTTCAATGATCATAAAGAAAATCATATTAAGTATTAAAAGAAGTGCTTATTGACTAGGTTCAATAGAAAAACATATATTATGAAAAGACTTACGTATCTTTAATTAAAAAAAATTAAAATTAAAAAAAAAATTCATATAGCAGAAGTCGACGGCCTTCATTACCGTCGTCAATCTCCACCAGTGCCGCTATCTAAAACCTTCACCATTGCCGTTGTCGAAAAGCTCCACCATCTCCACCGCTGAAAACCTCCAACCATTCCAGCTCTCGAAATCCAGCTTCAACATGGCTGTCGTTGAACTAGACATTCATCACTGCCGCCGAAGTCGCCCTTCACCACCACCGTCAAAATCCAGGCAACGAAAATCAAGGATAACGCAATGAGAATAATCCTAAGTTGGAGATGATTTAATTACAAAAATGATATTAATGAAGTATTATTTAAGTATTATATTAATATAAGTATTATGTATGTATTTAAACACAAAAAATCATACTATAAAAAATTCGCTTTACCAATGTATTATACCGTTCAAAACCAAATATATGCGACATGTTATTAATGTATTTATATGAATTCGCCATTATAATATAATCATTCAAGAATTAGTATAGTTGAACAATAGGAGTTTGCATTAATATTGTATTTATAATATAATAAATATTTGGTATTATATTATAATACTATAGGTTGTTTATTATAATATAGTAAATGTATTATATTACTAGTATCTTAATAACAAATACCAAATAGTAGATAATACGTTTATAATACGGTATGTTTTTTTTAATGACAATACTAGAGTATTAAATTCGTATTTTTCATTACAAAATAATTATTATCATTGATTTTGATATAACATAATACAGTAATATATAATCTATTGTAATACAATATCAACTATGCGTATTATATATGTAACAAAAAAAAATATTATATAATATATTATTGTATACATATTGGTATTATATAGGTATTTTTCATCTTCTACGTATCATAAACTTATGGTTGCAAACTAATATTAGAGTTCTTTTTCACCACAATTATCAACAATCTGAGAGAATGGATCTTCCCGACAACGACGGCGGAGATTCTGTCGTACTTGGCCATCTTCTCCGGCCGTAGCGACCATCTTCTCCGGTCGTCAGCGGCCATCTTCTCTGCGTTGCATTCTATGGGTTGAAAAAAAAAATTTTGAGATTAAAGAAATGGACAATTAGTGATTATTAAAAAATAAAATAAGTATTAAATAAATGATTGAATATTGGTATAATTTAAATTAATTTTGGATACATAAGTAAAATTTATACTCAATCTGAATATCCATACTAAAAATTGACGTTGCTCTTAACAAAATATTATAAGATGCAAACCAATAATTTTTTGGACGGAGTAGAGAGCAATGATTTTGAAGAATTTTACGACAAAAATTTTCAATCCTAATTTTCAAATCATTCCATTTTTTTTCAACCAACAAACCATTTGATTTTGAAGAATTTATGAATTACTAAAATTCTATGATCATAAAAATAATGGAAGAAAGAAAATCATATTCAATAAAAACTTTACATATATCTCAATGCACCAATCTTATGTCTCCAAAAAATTTATCTAATGTATATTTTATCAATATGACATTATCGCATAATTTTAAAAAAAAGAATATTATAAAAAAAAATGTATGGGCCAATTGTGCCACATAAGTAAAAGTAGAAACAAACTACACAAACAAGTAGGGTCTTCCACTCCAACATGCAAAACCATTTTTCTTTTTGAAAATTATTACTATTTTCACGAAATAATTACAAATGTAGTCAAATTTTAAAATATTTGTATAATCATTAATACTATATTATAAATATTGTATCATAAAAAAAATATGTGATAATAGTCATTAATACAATAAATACATTCGATAATTTTTTTTAAAATGATTGTATTTATAATTTTTTTTGACTAGTTTGGTAAGTTTCTTTTCTCGTCCACAACTCCAATTGAATTATTCTGATTGGATAGAAATCTTGTCCAATTATTTATGAAAACAAATGGAATTATATAAAATTTTAATTTTAAAAGTGTGAGTTTAAAGTAAGCCAATAATAATAATAAGAGATAAATATTTTTTAAGAGTTTGTAAAAAATAATATAATGTAAATATAAATAAAAAAACGTGAAAAACCCCGTAACGAAGAGTTCTAGGCAGTACTATTCATTTACAAATTACAAGTAAATTGAAGCAATCTTCAAAGAGAGGAGAAAAGAACTTGCATTTGCTTAACAATAAACAGAGACTCTGCATTGCAATATGAGATGTAAATCCAAACTATTCTGCACTTGTACATGTTCTTTCAATCACTTTAGAATCTGTTCTCTGCGAATGTTTTGATGGAGAACTCGAACCCCTCGAAGAACTATGCCCGAATAAGTTCATTTTACTGAATTTCCTCGAGAAAGAGCTCATAAATTTACGAGAACTCGACTTCTGCATGTCCCTCCTCATACAAACATGTTCTTTTTCAAGGTCATTCAATCTCATGCGTAACCGAGTCAGTTCAAGTTTTAGTTCACGGTTTTCTCGTCTCAGCGATGCGTAATTGTCTCGTGGAGACATTGCTGCACTCAATGCACCACTGCTAATCCGCCATGATTGGTGCGAAGGTTTGTAGTCTTCATCGCCGCCCGAGTTCGACAAAGCATTACGAAGCCTTAGTTGCTCGAAATACAAAACTTGAACCATACATTGGAGGGGAAGGCGCTCGTTTTGAGCAGCATGAGCACCAGCCTCTTGTGAGAGTTTCTGAAAATCAATTAGTTTACAGAGCTTCTTCTTGTCTATATCTGATAGACCTTGATGAGCCTGTGGTAAATCAAAAACATAAAACATCAAACTAAAATGAAAACATCCAACACCATAGGCACAATTATAAAACTTAGTGCAGCTTATAAGAAATTGAAACCTTGAAGAAATGAAAGAACAATCAATTTAAGAGGTCCGGCTATAATCTCTTATTTTACGCGGGACTAGAGGCTTGGGGTCTACAAGGTATGCTCCCTTGCAAGTCTCAAGTTCGAAATTAACGAATAAGTTCTTTTTTTTTTTTTGATATCCATAATTGTCTCGGCCAGCTTGCTTGCACTTCGACTATTGTCACGGGACATACCGTTTGACCTTACAACATTTGGATGTCAAGGAAACCCGTAAGAAATTAATTCCTAAGTAGGTGGCCACCATAGATTGAACCCATCACCTTAAGCACTCCAAGACTATTCTTGACCAATAGGCCATTCCATGATGGTTAATTGAATCAAAGGAGTAAGCTTAATTATAAAATCCATTCTATCTCATGAGTCCTGTTCAGATTCTCAAAACATAACAAGTTTTTCTTATTAAACCCACTTGAAGTCTCCCGCGAGGGTTTGAACCAAATGACAATATTCTTCAAACCAAGTTGACTAAATAAACTTATGATGGATAAACTTATGCACAAGAGAAGGCTTTAAAAATCGAATAATCGATCCAATTAACTTAAAATGGTAATGATCAACTTAGGGAGGAAACATTTTTCCTTCAAGATAACCTTTTGAGATTCACTTTTCATTTTTTCAGAGTTATCACACACTTCATACTTTCTCTGCAGGAAAAGAAAACAAGTACAAGATTATGAAAAAAAAAGGTGCACATACGTACTTTAAGATAGATATCGATGGCTCGGTATAATCCATCGTGGATGGTGCGTGCATGTGAAGGTAAGGAGTCTGCAATAACCACAAACTTCGAAAGCTTGAGGTTTGCATCAGGGGCAATTTCAGCAAGGTAGTTGTCCAATAGTTTGGATACTTTAAACAACGCACTTTGAGATGGTGAACGAGGACTATCGGATTCGAAAACAGAGGCGTCTTCCATATCTTCCTCGCTATCATCTTGTTGAGAGAAGTTTATCAAAATCCTATGAACTGTGTCAACATCAAATAAAGTATCAGCAGAATGTTTGAAGGACGGAATCAGAAGATCATCAAGAGTAGCAATATCCAACAAGGATCCTATCCTTCTCTCGAGGTCGAGTCTGCAAGCGACAGAGCAATCAAGCATCACAGCACTCCTCAGAAGCCCAAAAAGGAAATTGATTGGAATAGCCAACTTTTCAACAGGCAAAAGGCTGACTATCGTCTCGACAACAAGTATTTCTTGCCCGTTCAAGCCCGAAACAAATTCAACTTTTGTCTGTCCAGATGGATTCCATAAGCTAGATTTCTTTGTTAACTCCCTTTGAGCATAATTCACCAAGGATGCACCTATGCTCTCGGGACGAACCCCTCGACACTTCATGGCTGTAATGACTCTTTCATACAAGTCGACACGAAGAACGGAGATATCTTCGATCCACCAATCACTATCACACTTAGCCTGCTTGCTCATGTGAAGCCTCCCTGAACTGCTATACTCCAAACGTGAGAAGCTAGAAGCAATTTGCTCTGAACAAGCCTTTGATGCTATTGCATCAATGCAGCGGCTGACTACTTTCAGCTCGTCGGCGAGAGGGAGTAAGTTCTCACATTGCTGCAACACTTCAACACACATTTCAAGGTTCTTGGAGACAATGCTCTCGAGATATTCTTCCGCTCGTGAACCGAGATTATCCTTTGAGAACTCTTCAGTCATTTCAAGATAATCGGATACACAACATAGCTGTGCAACGTTTCCAGGAGTAATTTCGAAGTTGATACCATAACAGAATTTTGCTGCTAGCTCAAAAGATTCAGCACTTCCTGGTAGATTGAGAAGCTCCACCTTGGAGATGTCGGAATCTCTATGTTCTGCAACTAATCTTCGAATTCGGCCACTTCGAGAGACGAGAGGGAACTGCATTTAGTAATTGAGTTAAATCAGACATTTATTAAAGAAATAGTCTAATATATTTTTGTTCATCGATGTTTTTGTTTCTATAAGTAAAATCTTCGACAAACTTTAGCAAGATGAAAGTGCATTGTAGAGGTATTATTTAGAAAACACAGTAAAACAAAGATACTGTTTGAAAATCTTTTTTTTTTTTTTTTTGAAAATTAAGTTTATAAATGTTATTCCCACTTAAGAATACTTTTGTTTTGTTATCTATTTTTTGCAAATGCCTTCAAAATTCAAACTAAAATTTGAAAATTTACCTGCAGTAATTGTTGTAGTGCCAACCCAACAAATTTGAAAATGCCATCAAATGAAAATTGATATTTAATAAGAGTTGAAATGATTCAACATGAATTTAAGCAAACGACCTCCTACGCTAATTCTGATACCATGTCAAATTATGTTGGATCCCCAGGCGTTTCGAAAAACTTAATTTAATTGTATCAACTTATTTTATTTTATTTTCCTGAAATTTGTCGCATATGTCAAATGTTATGTAAGCAAGATAAAACCATTATAAAGAAATTGGAATGAAACAAACACAATTTTCAAAAACAAAAAACTAGAAACAAAATTCAAATGGGCCTAAATAATTCAAGTTGTTACCTTATGCAAGGAGAATGTCACTCCAGCAACTTCTATGGTAATATCGCTTGGAACATCACGAAAAATCCTACACGAACCAACAGACGATTATTCATCAAAATAAATGTTTGAATTTGCTGATAGAATTGATAATCATCGTCAATTTTCACCCAGCTAGACCATGAAACTAAACATTCTAAATCTGAATGCTTCATAGTCATACATATCAAGAATTTGACATGAAAAAACAGTGCCAAGAAGAAAAAAGCCATTTGACAACATGAGGATAGCTCAACCGGGCATTAATACTCATGACCAAGAGGTCATGAGTTCGTATCTTCCATTCCCAATTGTCGATGAACTAAAAAAAAAAACCCTTAAGAGAGAGATCTAACCCTTTGTTTCACAATAAATGGATTAGAAGTAATACTTCAAAATATTAATGAAACTGTCTATGCCATTTACAAACTAAAATTGAAGTCACTTTGTTGAACACCAAAGAGGAAATAGAAGCAGAGAACACTGTATAGGCAAAATATACCTAGAATTTCAACAAACATGTAACCAACAAATCATGAGATGACAGTCAATCAAAGCAGTGTATAGATAATCTCGATGCACGTAGAATCTGGAGTCAAACGAGACACCAATCGTTGGAACACAAACAAATCCTAGAGAAGCAAGAACTCAACTAACATACAAAACTCGAACTCAAGTGAAAACCAGCACGACAAAGTCGACTCATCAGATCACTAGAAATTGGAAGAAAAACTAGAATAAACCATCCAGACCAAACAACAAGCACCCCAAAACAAAAACATCAGAGATCTAGCAGAGCTAAAATGCCAAAAAGTACAAAAGAACAATAACCAAAAGGCAGCATTACACCATGACCAGTACACAAAACTGCACAAAAGCTAAATTAACAAATACACAAGAGCAGACAGATCAAAGCAACACAAACCAAACGATCACGAAAGACGGAGAAACAAACAAACGAACCATTCGTTGCAGCGGTGGCGCACAGACTTGGCGAGAGACAACTGTTGCTGGAGCTGCAGCATGTCGCTTCGTTCCATTCGGAGGAAGAGAACCCGAGAGAGAAGACAAGGATGGTGGGGTTAAGAGAAAAAGGGGAGTAGAGAGAGACAAAGACAAAGAAAGAGAGGGAATGGAAGAAATGAGAAGAAGTTCTTCTTTGGGGAATTTCATCAAACAGGTGGAGTGCATTTCTGCAAATCACTAGATTGCAATTGTCCAAAGGAAATGGGGCCTTAAGAGTGGGACATGGGTTTGATTAACAAGCCACAAATTGCTTGCAATCCCATCAAATCCTTACTAGATTCACTAATTTTGTGCCTTCTTTTTGGGTCCTCTGTGATCATTTCTGCTCTGTTTGAGCAGGCAAAACAAGCGCGATAAAAGGGGGAAGAAAAGATGTAATCTTTGAACGGAAAAGTCAAAATCCATTCGAAACTGTGCGATCAAAAAAATCAAACAAACACAGAAAGCAAAAGGAAAGAGCGGGAAAAGGTCGTTATCTACAATTATGATCCCGTTTTCAAACTCTCTTTCTGCTTATGAACCAAAAGTTGTAAATTTGATATATCCATATTAGAAACTTTTATATATATATATATATATATATATATATATATATATATATTTTTTTTTTTTTTTTTTTAAACATTCTAAAAAAAGAAAAAAAAAAGATTTGGACTTCTATAATTTAAAAAAGCTAAATTATAGTCTTTAGGTTTATAAAATTTTAAATTTAAATTTCTTTTAATTGAAGTAGAAAATAAATATAATTATGTGTTAGTGAAATAAATGTATGTTAATTTTAAAATAAAATTGTACTAAAAAAATGTTAATTAGTTATTTAATGACAAAATAAAGTAAGTGAGGTATAAAATTACATTATTTATTTTATTTTTATTTTTTTAAAACACAATATTTAAACTTAAATAGTTAATTTCTAGCATGTTCCATTATTTCTTAATAATTACAAATAATAAATACTCTTTAGTTTTCATCAAACTAAAGATTTAATTTTAATAATTTGAACTTTTTAAATTATATCCATTCTATTTTAACTCTGGAATTTGTTGTTTGTTTGTTAGAATCAAGAATTTAATAACTTTTTAACTAAAGGAATTAAACTCCAATTTTGGGATTTATTAAAAATTTATAATATTAATAAATATTTTAGAAAAGGAAATTCCACCAAAAGTATTGATGGGATCATAACCTTTGATTTGATAGTTAAATAATAATTGTGAAAGAAAACAAAATGATATTACTAATTAATCAGTAATTACAATGTATAGTTTACTTTGACAGTTGGCACTTCATATTAATTAATGAAGTTTAAGATTAATAATTGTTGTATTTATAGTTTGAAATCTCCATCTTTATTTCTTTTATTTAATAATATTAGAGAAATGAAAATTTTAATTTTTAATTTTTTTGATTACTAAATTATAAAAGATATATTTATTCGTGCTTTTATTATTATCTATTCTCTATTTGTTTTTTTTTCGTTTGAGTACAAATGGGAGGAGGGGACAATAAACGGTACTATTACTCTCAAATAAATTGAAAGCACCGTGACGTTCGTATTAACACCAATCAATGAAATCACTGCGCTACCAACTTTCGTATCTCAACTCTGTTTATTATTTTGCAAATAAATAATAATTTAGGGTTTTTTCCAAAAGGAAAAAAAGTGAATCTGAATGATTATTGCTTATATTCTTCTACAAAATGTTGATAGATTGAATCATTACTGAATGGAAAGTTTCTTTGTTTTTATAAAGTTGATTTTCTATTTTTAATTTTTTTTTTTAATAACAAATGTTAGCTTTTCTTGCAGCTTAGATTTGAATTCTGACACATAATATTCTGACAAAATAAATTTATATAATTTATAAGTATATTCATAATTGAAATGTCAACTATTTCAATATTTCTAAATTATATTATTGATATAAAAAATTATAAAATTTATTTGATAAATGAATTTATATTTTTCCCTTAATTTGAACTCGTATCCTTAAATCTAGAACATGATAACATTCGCCAAAGCGAACATATAAACATCCACTCGATTACTGATTCGAGTTCCGTGCTATAAAATTTGTTGTCTTCCTCTCCCAAACTAATTCAGCTAGTACTAGTAGTGCATTAATATCAGTAGTTCGAGTTCCCATAGTGTTCTGTATGGAATTTGTTGTCTCCCTCTCCAAACTAATTCATCTAGCACGAGTGATACATTAACGTTCACTTGATCAGTTGTTTGAGTTTTCGTAGTACTCTCTATATAAAATTTGTTGTCTTCCTCTCCCGAACTTGTATTTAAAAAAAAACACGATAACATTAAAAAAAAAAAAAAAAATTGTGTTTTTTGTAAGGATTTTTGTTTTCAATTTGTTTTTGTTTTTTTAACTCCATATTTTTCCAATTTGTTGGAGATGTGAAGTAGGAAAGAAGCAATAAAAATGTTAGTGGGGAACAAAATAAACAAAATTTACATAAAGGGCCAATATGCAAAAAGTAGATTATTTTTCCTTTCGGCTGTTAGCCAAATAAATCAATCATATGTTTCTTTCTTTTCACTTTGTCACACGACATAAAGCAAACAACACAAAAGGGTCAAAAAAGAAACTAGGCAAATTTGGGGAATACTTTTAAGAATACTTTATCATATATAAATAGCTTCATTCAATTCATCATATTCTTTACAACACTAACTTAAATCAATTATTTAATTTTTAGCAATTTCATGCGTATATATATATATATATGTGTGTGTGTTTGCACAAATAATTCTATTATTTAATCTTCAAAAGGATCGGTGACGCGTTTATTTTTATTGTTTTATGGTATTTCATAATATCACCTGTCTTGTACGGATTGTAGTTATCTTCTCCAATTTGCAATAATAATATTAATAAAAATAAAATAAAAAATCTATCCTCTTTTGGCACTACTGACTTGATATTCGAGGAATCTTGAGAATATGTATTCATCAAAAATGTGTGTATATATCTAGGGCACTTTTTTTTTCAAAAAAAAAAAAAATAGGGCACTTTTTATTTATCTTGAATTTATCAAGAAAAAAATGGAAGCTAATCCTCAAACATATTTATTGTTCAAATTTTTATCTTGAATTTATCAAAAAAAAAAAAAAAAAAAAAAATCAATGTTGAAGTTCATAGAAGCTAATCATCAAACACATGCATTGTTCAAATTTACCAAACTCATTGAAATTGGTTTGATTTTTATTCTTTAATAATTCTTTTATTCTTACCATTTTAACTTATGCCTTAAAAAAAAAAAAGTGTAATATAATTATTAAAAAACATATAGAATATGATTGTCCACCACCCCTAGTAGGGTCACTTTAGGGATCATTATTTTTGGACCCATAACATTATAATTGCAATTTTGTGACCTATAATTGGATATATATGATATGATATATATATATATATATATATATATATATATATATATATATCTTCCACCACTATGTATGTATATATTTTTCCCACATGAATACAAAAATAACTTTCAACTCAAGACAAAGTCTTTTAAATGCATGTTTGACATGCATGTATATATGGTCTACATGTATACAAGAAAAAAAAAAGTGTATGTACATACATAACCTAAAAAGTATAGTATTGGTAAATCGACGCTACTATTACCGAATAGGTCAGTGACACAGTGGTTTCATTGTTTGGTGTCATTCCAGGCGAACACCCCCATCAAATAAATAAATATATTAAACACAAAAAATAAAAAATCTATGAGAATTGGATGTTTATTTAAATAAATTTATGAGAGATTTTTCTGATTTGAATGTTTTTTTCCTTCTTTTATAATAAAGTCAAATTTTGCTGTCTTTGTGCTTGTATCTTGTGCTAGGATCTTGAAAATGTATTAAAAAGAAAAAAAAAATCTTGAAAATCTAGTATAGATATTAAATGCATGCATCTAAAAAAAAAAAAAAAAAAAAAAAATCATTTTTTCAAAGATTGAATGTGAGTATCTCAATTTTGGATATTTATAATTAGACTATGAATTCAACATTATTTAAATAGGGAAGGATTCGAACTTGTAAATAATTTGAATTTACAATATTTTGATTATAAATTTTTATTTCATGTGAATAAAATTATATTTATTAAAAAAAATTACTTGATTAATTTTTTTTAATAAATATATTTTTCACAACTAAGATTCATGCATTTTGCCAAGAAGAAAATGGTTAGAAAATATAAAAATTCATGCATGATGGAGTTCTGATTTGATACATGGACAACACACATAGCATCATATGGAAAAGAGATAACTTAGCAACTTGACTCCAATAATTTCACAAAATAATATATATATATATATATAATATATATATATAATATATATATATATATAATTTATCTCACATTATATATACATATACACACACACACATATATTAAAGAAAATTGCTTAAAAAAAAAAAAGAAAAAAAGAGAGATTGTGAAAGAGAAAGTTGGGTCTGAATCATTTGGTCTATTGCATGCGAACTCATAAGTCATAATCGAAATATTTTTTAGTTTTAAAAAAGTATCGGAATATTCAATTATAAAAAAAAAATTATATATATATATATCACATAATCCAAATATTTGATTAGACACTCACATTAAAAGCATGAATGTATACTCCAAAGTAATCTCTTTTTTCTTTTCTTTTTTTTTTCTTTTTTTTTTCTTTTTTTTTTCCATAATGCAATTTATTTATTAAATATTATTGTAGGAAATGCAGCATTGAACTTTTGATTATTATTTTCAAAACCCATAAACGGACTTTGGAAAGTAACTTTTTAAGCCCATTTGCCTTCACTTATAACACACGAAATCTTAACTAAATTTCAAAAATAAATAAAATAAATAAAATTTAAATCTATTCATTTCTTTTTCAGCTTCGAAACTTAAATAAGATTTTTTTAAGGATCGGTCAATGTGAAAAATTCAATGAAAAATAGTTCTTGATATATATATATATTTTTTTTTTCTATTAATTGAATAACATTAAAAAGTAAGAGATTCAAATTCATAATGTTAGGTTATACATTATATTAGTTGAACTCAAATTTTATTGGTCCGGGTGGCACAATTGGTTGATAATTTGGATTCTGAAGGTATGCTCCCTTCAAGATCTCATGTTCGATACCTATCTGTGATTAATTTGTTTATGTATTGAACGGAAGAAAATAAATATATTTGAACAACATCAATAGGTGATGAGAGTATTAGCTTACTTATCTAATAAATGTTTGAAAGATTTTTCCTCTTTTCCCATGCGAAAAAACTGTGGAACCCTTAACACATCTCTTCAAGGTTTCAAAATCGGAATCAAATTTCATTTTATTAGACCAAATATTAGTTTGGGTTTAGTGAGCTATGATATATACAAGTTCACAAATCATCTTGCAAAAAGTTCAGTATCGAACCGATAGGTATAATAAAGAATAGATCGTATTTAGTATAATATCCGAAATGAGACATGTAATTGATAAGAACTAACGACTCGGAACAACTGTACTAACTGGAGGTGGATCTGTTTCCTATTTTTCATCTCAAAAATCAGAAACAAAGTTGCTAAATATAGATGAGGTTGGTATGTCTAATCTCAGCAGATAGAACAGTTATCTCAATAGTATTCAACAATGGAGATGCCTTGTGTTCATACCTTCTAATCCTGTGATGCTGCAGCACTTGTAAGGCTGGTATATTTGCTCATCACTTTTCTTGCTGCAGCTGCCTCATTTGCACGAAACTTTTGGGTCGTCATGAATAATAAAGTTCATCTTGATCTTATCTCGGATCACGACTTGAGCATTACCGAGAAGGATATCATCGGTCTTCCTAGCCCAGACAACTGCAGGGGGCTCTCTACAGCAGAATATGTTGAATTCAACGTTGCGTTTTTCGGTAAACCGCGCTTTCCATCACATAATCCAACAACACAGCCTGCTGATTCTTCAACAATAGAATACACCAGATCTTAATGAATGTTTCAAGATTCTGTATCATTAGCGCTGTAAAGAAAAAAAAACGTACATTAGAATGAGTAAAGAATACGCTCGAAACGAATATATGATCGTTATCTTTATCTGGACTTACGCATCAGTCTGCCGATGGAATTGCTGGTGACTTCGTTGGGAAGCTGCAGAACATAATCTGGGATGGTTGATCTAACTAAAAACTGGGTAACCTCATTAGTAGTTTCAACTAAAAACTTAACCACTCTCTGTTTGGATGGTTAAGTTCCATCAAACACTTTTTCTTTTCATTTTTATATCCATGAAAGCTTGCGTCAGTTTGTCGCATATTTTCGCAGATTCAAATTCAAGATCTCTTGCTTCGATATCATGTTGAATTATGTTAAAATATTAATCAACCCAAAAGTTTAAGCCGATAGATTGCGGTAAATTTAATTATAACTACTTATCCCTACTACATTTAGTTACCATCGTATTTCACCGGACATTAAATCTTTGGTAGGTGGCTACCACGACTTTGAATTCATCTTCATGACATAATTTGAGTAAACTAATTAAGAAAAGGAATTAACACAAAGAAGTGCAAACTCTAAAAGTGGTGGAGAATTAATTTACAGATGATATTGAAGGGGAGGCTGAATGTTTTTGAGGTGAGAATTATCAAGAGAGCAATACATGGCGAATGTCGTTTAACAACCAGGAATGTCATACAAACTTCTCAAAGATAAATTGA
The DNA here is from genome assembly GCA_037832605.1 of Cyclanthera cordifolia. Classification (NCBI taxonomy): domain Eukaryota; kingdom Viridiplantae; phylum Streptophyta; class Magnoliopsida; order Cucurbitales; family Cucurbitaceae; genus Cyclanthera; species Cyclanthera cordifolia. The sequence continues at coordinate 4,592,139 of JBBMEG010000018.1, forward strand.
AACAAACTCGTGTGCTATTATGTCAAAAAACTTTTTTTTTTTTTTGAAAACTTCTACTGTACTCGGGGTAACCATGCCCGTCAATAGGCCAAGCATCAGAAGACATCGAAGGCATGAACACGGAAGATGTCTACAAATTAATGTCACGGGTGGGTCTCTAACCTGAGAATTTGAGGAGAACATACCTTCGAATTCAACCCTTCAACTATCGCATCACCCGAGGACCCAACAGAATATAATACTATTATAGAAGTAAGAAGAGCTCATTTTCCAACTCTAGTTCAAGTTACAGAGAAAATGCTGTATATAACAAATATCATAACATAAGCACAATTTATACTGCCCACGCTTCTCATATAAACTTCAAAGTTTTGATTCATAAATTCAATGTAAACAAAGCCAATGATACAACATCGCAAGATATCATATTATAATATTCTCAACTCTTACCATATGCCTTCAAATGGTTCCTTAACAGTACCGGGGAAGATTATCGTACCAATCCATAGAGGTCGTAGCACTTCTCTCACAAAAGCATCCTTATGCACAATAAATTTTAAATGGAGAGCAAACGACTTGACAGAAATTCAAACTCGCTTAAGACTTCCTACTATGATACCATTGAATTACGTTAAACTAATAGTGATCCATACCACAGCCATCTTGTCCAATGAAGATTTTAAGGAGCCAGTAATTCTATTCAAAACAACCCACGTAAAGGATCAGAAATTTCTGAATGAAACACAAATACATTTCTTTGGGTACAAAAATCAAACACTTCATCTGCAACTTTTATAACCATCTACAGGCAGAGCCACCCAACAGGAAGAAATAAAATTGCAAATCTTAGTACTCAGTATTTTAATAGGCTCACTTCATCCTGTATTAATTGTAAGAATAATAAGTTTTATCAGCTCTAATCACAAAAGTTTTGGCTTGTATAGTTTTTATGGTTTTTATTAACTGAAGAAAATAGCATTTTTACTAATTCTTAGGGCAGTTTTTTAATATTCCCACTCCAGTTATGCTATCTCCTCTGGTAAAATCCCTTATTGTCTGTCAAGTTCGGATCTCGATAAACGATAGCAAAGCTCTAATTCCCCGTGATCAAAAAAAGGTCATGTGAATGTTTTTTTCCACCTTACGCCTAAGCGTTTGGATTTAATAATTGTTTGATTGAATAGAAATGAGTGGTTATTAAATGATAAATTATAGTAATAGTGGTTGTTTAAAGCTCATTTCTAATAGTTCCACGAAAACTTGAATTAATACAGAATTCAAACGCAGTTTAGGAACACTGAAAACTTAATTATAGGAACCAATCACACTTTCGGTAAACCTAAATGTCATACTTGGATTTGCAACAAACTACGAAGAAATTGACGAAATGCAGCAATCAAATCCCAGATCATAAAACAAAGAAACTTCGACAAATAAAATAAATAATGGCTGCGTGATCAGTAAAAATAGAAAATAAAAATTAAGTTTGAAGAATGAGAGGAGAAAAGTTGTACCGATTGAAGAACAAGATGAAACGAGACTCTGTTTTTTGAATCTTTGTTTGCATTCAGAACCCAGGCCAATTGTGGAGGCGCCAAAGAGGCCGATAGTGTGCCCAATTATTAAGGGTTTTTATCTTACTATTTGGATTTGAGTTTTGTTTTAAATAATAATAGGTCAATTAAATAATGTAATTATATATAAAAAAAAAAATTTAAATAAATAATGATTTAATTAATGTGAGAAAAAAAAGATAAATTTAATATCAGTTGATGCAAATTTTATATATTTTTATTTTGATCATGGATACGTGAATAGATGTCGAGCACTCATAAATTTTGAGTATCATTTATTATTATAAGATGTTAGATATGTATACTATTAGATGTCAAAGTGTTGTTGATGTATAAATAATATATATAATTTCGTTTAAGTTCAACCCATAATTTCTATTCATCGTACCATATATTATGTTATTTTTGCTATAAGTACTCACTCACAAGAAATTTATAATTGATAAATTCTTACACCTTGTATTTAATATTTCAAAACCTATATCGTACTTATATATTCAAATCCCGTGATCTATTTCAACAAGTTAATAGAAAACATAGTATTGTTATATTTAAATGTTGGTAAACGATATTAGTGACTCAAAAGATTTGGTCCCACGAATGTTGGTTGTGGCCCTAGTGAGCGTGAAGAGTATAATTCAAGTGGTATCATTTATTTAACGATTAATTTTTTATGAATCTTATTGATAACAATACAGCAAATTATACGTGTCAGAAATATTGTGGATTATAGATTGGTCTCATAAAAAGTTTAATGATTTCCGTACACTAAAAAAAAAATCCTCTTAGAAGTTAGTCTCGCTCGCCATTAACTGATTCGATCGTATATAATAATCTCATCTAATAAATCAATTATAACTACCATTTCTCGTTTATAATCGATTAATAAATTATATATTTGTATTTTAACTCAAAATAATGGTTACAATAATCCAAAAAGTGTGGGTCCCACAACCGATAGAATACATTTTAAATGTGTTTGTTTTTTAAGAAGAAAATAAAAAAGAGAGAAACCTCTTTGTGCCTATTAGACCCTTTTTAATTTCAGGGGCCAAATAAGGGTAAACTTAAAATGAAGAGGTTAAATTAGTA
>JBBMEG010000018.1:4594904-4608232 GCA_037832605.1 Cyclanthera cordifolia
TCTTTGTGCCTATTAGACCCTTTTTAATTTCAGGGGCCAAATAAGGGTAAACTTAAAATGAAGAGGTTAAATTAGTAATTTAGTATTTAAAAATAAATATTTGTACAATAATATATATAGCGAAGAACTGTCCCCCAAAATCCCAACCCTAACCTAACAATTCCCAATTGTTTCTCCCGCCCTCTCTCTCTCTCTCTCTCTCTTTCTTACAAACTTCCTTTTACAGCTTCGCGCCTTTTCTCTCTCTCTCTCTCTCCTCTGTTCCTTCAGCAGAAAAAACCCTAAACTCAGTTTCACTCACAGATTGATTTATGGGAAAGTACATGAAGAAATCCAAACTTACCGGCGGCATTGCAGTCATGGATGTCTCACCGGAATCCTCTCCGGTGTTTCGTACAAGAGCTGCCAAAACCCTTGCACTACAGCGCCTCAACAAATCCTTCTCTCAATCCGCCGTTGTTTCCAGCCCTAGATCGGCGTCGTCCTCTTCCTACTTGCAGCTTCGTAGCCGCCGCCTTGAAAAGCCTCCGACACTCAGGCTGCCGCCGAAGGCTCTGCAGGACGGCAAGTGTAGCAGAGGTGCTGTAAATCTTGAGTGTGCCTCGAATGGTTCGGATTTAGAGAACAGGAAGTTTCGTGTGGAAACAGAGAGCGGAAATGTTAGGGATTTCGAAGTTTGCGTTGAAGAAAAATGTCTTGGATTTGGCGGTGAAATTTGGTACGGTTTCGAGAACTTTGCTGGAAATTTTATTGTTTGTGTTCAATTTTTGGCTTGAGATGCTTGAAATTGTTGTGTTTTCTTCGCTTGTTTATTGGTTGATATTGTATAGTAGATAATTGTCGATTTCGTTGATCTTTGGGTTATTGGCTAAAACTGTTTGTCTAGTTCATGAGATTCACTGATTTATTTATTTATATATTTAAATTTGATATTTATTTCTTAGGCCTTTTATTTGCTCGTAGGATTGAGTGTTTGTGTTTCACCAATACTATGCTCGTGCTGGTATTTTTTTCCATTTTCTGACGTCACTTTCCACTTCACATGCTGCCATTCTACTGTTTGTTATATGTGTGCTGTAGTGTTAGTTTCACGAGAGGCTGGTTAGCTTGTAAGATATTGACTTTAAGAGCGATTCTTTTGTATATTCAGAAGATATGCAACTCTTTTGTATATTTACTTCACATCTGTGAATGTTTGGACTAACATTGCACACATCAAGTATTCTCATGAAGCACAACTACTTTCCACTATTGTTTTTACTGTTCTTTGGTTTAATAATCAAGAGCCCGCTTCGCTTCACCTCACTTTATATACGTGACATCCTTGATATAAATCCGAGAGACCACATTTTATAATTAAGCTCATGCTAGATTTCAAATCTCAGGCTTCTAAGTATATTTTGAAAACTCTTAGCTTCTACCAGCGAGTTGTCCCTTGAGGCTCTCCAGTATAATCAGAACCCATTTTCTCATAATTCTTTATTATTCACACGATCCTCATGTGTTGGTACATCTTTGTGATGTCTGGCCCATCGGCTGCCTTGTGGAGAATTTAAACATGGCCGGTTTTATTTTCCACTATATGACAAGTTCTCTTAATTTTGCTTTTCCATGAACAAAATTTACTTGATAGGCGAATCAACCATTATAGGTTGTTTTAGTAGTAAAATACCAATTATTGTAGTCACTTAGAAATTAATTTCTTACGAATTTTTTGACAATTAAATGTAGTAGAATTAGCCAATTGTCTGGTGACTTATGACGTTGAGATGGACCCAGACTCTATAAAATGTAGAACAAAAGTTAAGGGTTAAAGTTTTCTGGTTTCTATCTCAGGTTTTGGCCTGAAACTCGGAGACCAAATAGAGTTCTACTTGCATTAATTTAATGCGACTTTTATTTTTTTTGCAATAAATTCGAAAAATTAAATAAAGTTGGTAGTTTCCTGTTTGTAATAGTTATTGCCTTTTCCGCAATTTGCAGCATATGTCGTCTTTTCGTTTTTGAAGCGTGTAGGTGACAAGAAGATATAATTATAAATCTATTTTATTCCATATTTTACACTACCAGCCAAATTAGAGTTTGTCTCATTACACCTGGTATATTCCTTCTAAGATAATTGATGCCTTGTAATGTGTTCCTTTTTTCAATTTGGTTTTGCTTAAGATTAAGTATGCAAGACACTAAATACGTTCAATTAGTGTTTTCTTAAAGCTACTTAATGGAGTTGATCGTGTATTTTTTTATGCCCCTTCTGGTTTAGACAGAATTTTCTCTGAAGTAATTATTTGAGTATTCTTGTGTAGGGGAACTGAAGAAAAAATGCATACGTCTCATTCGAGGATGGAGACGAATTCACATACAACCAACGCAGGAGTAGAGATGGAGTTGCTCAAAAGTATCCCTACTGCCAATGATATAGAGGAGTTTTTTGCACACGAAGAGCTATGGCATCAAAGAGCGTTTACTCAAAAGTAAGTGACTTAACTTATTTGTGTTGCATGCTAACTCCTTGTGAGTTGGTCTAGTAGTCAAATATGGTTTTAGAAATGTAAGAGGTTATAATTTCAATCTTTGTTGGTTGGCTACTTAGGTAAGAATTAATTTTTAAGTTTCATTGACAACCAAATATTTAAAATATAGCTTTTTAACCAGTAAGAATAGTTGATATGTGCTGAAGGTCTTAAAAATATAAGAAATTATGAGTTCAATTTATATTGGCTACTTGAGTTAGAATTAATTTCTTACAAGTTTCGTTGATAGCAAAATATTTAGAATCTGACTTTTTATCTTGTAAAATGTGCGCCTAAATCTGCCCCGTCTCTCCTATATCAAAAAAAAAAGAAAAAAGAAAAAGGTTGCCATAGCTATAAATTATAATTCTAAATAGCAATTGTGCAGGACAATCGCCTTATATTTGTATGAGGCTGTTTGTTTGGTTGTTTAATAGAGCTATTAAAGATGAGGTTTTATAATCACTCTCAAAACATTCATCCAAAGAAGCTATTATTATAATTATCATTCAAAATCACTCAAAATAACTTTTCATTTATAATCAATCCAAATAATCACTTCACAATTATTCATTCATACACTTCGTGGGATTTTGCAGGTATAACTTCAACTTTGCAAGTGAAATGCCACTCCAAGGACGATACGAATGGGTACAAGTGGTTCCTTAAGTTGGATATGAAATTGAATGTCTATATCAAGAAGTTACTTTTTTGGTATCATAGGATGGGTCGAAGAAAACAGGGCAATGAGCTGTGGGTAGTAATTTCAACCAGGTTAGGGCAATCTTATACTAACCAGGTTTTAATCCATATTGTTTATATAAAGACGTGTGGAAAAATGGTTGGTAAATATGCACTAACACATAGCATCTATGGTTGTAATTTTGTTTATCTTTTTAACTGTTCCTGTTGTCTATATCTGGTTAGTGTCTTGAAAATTGGTCAATAAATGAAGTTGCTACTTCACCAATCATCTTCAAAACCTTTCTGAAACTTAAACATCATTTTTCTTTCCAAATTGTGATGATGGTTCTTGCTCCTATTTTATTTGGTTTCATTCGTAAGTATTTGTCTGTCTCTTTGCAGAGAAGAAACGGTGATGTGGAAATCATTTGACCAAAGCTCCTACTAATGTGTAAGGAGAGAGTCTTACATTTTGACTGTGACTCATAAATTTATTGTATTTTTTAATATTTATACTTATAAATTATATTTTGGGTCCCAATTTTCAAAGGGAAGGTTGATTATCATAACCCAACCTTTATTTGAGACACTGCTTGTTATAAATAGAGGTTACTCATAATATATACTTTCAAATAGTGCAAAAAATATTCTCGAATAAAGATATACTTGCAAAAAATACTCTCAAAAAATACTTTCAAATAGTGTAAAAGTTATCTAAGATATAAAATTAATTTTAATTTTGTTGTGCAATGTGAATAAAGTGGGGTTCACATTGTTATGCCTAAAATTATTTTTTTAAATTTTGTTTTTTAATATACACTAATTCAATATTTGAATGGAAATTGCTCAAAATTTTTTTATTTCATAAAATTTTGAATTTATATATTTCTTAAAATTTTGAAATTCTTATGTATACAATGTTTCTTGATTTATAAATATTAAGATAATTATTTTTACTTTCATTGTTATTTTTTGTTTATTCAAAATAATTATTTTCATTATTTAAATTCATTTCTTAAAAAAAATATATTATTTGAATTAAAAAATTCATTTTTAATCAAGATTCTTACATTAAAACTATATTAATATACTTATTTTTAATCCATAATTATGTCAATTAGAATATGAAAAATCAAACTAATAAAAACAAAAACTGCTAATTTATTTTCTTCTGGTCAAATATTAATTAAAAGGTTAATAAAAATACTTTGTTAAACAATTGCATCTTTTCTAAGAAAATAAAATTGAATTTATACTATTTAAAATTAATTATATATATATAAATTTATAACTCCCCTTATAATAACACCTCAAACATAATTTATCACATATCAAACACCATTTATAATAAACTATCGTTTATCATAATCTACCGTTTATTATAACCCACAATCTGTTATAACCAACTCGGTGCTGCAAACACACCTGTAATCAAAATGCAGGATTTTCCGACACATTCATCCGCTTACTGATTCATAATTTAGATCTTAATAAACCTTGTTGGTAATTAACATTGGTTTAACAGTCATGATAATTTTGTGTAAACAAATTAAAATGAAGGGCGGTGAATGTGAGTTGAGTAGTAACGAAGAAATTAGTGGAGATCAAACCTTGTAACAAAAACTTTAGTTTGAAAAGAAAGAGTACGGACTAGAAAATGAATAGAAAAGTTATTACGGAAAAAAAAAAAAAAAAAAAATCTAGCATTTAATAGGTGGTTGGAGTAGAAGTCAAATTGGTACTTAGGATGATTTATGATGATTTATAAAAATTTATAAAGGTTTTATGGAAAGTTTTATGGCACTTAAAAATGTTCCATCAAGTAAGGTTGGCAATCCATTGCAACTCCTCTATCCAAACACATAGAGCAATATTCTTTTTTTTTTTTTTTTGAAAACTTTAACATTAAATAAATTCAATAACTAATGTCAAGATTCTTAAAAATATGAAGATTAAAATGAAGGTAGAAACTAAAATGATAATAAGAATGTTTGGTGCGATTAGAATAGATATCTTCTTACCATTTAAACTATCGAGTAACAATTGCATCAAATTACTAATTTACCCTTAGTTCCCATCATTTATTTATTTATTTTTTTCCTTTCTTTCGCTTCCCAAGCCAAACCAATCCTAATAATTTTCTATAGAAAGATTAATTAAGAATTAGAATAATATGTGAATGAACATCACCAATGATCTATGACTTGATAGTTTCAACTATGAACTGTATATCTAAAATAAAATAGGATCATGGTTATTGTGAAAATAGTTAAAATTATTGGGAAGACATGATGCACTTACTTCGATGGAATGCTTAGCAGAGCTTCACGTGGGTCATTGCTGCACCACTCTGCAGTCTGCGCTCAGTACAATTCTGATCAATGCAAGAATTGTCATTTTCCTTATATACTAATATTAATGGCGCCAAGTCCCCCCATGACATAACAAAATTTATAACAGATCTTGAGACTGTTTGAATTTGGAAGATGAGATGGAGGGGAAGATGAGAGCTTCTTGTTTGTTTTTAATACATTGCAATCTCTCTTCCTCTCTTCTTCGTTTCACTACAACATTTCGTCCAATTTTAAATATTATATCAAATTTTATTTAAATACAATTTTAAATACAAATCTCAAAAAAAAATAAAAAAATCCAACCTCTTACCTCTAAAACACTATTTCTCAAACAAATACTTTATATCTTCGACTCATTCCATTTCTTCTTCTTCCTCCACAACCTCTCTTCTACTCTCATCAACCTTAAAATTCAAATACCTCGTTCAAAAGTATAAAAATTGAGTAAGAAAAAAAAAACACATTAAATTCATGAAATCACATAAATATTCCTAGAAGAGTATGTTACACAATTGTTTAATTTGTAAAATATATTTTGTCACCAAGTGCCCAAAGAATTAACTAAACATGAGTTCATTCCATATGGCGGCAGTCCACTACAAAGTTTCAGCATTTAAAAGTTTATATTTGACTATCTTCATCAAATACAATGTGCTCATAAGTAGTGTTTTAAAAGAAGTGAGGTGCAAAAAAAAAAAAAAAAAAAAGCTTTATCATAAATATCCTAAAGGCTAAAGCTCAAACTCAAAATAAAAACCTTCCAATGCATTTGAAAAAAAAAAATACTAACAAATATATACAAAATACATGAATATAACATATATATGTACATTCATACAATGCCGATGAGGAGGGGTTCGAATTTGTCTTAGCAGTGTCGACGATTTCATTTGAGATGGAGGAACAAACGGCAAAAGTGTTTTTTTCCAAAGGGACAAGGAAGAGTTAAAGAAATAATGGGTTAATTTTGGGTTTCGAGCCAAAACGAGCATAACTAAGCTAGCACTAGTGATGTATTAGCATCCACTCGATCAATGGTTCGAGTCTCCGTAGTGCCCTCTATGTAGAGTTTGTTGTCCCCTTCCCCCAACTTGTACTTAAAAAAAAAATTGAATTTCGAAACTTTTACGATAAGAAGCTTACCCGATAAATTTTTTTATTTTTCATTAAAAAAAAAAAATCAAAACGCCGTAGTTTTGATTATGATCATAAAAAAAAAATGAAGCGCATAAAGCACACATATTTTGCACTTGAGCACCTCGCGTAAGGTACAAGCTTTATATGGCGCACTACGCCTCACCGATGCAAAGTCAACTTTTCATCTAGCTCACTTTTCATAGGTCATAACTTGGAACAAAGACCTCACCATCCGTTAAAAAAAAAACTTCATTTATTGCAGATAAACCAAGATGAGAACATTTATACTTCATTTTCATGCCCAAGAGACAAATTAAAAGATTTCATCTCAAAATCAATAGACTAAGAAGAACTGCTCACCTAGGATGATGAGCTTTAGACTGTACTGCTACAACTGCATCTAAAGATATTTTCTAGTTTGATTGATGTACAATGTTTCATCAGCATGAAAATCAGATCATGAGCATTGTCATAAGTTTGGAGGCAAAAAATCAATTTCCAGTATTGTCAAACCTGTTAAAACTGAGATGATATTACCAAAATGCATGCTTTGGTTCTATGGAGTTAGTGACCCTACCGAAGTTAAATGCGATGCAGTATTCGTCTCTGACATTTCAACTTCATTTGGAGTGCTTTTTGAAGATTCATCATTCCCTAAAGCCATCCTCCGAAGTTTATCCAGTTGAATTGCACGCAGTTCATATCTGCCAATAGTAACAAGAGGTTGAATTATGTGCTAAATGTGCATAACAGTCTAGAATTAATAGCAATTTTGCATAATATCTCCCGATATCATATGATTATGACCAAAGAAATTAGACTAATTACTAGATGCTTTTCTTAAATTGTGCACACCAGAAGCATCAAACACAAAGATAACAAACAAAAAATTGTAGGGAAACAGAGAGAATGTAATTGTTCACAAATTTTAGTCTAGCCATATCAAGACCACAAAGTTCTAACTGTTATAGATTGATTTAATGGTAAAAAAGAGTCGGGTAAATAATAAAACCTTTAGAAAAAAAATAAGTTTAGTCACAGTGGGTTCCAATTTAGGATTTAATATCTTAAGTGTTGATAGCTCGAACATTCATGGATACTTAAAAAAAAAAAGAACCTTCACGAAGTTTTCGTGATAGTAGTACAAGAGGAAGATAAAGAATCAAGTTTTTGGCTTCATCCATTTAGAAACTGTCGAGCTAGATTACCAGATAAATTCCTAAACAGACATTTGGAAGTGGCATTAGCAATAATTGGAACTGGTCTTTGCAAAGTTAGAATCTTTGAAGATTCAGAAAAGTAAACTAACAATATATAACATTTGATAATTACTTAACATGTAACCAGCTAGACCATATTAGCTTGCTCTCCTCGATACATGCTGATAGAATTCAAGGTCAAGGGGAGAAAGGAAGAAGAAGAAGACATCTGGGAGGTTCAATTGGAAGACTTCATAATTTGCTACAAAGTCCATTTTTGTCTTGCCACCTAAATTAGCCTTATAGTTAGTCTGTTAAGTTTTTATTGCTCTGCATGTCTGCAGGCTGCAGAAAATATCAATAGTCCCAGGAAAGTAAAAATGAAGGTAAATCTACCTTAATAATCAATTCCACGAGATTGACTTCTTCACAATAAACCTCACCAGATTCTCCCACCTTCACACACTAACCTAATCAAATACCACCTTTGCGCCTCCAGCCTAATCTAGTAATGGCTTCCTTTACGTCACTTTGACACCAAGGATGACGTAAAGGCTTCTTGTCGTCTGAAGTTCTTGCATATTCCTCAATCACTTCTGATGTAGTTAAGTCGATATATGCACAAGCTGACTTAGATAGTCACCTTACAGATATTTAAAAAAAAAAATCACTTCTGAATCTCTGATTTACTTTCCACCACGTTCAATTTGGTGTCCAGTTTTTTAATACCTTTGCACATGATCCAAGACGAAGCTTTGACACCAGTTAGATAGGATTAAGTAGAATAAAACAGGAAAAAAGAACCAAATACCAAAAAAAAGCATGAATTTCGGAGGTATGTGGCTTTGCCTTCCTACTCTATTGTCGCATCTGTCATGCATGCTACCTAATTCCATAACAAAGAATTACGAAACTTTTCTCCTTGTGATCCAACTAGGTCCAATAATAACAACTCGACTCACTACACTTACATGTTCTCCTTCCTTTTGTATGTATATAAATGTATATGTGATAGACAAGGGGAGTGAGGAACGTCATTTGTTGATGCACAAACAAACGACTTTTATAGCTCTAAACCAAGTTAGAGGAGCTGCAACAAGACAAGCATTTGCATAATTGAATGATACGCGATAGCTATGAACAAATTTCTGATTTCTCTACTATTCACAGAAGTAAATAACTAAATAACTATGCATCTTAAAAGACAAACTCTCTTTTCTAAAATAATATCCTTTTTAAACAAATATCAGAAGGGAGGTATGACCTTTTAGTGATGCAGAAAAAACTTCAAAATATTGCACTGAATAAGCTTATAGAAACTACAAACAAGTACTCACACAAGAACGCATTTCTATAATGTTCACAGAAAGTAATTCCTTGCAGTAGAAAAAAAAAAGACAGAAACTAAAGCCTAAAGCAGAAAAGATATACATGAAAATGGATATGATGATTGAAACTCTATGAACTTTCACACACCATGCTTGAAGATGACAGTAGGACAACTTGTATCATATAATATAATACATTAGCCAACACATTTGAAACATGAATAAATAGAAACCAAACAAATAGTTTCACAACTTTCACCAAACAATAGAACTTACTCAACTACAAGGCTCTTGACAAGCGCAAAATATATTTTCCAAAATTGTTGTTCCTTCAAATGCCCGGGACAGAGCTTATATCTGAGTTGGGCAATTTCCTTCAAAATGAGAGAATTTGTTTCGACAATGTCAGAAGGAAGATTCATTTGTACATATCAATTACATAATCCAACAAAACAACACTAGGGATTTCAGTTCGACAGAGTTGAAACCATTAGTTCATGAACAACAACAAACGAACCTTGACTTTTGAAAGCACAAGAACAGCATGCTGCTCCTGCCAATCCGAGAGATTCTGATCACCACAAAGTGCTTCCTCTTCATCTAAACACAAATTCAAGTCGAAAATCAAATCCAACAATAAACAAAAACGAAGAAATCAGAAGTAAAATCTCCTCGGTTGTTAAAAACACCTCAAAAAATCGAACAAAACTTAAAAACACGCGGAAATCGAAGGTCAGAGAGAAGGAAAAATGAGATACCCAGAAGAGGAAAGTTCTTGAAGGTGTCGAAGGTGAAAGACTTCACAAATTGGATCAATCCATCTGTAACTCCGTGGAATTGCTCTTCCTTCTCTCCATCGGATTGTTGCAAGGGAATCGAGGCTTTGGTAAATTTACCGTTTTCCCTCAAAAGTTTGCGTCGAATCCAAGAAGACAAGCTCATTTTTCGTAGTGATCTGGACCTGCTTCTACTGATCGCAGCGACAAATCAAAAAGATAAAGAACCCCAATGTAAATATATATTGTATTGGTGCAAGTTGAATTGAATTTTAGGGATTTGAAAACAGAATAGGATGAGAAGAAGAAGAAGAAGAAGATAGATCATTGTTGGATACTAACTGAAAAGGAATACGAAATATTGATGAATATTCTTTTTAATTGAAACAACTGATCAGTTTCAAATATAAAAAGGTTATGCAGCCACAAAACAAATTGATCAACTTCCGTTCAAAGAGTCGGACACGCGTTGATTTTAGTTTGATGATATTTTAATTCGACACATAATCACGAGTAGGATTTTGAAAATCGATATTCAACTCTCATTATTTGTAATATCATCTATGTAAGGTTCGTGATCATCTTCTCCCAATTTAAACTAAAAAAAAAAAAAATAGCTTCTTGCTAATTATATTAATTGAGGTTCAAACCTTATTGCATGCTGAAGAGTGTTTATTTTTGGTAAAAAAAGAAGGGAAGTGAGAGGAGTGAATGAGTTAATTGAATTGGTATTGATTAATTGGTTAATTCACTATCACTTGATTAATAATACTTGTATTAGTAATGATTGAGTAATTAATTACTTAGCAATAGTTGATTGATAAATTTAATATTAAATTTGATTAATGATTAAATAAAGATTTGACGAAGTATTTAAGAGTGTTTAAAGGTAGTTGTTCATCGTTAATGCAATAACTTTTTGTATAGATGTCATCCTATAGTAAGGTAAGGCAGAACATTAGCTTCCCAAAGTTTAATTGATATCGTTCGAGGTTGTAAAAACATACGAGTGAATTTGTAAACGACCATGCTATTGTAAAACTAAGCAGTTCGATCGACTTTACGAGCTCAAATCGCATGTCCTCTTGGCACGAACCAATGCACGTTGCTGCTCGAATAACACTCTTAGCATCTGGGATCACACTGCAACTTAGAGGAGATAAATCAACCAAGTGATTGGACAAACAAAGGCAGTTGTCAAAATCAAAGCAAATAACTGACAAAGAAACTATCATGCAATCTTATTATTCTAATTGTGTTTATATAAGTAATCAATGAAGCTATATAAGCAACTAACAATCTTAACCCAAAGAAAAGAACAACAGTTCATTTACCGTAACAGAGTTAAGGAATTAGCTGATTTCTCTCCAAGAATTTAGAACTTCTACTTGAACTTCCGTCGCGTATATGGCTAAAACATTTTTTATAACCGAAAATCAAAGCTTTGCACTACTACATATTCGATGACATTTGAGTCCAAGCATGTGCTAAAACCCTTTTGAATGTGTTGATGCTGGTATGTCATATTTCTGAATCGAGAAAAATAATGGTATTCTAACAGTGAAGCCTTTACTCTGGCGTATTCTGTCGTGATTCGATTATTCTATCTGTGTGTGTCACGTTTTTTTAAATTTCATTTCAACCTGCAGGTGTATGACGGCTAATACAATCCAGCTTTTGCATACTACGAAAAGCTGGCTGAATGATCTTGCCTTACCGATATGGTGTCATCATGATCATCATCAATTACGTTCTCTCTTGGCAATTCGATAGATACGACTTTCGAACGGTTACATACATCAGATGGAATGTTGATGCCAATGAAACCAATCATGACTGCCGCGGCTCCAAGGTAATCCATGAGATGCGGGGCATTGCCCGTTATCGAATCAACAATGGCAGCCAATGGGACTTGAATTGAGAGACCAGCCGTTGCTACAGTAGTTGTGGTTAGAAGAACAGCTTTTGCCCACAAGTAATCACTCAGTACATTATCCAACAATCCTGAAAATCAGCAAGCTTAATATAATAATACTCAACATGTGGATGTAAAGACATATACGAGCCTCTACAAGCATAAAAAGAAAGCTAGAAAGCATAAAGCATGCGCAAGAGTGAGAAACTAACTATATTTATCCATCAATAATACGTCACTTCATAAACAAATATAGTAAATGTGAGACGAGCCAAGAAATTTAATAGTCCAAAGCGAAGAGAAGTAGTGGAAGAAAACATGTACATATGAAAAATGGATAATCACTATTAACGTACTTAAAAGAATAAGCGCTTCCACTTGCAAGTAAAATTTTCAAAAGCCATCCCAAAATCACTATTAGAGAGTATGAAAACCACCATAATGCATTCTGCGTCGAGCGTGATTTATGGGGTCACAAAATTCTGAAATAACAAAGATCAAGTTTTTTGAACTATTACATGCACGAAAATATCCATCATTCATCAATGATAGTGGATTCATGATAATCAAGTTCCCAATCACCATACATTAGTGATCAGATTCTTGAATGTTAATTTCAGATATCTAACAAATAGTGCCCTAAACCTTTAGTTTTTTTGTTAGTTTGTGCCCTAGCTCTTTAGTTCATGATGCATGTAGAGGTAATTAACCACCTAAAGATTCTGCACTTTTAATACTCCATGTATGGGAAAGACTTGAAAATCATGAGTATAATCCCAAAACAATAATCAAGTGTTTCAAAATCTATGTGCTTGACCTACACACATCCAAAAGAGAGAACAAACAAGCTTTCAATAGAAACATTGAGCTAATCATCATAAAACAATCAAAGGAAAAGAATAACTAGGACGTTAACTAACCTTTAGCAATAATCATACCAGCTTCCTTCCAAGTCCTCAAGTGAAATGACTCCACTTCGGTGAATTTGATTATAAGGGCCACAGGAAGGAAAATAATGAGATTGAAAAGCCCAAGGAAACCAAGAAACTGTGCCATACTAGCTTTTCCAGTTGTCTCATTCTCATCGGGCAATTTCTTGCGAATAAGGGTAATGTACACAGAATATAAGCATGCTGAGACAAGAGAAAGAACATCTCCAATTAGAGGATTTGAAGCAATTTTCAATGTTGTCGCAGATTGCGAGTCCCCCAAGCTGACTACGATGGTGCCTCCCATACACAGGAGTACGCTACCGAGCTTCACCCACGTAAACTTCTCACCCAAAAATGCTAGAGAAACCAAAAATGTAAAGAGACTAGATGCACTGCTTAGGATGGTATTTGACTACAATAAACAAAAGGAAAGGAGCTTGAAAACACAATGTGATAAAATCACCAATACAACAAACATAAAATCATAAAA
>JBBMEG010000018.1:4608332-4622031 GCA_037832605.1 Cyclanthera cordifolia
CATAAAATCATAAAAGTAGATGATCACTTACAGTAACAGTAGTATACTTCAATGAGAGATTAAAAGTGAGTTGAGCAAGGAACCAAAAAGGGCATATTAATAAGCTAACTTTAGCCATTCTAACGCGTGTCCAACGCCCTTTTTCATCGACTTCTTTGTCATGAGAAGGGTATTTTATCTCCGACTGAGTACTTTCTCCATTCAATATTGATTGTCCATCTTCAATATGCAAATGCATAGGACTGTAACCATCAACTTTTGTAACAAGATTGGTTTCCCCCAGAAGTATAGCCTGTTCTGTTTCCTCCCTCAATTCTCGTAATGCATCCAGTTTTTTGGCTTTCCAAAACAAAAAATTTCCATACTTATCCTCCAAGAATCGTGCAATTTCAACAATTGGAATGTAAATGAGAAATAACGAATTGCAGATGTACGTAACAAGGAATGGCGAAACACCTTCATCAACAACAGATTGAACCACAAAACTAGCAGCAATCCATATGGTTGCAACCAAAAATATGTAAGACAAGCCGATTCCCCATCTCCAAACTTCACTTTTCATCTCTAACAAAAGCCGATATAAATCTCAATGCAGCCGAAATTTATAAGCAAAAAGGACAAACCTCCTCTTTATAACAAAAATCGACCATAAATTTCACTATTCATCGCAATTTTAACCTAAACGCAACCAAAAAGGCTAACAAATTCAAGGAAGAAAAACAAACAAAAATTCGAACAGAGTGCAAACAAATTCGAATTGAAGGTAACGATCACAGATCTCGAAAACGCAAATGCATTGATTTGCAATCAAAATATTGATCGAAGTCCAAAGTCGAAAACATACGACAGAAATCAAAGAAGCTTTATAGAATTATCATCTTCCTATACACACCATGATTCCAGTCGTGGATTTTTCTATACCATGTGAAAAAGATGCATCTGGAAGACCGAAAGCATCAGAAATTTTGAGATGATGCCAATTCAAAGAAAAGAATGAAAGAATTGAAGAAAAAAGTACACAACCTCGACGACGAATCAACGGAAACCCAACGAAGAGATAGAGGGAAAATATTTCTCGGATTTCATGGCAATTGTAGTGACTCTTAACTTCTAATGGTCGTCGAAATTACATTTTAATATTTATCTTTAAAAAAATTTAATCTCAAATATAATTTGATAAAGTCTAAAATATTCAAAAGAAGTGCTTAATGACATTAAATACTATATAATAAATAAAATATAAATGATTACAGTTTCAAAACTCTACTTCTATATGTTAAACAAAAGTCACCGAAAGGATTGGTAATGCAGTAATTTTATTATTTAGTATAAATCCAATTGAACAACAGCGTCACGAGTTCGATTGGTATCTGACTCTCAAATGTTCTCTATGTAGAGTTGGTGGTCTTCCACCCATAATTTGTACCCAAAAAAAAATATATATATATATATATATATATACTCACTAATATCTCTTAAAGAAGAGTTCATAAAACGTGATATAAGATTCAGTAATTTCCGGTCAAAAGTTTTGTTGGTTTAAAAAATAAATTCAAACTCACTAATTTTTCATCCTACAATTATGATTAGTTATGATGCAGCACTATCTCACTTTTATTTTTATTTTTTTTATTATTCTTATTATTATTTCAGTTTAGTTAACATTTTATTCTAACTTGTAACTTTATTCTATTTTAATCTTAAAATTTTTAAAAATCAAATTTTAGTATATAAATTTTCAAATTTGTTTAGTTTCAATTCCTAAACTTTTAAATTTATTCTATTTTAATCTATGAATTTTCAAAAGTTCAATTTTAATTCATAAACTTTCAAAATAAATTAAATTTGAATTTTATTAGTAACTTTTATTAACTATTAAAAAAAAAAATTAACTTCGAATTAATATAATATATAATTTTTTTAACTCAAAAGCCAGGAACTAAATTTGAACTTTTAAAAGTCCAAACACCAAAATAATATTTTAACATTTATTAATGACATATGTACAATGACTTAAAAATTGGCAAAAGAAGATAGAAAGCATAAAGGCTCAATTAGAAAAAAAAACTAAAATTAAAATGAATGTGTGTAGTTGCCTTTTTATTGTTCCACACTATAACAATTAAAACAGACATTTGGGACACCATAAAACATGTGCATTAACATAAATACTATTTAGGAACCAAGTGACACATTGACTTCAACTGAGGAGTCTGTGATGATAACACCTTTGGAGTTATCAGCTTTAGGGTGTGGAAGAGAATCCAACTTTATCCTAACATGAAGAAGTTTCAAAAATATGAGCTCTCTCAAATCTCTTTTGCAGTTCACAAGGAACTGAATGCAACTCTCTTTTCTCATCTTCCCCGTGCTTCCCGGGTACAAAAACTCCGCTATTCTCTCTGCATATTTGTCCCGATTCCCTTCGGAATATTGACTGGTATTTCTAAGCTTCGAATGTAGGACCGCATAAACTATAACCTGTTTCCAAATTATGGCAAGTGTTAGGCAAGAATCCTAAAACAAGAGTTAAAGAATGCTTGGCGAAGAACAAGCAGATTTACGTGATTCACTGACGTTGTGTTAGGCTGTTAGCTAAATTCACAAGCATAGGAGAGAAATCCATTTAATTTAAGAGATCGTGAAGAATACAAAATGTCAAGTAAAGAGGATAGGTATTCTAAGAAAGTTTATTTAGTTCACCTCTCATAAAACTCTAACGAATATGAAAACATAAAATATAATACTATTCTCACAAAAACCTTTAAGAAATCATAAAAAGCATCTCTTTTTTACTTTAATATTTGTGAAAAATAAGTTTTTTTTTTTTTTTTTATTTGTGACTGTTCGGGCCAACTTGAGCACACCTCGACTAATGTCATGGGACATACCGCCTAACCCTCAACATTTGGATGTCAAGAAAACCCGTAGGAAATTAATTCCTAGGTAGATGGCCACCATGGATTAAAGTCATCACCATATGCACCCCACGACTCTTCTTGACCACTAGGCCAGTCCATGGTGGTTGACTTATCCTGCTTCATTTAGTTGCTAAGGTAGCTCGTATGATGTTAAATCAAGGTAAATGGTTAGCATACCTTGGACCCAATCTCGTTTAAGTGCTATATTATTTACATGAGATTGACCAACTCATGATGGTTCAAAAATTAGGAACTATTCACTAAAAATAAACTACGTAACCAAGTTGTTCGGCAAATAAAAGTACCAACTTAAGTTAGGGCCTGGCCAAGGGGAAGAGTGAAAAGCCAAATCTCCCTTCAAAAGTTGCAACAACCATGACGATGTGAACTATTAAGTAAAGATGGTAGCACACTATTAATCTACCATCTAGAGATTCCAAGAAGTCCACTTATGTGTCCCTTAAGTGTCCCTTAACTCTTTTCACCGACAAACCACTTGATCATACAATATTTGGTTGTCAAGAAAATCTATAAAATGTTAATTCGTAGATAGCAGCCACCATGACGGAACCGACAACCTTTTGATTCCTAAGATCCTCTTCCCCTTTATATCATAGGAACAAAGAAGATGATTATTTAAAAGAGCTTGCAGCTTTATGCCTGAAGATTCTAGGGTCCTTATAAGTCCATCTCTGGCCTTTGAGCCAGACCTGTTTAAAGTATACCTCTCTTGATCTTCTATTTCATCCATTTTAGGGCGAATAATGAATATCAGAAGTTTTTTTTTTTTTAAATAATGAAAATTTAAAAAAAAATGTCACGTTGATCCAATAGATAGCAAAGTCACGTTCAACTACAAGTAATAAGAAAGGTAACTTTTATCCCGAACAGGTGGTACGATAGTCAAACACTTGAACTTTGAAGGTGTGCTCCCCTCTAAGTCTCAAGTTCGAGACCCACTAGTAACATTAATCGGTAGACATCTCTCGTGTTTCTATTCCTTCGATATCTCCCAGTGCCTCACCTAGGAAAGGACGTGGTTACCTCATATATAGAAAAGCGAAGCTTCGATTTCCCGGTTTCTAAAAAATGAAAGGTATCTTTTGGGCTAGTTTTAGAAGCATGGGTTTGGAAGATACAAAAGCACGTCCAATTGGGAAAACTATCGATGAAACATTTGCCCTTTCAATCATACAAACGGGCAATAGCTTATGTATTTTTGGTTCATATGAGATCCGGTGCCAGTTTCTCTCTCTTTTCTTTCTATGAAAAAATTAATGATATAACTCTAGTTTCCTAAATGAAAGTAAAGAAGAGTGAGATAGTGCCAGAGAATTCACATACCTCGCCAGATCCAGGACTCGTATTGACAGCACACTCAATGTGAACTTTACTGTCTCCTATATGGTTAGGTGCTCTTATATTATCTTCCTCCATTTCTGATTCTTGGGGTGTAAAGGCTAGACTATCCAATTCATCATACCACTGTTGAGCCGAACCGACCTACAACACAACAAAGCTAACCGATATACTAGAAACAAGAAAATCTCACTGAAACAAGAACTGTTTAGTAAGGTTACCTTTTCAGAGGACCCAGCTAATTCCTCGACAACCGAGATTTCTGATACCGTTCCTCTTGCTTGTCGCCATATGTTATCTTCTTTTAATGATTCCACAAGTTCAATATCTGTAGGAAGATCAACATTGATCTGTATACCAACCCTACCTGAGTGTACAGTGAGAATTGGTATAATTAATATGCAACTATATAAAAGACTCACTATTCAGGTATATGTTATATTGAGGATGAGAAAAACTAGATTGTAATGAAGGCTGATTTTTTTTTTTTTTAACCGAGAGAAATCGAAGCTTCGCTCCACTATACCCGGAGTAACCACGCCTGTAACAAGGCAAGGCCAGGCACCGAGAGACGTCAATAGAATGGAGACAGAAAGGTGTCTACAAATTAATGTCACAAGTGAGTCTTGAACCTGAGACCTTGAGAGGAGCACACCTTCAAAATCCAAACTTTCGACCACTGCACTACCTTTTGGGGACTGTAATGAAGACTGATATTGGAACACAAATAAAATCTCCTGGGCTGTACTAAAGCCGCCACTGATCTAAACTACTATGCTACCAAGGAAACGATAAATTTAACTATAAATTTAATGCTTTCATCTCCAATAAAGAAGTACCAGGCAGCAGTCTAAAAAATTGATGATGATCAATCCCTGCCCATTGAAAACTTTTGGCACTGCAGTATCAACAAAAATGCATAAACAAAAGGTTACTGAGGTTGAAAACAGAGTGGCAGAAAGGAACAAACCTACGACACTACCACGATGATGATAATGATTAATGAGCTCGAAGAACACAAATTAATAATATCTTCCATGTACACATTTTAACCACATCCGATCTGATAACTAGGTCTTGTCTATGGTAACTAAATTCTAGGAATGCCAGAAACATAGCTGCAAACATCCAATTAAAGTAAATATGCTCACGTGGTTGTAACCTTCTCCAGAGGTAGAGCAAACCAATATGGTAATCGAAGGACCCCAAAATTTGAAAATTGGAAGCTTGAGCTCTCACCAGATTTTCTATGATATTTTAAAATCACCTGTCCAACTTCAAAATGAAGTGAGAGCTAAATAAACTACCATAGTATGAAAGGCTAAGCAGCAAGAAAAAGATAATTTATCAATTGAAACATTGGTACCAGAGTCGCAAATAATTATGACATTCTGAAAGGGTGTGAGTGAAGATAAAAGATCCATGTATGGTAGTTTCCCTGCGGCAATATTAGCAGTACTCAGCTGCTGCAACATGCTATTGGGTATCTGTTTCAAAACTGACGCTCTGTCCACGATCAACTGTCCATAGTTCTCCATAATCTCTGAAAACCCTATTCATAACATAGATTTTCCAATTAAAACCTCCAGTCAACATCAAGATTAAGAAATAAATCTATAATTCTTTATACCTCTAACAACTTCAAGAATTTTTCCTGAAGCCAAATCCATGGTCCATAGTGTCTGAAGACTGCAAATAGATCACAGAAAACAACCATATTGATCGTGATGCAGAATTGTAAATACTCCACTTCAGATAAGAGCATATTGAATCATGAAAAAAATGGGAAAAAAAGGAAAAAAAATTTAGAAACTATAACAAATGACTAACTTGTTGAATAAATAAGATAAAATTTATAAAATGTATTGCACTTCCAATACCTGCGGTTTAAAATTAATAATTTATCATCCATACATCTAATCATGTGCCAAGGAAACATCAGAGACTTTGAATTGTCTTCTACTTCTCTATCAGCAATGCCCTCCCGACCAAATATGTCCATAATCCAGCTCCATAACCAAGTACCCTTCGTATTTGAGAAGTTCTCTGGATAGATAGTTTCAACAATGCGCTTTCCCAAATGAGCTTTCCTAATGACATGGTTCTGGACAGTCATGATTGAGTGTAACAGTCAAAATTTAAGAGACTGTTAGAACCACTGAGAGATAACTGACTAATACCATTGATGTAAGCAGAGACAGGTAGGTGGTGCATTTTTTAATTAATAACCAAGACACAAATGAACAGAAACGTTATCTGGAATCACTTGTTCAATGTTCAAAGGAAACATTTAAATGGGAATAAAAATATCCAAACTAGCCTGGAAACAATCAATTTGAATTCTAAAAGAAAAAGAAAACCCCAATATAAAAGAGCTACATAAGACTTATCCAATTAAACAAAAGATTGCCGACTCTAGAAGAAGAAAAAAAACATCATATAAGGATCTTGAGAATAATAAAGTGCTTATAGGAAATAGGTTTAATAAATGAAGGCCACCAACCTAGAAATTAATTTCCTACTTCGGTAACCAAATGTAGTAAGGTGAGTTCGTTGTCCAATAAGAAAAATACAGGTGCGCGTAAATTGATCTAGACAGTCATTGATATAAAAAAAAAATATATATATAAGTGACAATTTAGACTAAGTAATAGTAAGGAAAATAACATGATCGAGAAAACAATCCAAGGATTTTCAATGGGCTACAAAAGGATGTTGGTTCCAATCAATCCATGTCAACTGAAGGAATGCCCTAATGATGTAGCCAAAGGTGCTTCTCTATTCTAAAAGGATGACCCAACAGAATGATCAAAATACAATGCAATGATACAAATATCGGGAAGAACTAGTGCATACCTCTGAGTCCACAAAATACAAACAATTCTGAGTAGCGTGATAAAAGGAAGCTGCTGGACGAGCTAATTTGACAAATCCAAATTCTCCATCCTCAAAACCTGGAGAAGAACCAATCTGCCACATAAAATGTAAGCACGCTGCATGTAACCAAGGCAATAATACTGTAATCTGTTCTAAGAAATTATAAGGTATGGTAAATAAACAGTCTAGAAATCCAAAATGATGGAAAAAAAATTAGCAGTCACGAACCTTTACGTCAGGAGAACTGTATGAAATTATATTAAATAGTCAATCTGATCATTATATTAAGAATTAATAAAGCTCTAATGACGCATAGCCATCACTAATTATGACCAAGATTTTTGGTACTAGTCTAAGTAATAAAGGAAAGGGAAGTTGCAATAATAAATATTTTCCATTGAGCCAACGTGCAGAGGAGGGTCCCCCTCCTTGATTGGGCAATATGCTGCATTTTGTCCAAAAAAGCAGTCGAGGATTTAGATCATCTGCTTCGACATTGTGAGATGTCATCCGATGCATGAAACCACCTCTTCAAGGAGCTCAGGTTTGTTTTGGTCAGACAACTTCATTGTTGGGACATGCTGACAGAGTTCATATTTTCCTTCCCTTTAAGAGAGTTTTGTGGCAAACTGGTGTTTGTGTCATTTCGTGGGGAGAGAAACAATAAAGATTGTCATGCACTATTTTTTTATAACCGGGAATCTGAGCTTTTCTCCACTATGTACCCATGGGCACCTATAGGCACTATTGTTGTAACATTTTTTTGGCTCCCCTTTTGTGGATTTTCTTTTTTAGTACACCCTCCTTTGTGTTCTTTTCACTCTTATCTCAATGAAAGCTTGGTTATTCTTCGTCACAAAAAATCTATAATATTAAAATAATAATAACAAAATAATTTATATAAGAAATAATTTCGGTATGAAATTACAAAACAGAGGTAAAGAGATAATATTCTCGATTGTATTGCCCAAGAACCTAGCAATGGAGGAGTCTGAGCAGCTCTAGAATCAACTAGATTTGAGAGAAACTTTTCTACTATCAATATCAGGTTGCAAAATCAATTATAGGCTTTTTTCTACATGAAAGTGATTTACCTATAAATAGAAGGAAACCCTTCTTTATTTGCATCAAAGAATATAACATCCTTAATACACGCCAACTTATTATTAACATATCTACATAAACAGGGATATTTAATCCTAATCATCGCCACTGGATCAGTATTTAAAAATTTAACATACCATGTCCAAAATCTTCCCGTTATCATTGAATATAACAATCCGATTATGATTGCTGTCCGAAAGAAAAAGTCGGCCGCCCTCTTCATCTGCAGATATACAGCCTGTGACAGTGGGAATATATTTGAGAAATTAGAAAATATTATTATCATCAAAAAGATGAGTCTTCCTGCTTGAAGACAAAATAAAAACTAATATAATTTATAAACGAACAGGAAACAAGAAGCCATCTCTTTGAAAGTTGCACCTGGAAAATGGAAAAGAAAATTCTGCATGAAAGAACATGAATATGGTTCTTTGATGATCTCCGCTTGTTTCATAAAATAAGTGCCCCCTCCCTTATTGAACAGACCAGATTTTTCCTTTTCTGGTTCATACAACTCTTCAATAGCTGAATGTGCATACGATATGATGATGTGAGGATAATGAACATTGCACACTATGAATAGATAATAATAACAATAACAATAACATGATTACAGGGATAAAATGCATCAAAATTACAATAATCCAGATTCCAGTCTACGCAGTAATAAAAACAATGATGTTGCAGTAAAAGATTGTAGAGCAAGAAAAAAGAATGCATACATTTCTGTAGAATGTTAAGATCCATGTCCCTCTCAAAGACGAGCAAAGGATTACTGAAGTCCTTGGAAATAATATACCAGATACCCCTTTCCATCTAATTGAAAGAAAAAAACCAGGTGATTTAGATAGAATGCCAACATTACTTACGGAAGACACTCATGAAATAAATGTTTAAGACAAAAAAGGTAAATGATCTGGATAGATCTAAAACAATTAAATTTCACAAATAAATCATGACTAGAGAAAAGACTAAAAAATTTGAGCCGATTCTTGAAATATGCTTGTCTAAAGTGCCATTTAATTTTTCGGAAGAAAAATGTAAGTTATTTGTTGATTGATATGATTAAATTTACCTCAACATATCAACTTAAACTTTAGGGATGATTAGTAATTTAACACAATTCAATAGTATCTGATTATCCAGCAAAACACACCTAAACAGAGAATGACGACCCTTCCAAAATCAGCCTTGGCAAGTACTCTATCCACCAAGGGAGTTATATATTGACAATTTGGTGATTACAAGTCCATAAACTAATAACAAAAAAGAAAGCTAAGGAGGACCTTCTAGCAATTTGAAGTGGGGTGAAAGGAAAAACCAAAAACTAACAAAACAAAACCAAAACAATCCAATAGAACGGTTCGATTTTTCATAACAATGTTAGATAACTCGGTGCTTGTTGTTATTCATCACAATGTGCTTGTTGTTTCGCCTTCCCCCAAGGCTTCTAAGCTTACCTCTCATCTTGATTCAGACATAGAAGATGATTTGAGTGATATCAGTTGAACGGTAGGATGAAAAGATGCTTCCCATGCTCAAAAAGATTTTGTTTCTCCTTCCGGTTTAGCTGAACTAGCTATTTCCTCTCCATTGCCTCCATATGTTGATCAAAAGTGTGTTTCAGTTGAAATCCCTGATAAGTTTGCCAATACTACAGCCATGTATGGCATTCAATTAAAGGAATGTCGAGGATCTGAAGTATGCTCGGCCAGTTGAAGTTTCATTTACAGTGTGCCTTAGTCACATGCTTCCTCTAGCTTTTCTTGGCACCATTTTGTAGCTTGAAGTTTGTTTATGAAGATTACAGCTCGAAGACTTTTGTTTGATAGTTTTTCTATCTCTTTTTGTTTTGTCATGTTTTGGCACTTCAGACCTTCTGTCGTAATTTGTGTATCTTTTTTTTTTTTGTTCTTGTTTCTTTTAATTCTATGAAATGGAGTTGGTCTTTTTGTCTATTAATCTTTATTTCTCTCTCTTTTTGAAGCTTTTGCTTCATTTTATTTTCTTAATAAAAATCTTGTTTCTCGTATAAGAGAGTCCTTACAACACAGGAGGCAGACAAAAACAACACATTAATCTCACCTCAAAAATCTTCTTGGTTAACAAAATAGGAAAGGGAACATATTCCATCATTATGAATTGGATCATGTCAGTTTTTTCAGCCGCAGATAGAGAACTGGAACACTGAAACCCAATCACATGAAGCTGAGGAAACCTACACAGAAAGACATTACACTAAAAGTAGCTAGAAAAAGAGAAGAAAAAAGAATAAGAAAAATCCCGATCAGTCTGTTGTAGTACAGCAGTACTACAGTAGTAAGGACCTAAAATGTGGACTTCCATTACCTGTGCTGAAGGAATTTCACATTGTCAAC
Organism: Cyclanthera cordifolia; assembly: GCA_037832605.1. Classification (NCBI taxonomy): domain Eukaryota; kingdom Viridiplantae; phylum Streptophyta; class Magnoliopsida; order Cucurbitales; family Cucurbitaceae; genus Cyclanthera; species Cyclanthera cordifolia. The sequence continues at coordinate 4,618,972 of JBBMEG010000018.1, forward strand.
CAAAACAACAGAATCAGAGCTTGTCATTTCTAAGAATTGATCGACAAAAATTAAGTAGATCCCCTCCTCTGGGATTCCTTCTTTTTCATCAGATGTATTCAACCAATAGTGGTTAGGGCCTGTAGAATTGCATAAAAACAAATAAACATAGGAGATGTAGGGAAAAGGTACACAAACGTTAAGATATTTCAGACCATTTTAAATAAAGCAGTCAATAAATTTTTAAGCATTAGACGGCAAGTCAATAACACTGCAATTGAAACAAAAAGTTCGTGAGCTCAACACACCAAAAAAACATAAAACACTATCAAGAAGAAGAAGAAATGTTTGATAACTTTGATCTAGTACTCAAGGTCATAGTAGTACGCCTTAAAAAATAATTCATGTTCAAGCAAGGTCATAAAAATTGTAGAGTACAAAACTTATATATTTCTATTGATAAGTATATGTATTTTTATCATTTTTTCTCAATGATCGATTTTGGAAGAATAGAAATAAGTTACATTTTTTATTGTAATCGATCGTGTAGATATTACAATATCCTTTCTCAAATAACTATATAAAGCATAATTTACAAATGGAATTATACATAAAAGACTAACTTAACATGTGGAAAATCTCCAAATAAGAAAAGAAAACAATCAACGGAATTCTATTCTAGAAATAGTTTATTTATTACTAATATAATAAATAAAAATAAAATCAAGCACACATGATACAACAGCTTCAAGTTGGCCATCAGCACAGAAGTTCGTAATGAAGGTAACGACAAAATCTCCCAAGAGTTAGGTGTATCCAGAAAAACAAATACAGCTGCTTTCAACTGACTGGATGTGAATCAAATATGTCGGTTAAGCACCATACTATTTCTACTTTTTTTTTTATAAGAAACAATTTCGATATGAAATTACATGAGAAGAGGATGCCCCAAAGGGAAAAAGAGATTACATAATACCAAATCCAAATGATAAGGAGGGTATAAAAAATAATTGTAGTGATGAAATAAAGCACTGTTTTCTCCAAGATAACATCTTACTACTTCTAGAAACTAACAAAATAAAATTAAACATGTTAAGACGTCAGATATAAATACAAATGTGTGTATGTGCATATATATATATACATATAATACTTCTAAGAAGATACGTGGCTTGGGAATTTAAACTAAGCTTTTATTGCAGCAGGTAATGATCTTGATAGAAGATTGGAGATATAAGGAAAAGGGATAAATTACACAACCTTCAGATTCCTCTAAAGTTGACTTAATGTATGATAAAATGTCATTTGCCGAAGATGACTCAAATTGCCGCTCTGCTGTTGTGGAAAACCTGAAAAATACTGTACAATATAAGTCAGAGAGACAACCAAAAAGTAACAATACCGCTGAACCAATCAAGTCCAACGGTTAAAGCATTATTGAAGATCGTTACTAAGCTGTATCTTCATGGTCCACTCAAAAATCGTTCAACATACACAACATTCTCTAATAAACATAGAGATGTTTAAAGAGTATTCCAAATAATACCCGTGAATTCTTTCATTCATACCCCGATTAGTAGTTTTATTTTTTACCTTTCTTCGATTATCTTAGTTCACTTGTCTTTTACACCACAACATAGAACATGTTACAAAAGCAGACTTCTGATGAGATTTAACCTCCGAGAACTTATAAGTGATTTTAAGCTAATGATTCTGCTACGTAAAGCTGTGATATTCCTAAAGTACGAGCAGCAGACAAAATATAAATTTCGTTCGGCTGTAAAACATATGAATCGTACATACCGTAAAAGGTGGCGTCCATTATCTGAAATTCTTTTATCGTTTCCTTCAGTTACATGAGATGAAGCGACGAACACAGCTGATGAGCTTACAGCATAACTACGTTGATACTGTCTATGATAACCTGGCTCGAGGTAGAGGAAATTCGTAATCAGGTCAAAAACAAAAAATGAAGACAATACCAAATGCATTCAAACAATTGAAGCTATTCGGGAAAAAAAAATTAAATTAAATTAAAAAAAAAAAACGATTAAATTGAAGAACAAATATCGTCGGAGTAATACCGGGGTAGATTGGTGGCAAAACTTTTGATAACTCTTTGAGACGCCGGAACCTGACAGCCATATTCGTTGAAAAAGAACGAAATGGCGTCCAATCGACGGGAACTTCAAAGCGTGACCTGAAGGCGGCAACAATGGCGGCTGGGTTTTCTGGTTGGAGAAGGGTTTTAACGGGTTTTCAGCTGTCTTGATGAAACGGAGCGGGAAAAGGGCAAAATGGTATTTTCGTCAATCAATCATTGTATAGTTTATAGTTTCATTACATAAAACTAGTGGCCTTCATTCTCATAGTATTGTGGATTTTCATTGAAAATTGATATTGATTTGTTTGAAAATTCAATCAAATACAATGATCGGTTATGTCGGTTGAATCATTCGGTAAGTTGTTATTTCATTTTAAGTTAAATATCAATTTTCTATATTGAATTTGTAATGTTAAGTTAAATTGGATTATTTTTAAATAATAAAATCAACGAATCACGAATTTTATACAGAGGACAATAATATTCTCAAATAAATAAGAGTTGAATACAAATCAACGTGTCACATTTTTAGTAATCTTTTATTGTATAAAGTCCCTAGTTTTTGTGTTTTTTCAACTTATAAAACTTATTTTATTTGAAAACATTATAATCTATGTTTTTTGAATTGATATTTTAATAAATAAAATATATCACCCTTAGATTTTGACAAAAACACTTAGTTCATGTAAACTAATGTGTGTTTTTGTTGACATACATAAAATTGTATTTAGCTTTTATGAAATTTGCCAGACATATGTTTGAATTGAGATTTTAAAAATATTTAGAATGATGGTTGATTTTGAGTATTTATAAACAATTAAAAACTTGTTTGGATGCAATTTTTAAGAATATTTAAAATTAATATTTATAATGAAGAATAATTTTGAGTATTTATAAATAATGATTACAGTAAAAGTTCGTTTTAACTTTACAAAAGTATTTAGAGAAAATTTATTTTTAGTATATAAAAATAATGA
>JBBMEG010000018.1:4622131-4632597 GCA_037832605.1 Cyclanthera cordifolia
AAAAAGAAAAATCGTGGCATTTCCGTTATTTCGTACGAGATCAATGGGTAGCTACAACTAACTCAGAAAATATAGACATGCCAACTTTTCAAGCTTCCTCTTGAAGCGAAGCCTCCTCCTCCTCCTCCTTCTTCACTCTCTCTCTCTTTATCGTGTGGTTCGATTTTGGGCAAGATTCATATTCAATGGGGCAAGAATCCTTGATCTACAGCTTCGTTGCGCGTGGGACTGTGATTCTGGCGGAGTACACTGAATTCACCGGAAATTTCACAACTGTAGCCTATCAGTGCCTTCAGAAGCTTCCCGCCACCAACAACAAGTTCACTTACAATTGCGATGGCCACACCTTCAACTATCTCGTCGATAATGGATTCAGTAATTTTCTCTATCATTTCTTCTTCCGATTTTGTGGCTTTCGTCTTTTGATTGCTTATTTCTATATATGAACGATTGTTGTGTATGGTATGTTTATGCGATCCCTTACGATCTCCCTCTTTAGTTTAATGTGTTTTTATTATCGACATTAGCGCCTGATACGATTATTTTCTGTTATGTTACACGCTTGCGCGTTGTTATGTTGTTAAACATCTGAAATAATAGGAAACTACTGTCAATTGTCATAAGAGTCGTTTAGTAATACAATGGTGAGATTTTTAATGGAAGATCCGATTCTATATCTATCATTCTATTTCGATAGATCTTATGCATTGGAAATTTGCACGATCTTGAAAATTCTTTGTTGATTCTTGAATGAGATCACTAAACATGTCACAGCTCGACAATTATCCCACATTTCTATCGTTTTAGAAACCGGTTTCTGGATATTAATTTCGCCTTTTTAGGACTTGCTTCTTGAGTTAGTTAATGCGAAAGAACTATTGCAGATGTAATATCCTATAGCCGAGTCATCGTATCAATATTTCTGTCGCATTCGAATTGTAACCTCCTCTGTATATGATGACAGAAGTTTTTTATACGCTAATTCAGTTTTGATGTACTTTTTCTAAATACAATTCTGTAAAATCTTGATTCCCCCGTTTTGTTAATCACTTCATCACCTCTTTCCTTCTGTAAGTTACTATTTGAGATATCTGATTGATATTGTCTTGTCCTGAGGACGTTTCTCACCTGGGTTCACGTTCTTGGTTCATGGGTGCGTTGATCTTTCCATTACTATCTCAGTTTGAGGCCGGTCAAGAATTTCACATTTGATCCAGAATAATGGAGGAAATAATTGAAAATCAAGAGTTTCTGGTTATGGAAAAACATACTTCAATATATTTGTACGTCCACTAAAACACATGCTTTTAATTCTTGAGTGGCTGTTTTTGGATCCTAAAAACCTCTTTGTGTATGCTCAAGCTTCATATTGTTTCTACACTTGCATAAATACATCTAATTAATTCCATCTCTTTCACTCTGCAGCTTACTGTGTGGTTGCAGTTGAGTCTGCTGGCCGACAGATCCCTATTGCCTTCCTTGAACGAATACAAGAGGATTTTTTGAAGAGATATGGAGGTGAAAAGGCCATGACAGCCGCTGCCAATAGCCTGAACAAAGACTTTGGGTACATTTGTTTCGTCCGGACCTGGAAATTTTATTAAATAATTGTCCCTCTATTTCTTATCGAACATTGTCATTACATATGTAGTGCCATTACCTGGATTTTGATTCCAATAACTACAATTTTTATATAGATCTAAACTGAAGGAGCATATGAAGTATTGTGTTGAGCATCCAGAGGAGATCAATAAGCTTGCCAAAGTGAAAGTTCAAGTTTCTGAAGTCAAAGGAGTTATGATGGAAAACATCGAGAAGGTAAAAGATTTTTTTTTTGTCCTACATGCATTACATTCCTCCTTTCGATCTTCACATTTATGTAAAGGCCTCTTCTGATTCTTAAAACCTTGGTTTTTTTTTTTTACTGTATAGGAAAATATTTGGTTTGATCACCGGGTGTTTTTTGAACAGGTTGTTGATCGTGGAGAGAAGATTGAGCTTCTGGTCGATAAGACAGAAAACCTTCGATCTCAGGTCATTGTCAGATCTTTTTGCCTAAATTATAATTTTTGATCGGTGAATTGATAGATTCTTCTCTGTCATGTGTGGGTATAGTTATACGAATTAGAGGGAATTTAGTGCATGAGGGAATGATATTTAATTATAGTTCATTTGTTTGTCCCATACTGTATTCTTGGAAAATTTGCATTTGTTATTAAGCTATATATCTCAAGAAAAAGGAACATTGCTATTCAAAACTCGTGAGCCGGTAGCAACATTATAGAAGTACTTGATTTTTTTTTCCTCTTTGGTAAAATAACCTCTTAGTCCCTAGTTTGGGATAAAGTTTCTACTTCAAATATTTAAAAGTCAAAACACTTTTGTTCTTGGTATTTCAATAATGTTCAATTTTAGATCTTAAATTTTCAAAATCTTTAATGTTTGATTGAATATTGACTTGTATGATGACTTGGCTAATTTTTAAATTCAATATATTGATGATGTGTGTTTCTATGGGGGTAGTTGGCTTGGGGTCCAATATATGCTCCTTTCGAGTTTGAGGTTCGATATTCACACGTGAGTTTAATTAAATTTTTGTTGTGTCTCTTGAGTCTAGGGCTTGGAATAGGCTGGGTACCCCCAAGTAGGTAAGTGGGGGCAACGACCTGATTCCCCTCCAACTTATGTTTTGAGCATTCTTAAGATGCCGTGGAAAAAATAATTGATTTTAAGTTAAAAAAAAAAAAAATTCAAACTTCGTGCTGATAATAATTATTTTGTAAAAAATTGATCAAGGAAAAAAATTGCTTTGAATTGAAAGAGGAAATACACAATCTTGCTATGAATTGAAATTCTACGAACACGTTATATCTGCAGGCTCAAGATTTTAGGCAGCAAGGAACCAAAATGAGGAGAAAGATGTGGTATCAGAACATGAAGATAAAGCTGATAGCTCTTGCAATCGTAATTGCGCTAATTCTGATCATCATTTTGTCGGTTTGTGGTGGCTTCAAATGTTGATGGATCCTCCTTACTCGGACACAGGTTAATTCCATTGCTTTTTTTTATTGTACAAATTTTTGGTTCCAAATTCTACTTACCCATACGTACTTTAAGACCTTGCTTTGTATAGGTTTGCGGTTATATTCTTTTAACATTTTGAATGGAAATATAGCATTGTTTGCTAAATAATACACCCGTGATTGTTAATAAAGCATGGTTTCTGTTCACATTTTTGTCTAGCCTCGCATCAATGCATTTTGAAATGGGAAAATTTTCTGAAGAAATTTACTTTAAAGCACACGGGACACCATTTTAGCAACTTATATTTAAAAACAAATTGTGTGACCCTATGTTTTAAGTATTATTTTCCTACATATTCATACGTTAGAGCGCTGGTTAGTCGATCTAGATATTCATAAAAGTTTTTAACTATTTGAAATGTGTAGCTTTTGCCGTACATAAGGCAAAATATATAGGGTTTACCCTATGCAAGGGTGAATATAGATTTTACCCTATATAAGGATGAAACGTGTAAGTTTTACCCTATCTAAGGGTCAAACGTGTAGATTATTATAGAGTTTCGACTAGATCGATTAGCTATAGTTGTATTGTAATATTGTAGGTTTTACTCTATCTTGCTTCCACTCGGCGAAAAGAATTCATAACACTATTCATGTCTACTTCACAAAACTTAGTCTCTCACCCACCGAAGGAAAAGTATTACTTTGATCGATTTATTACGTTGTTGGGCATATAAGTTTATGAATTTATTTCTTCTTAGATTCACAAGATAGCCTCGTAAGGTTATGAAATGAACAATGAGAAAGTTGAACAAATTGTCATTTTGATTATTTTTATATAACACTTAACAATTTACTGCCAATAAAATTGATAGGAAATGAATTTATAAATAGATGTCACCATGTAATTAACCACTCAGTCTAGAGTAAAATTACCAACTAAAGATATGTTTGGCTACGAGGAAAAAGAGGGAAGAAAAAGGAAAGGGAGGGATAAAAGAAGAAAAATAAGAATTAAAATGTAACGCCGTGGGTCAAACGATGAAAAACGAATATCTTCCCTTCCCAACACAAACAATAAGAATTTCAATACAACAATAATTTGAAAAGGAGCTTCCATTTTTACAGCCACTCTCAATTAAAAAATAAGCTTAGAAAAGATGGGGTAAGGAAAAAAGAAGGAAGCAAGTCTTCACATGTTTATTTCTATGTTGTCTATGAGCCTGACTTTGCCAAAACATGCAGCAACCAATATCACAACTGGACTCTTGATCTCCTCTACCACATCCAAATTCTCTTGTTCCACAACCTGCCACCAACAAGATACACATCAAACTTTAACCAAGATCAAAGCATTGTCAAAAAAAAATAAAAAAATAATAATTGATGCTCTACACAAAATTTCAACAACAAATTGGGGAATGGGGTTACCAAGATGCCTATACATATGGAGCTCTGTTCCTTTTGACAACCATATTATTATGTTAACTAAATGTTCTCCATACTTCTGGTTTTTAGAAGAATTGAAATTGTTTTTCCTTCCAACATGGCATTTGAAATTATTTTTGTATATTTGTGAGTCATTTCAAGTATTCTGATGGCATATGTGACATGCCTTAACAATATTTGTTTGTTAAGAAAATTTGTAGAAAATTAATTTCTAGGCAGGTAGCATCATAATTGAACTCAGGTTTCCCAAAACCCACTAGACCACTAGGCCAATGTTGGCGGTGGCGGTGGCGGTAGTGACATGATTCCACGTGCAATTTATTTTTTTTAGAGATTGGGGGTTTCATGTGCAACTTCTGAGCAGTCCCATTTTTTGTTTTAAAGAAATAATTTAGAAAACAAAAGCAAGAAGCTTTATAAGAAACAAACAACCCCTTTTCGTTTTCATCCTAATTAAGAAAAGAAAAATGGTTATCCAATAAAACCGATGAAAATGGACAAGATTCAATTCCAAACTATCTCTTACTAAGTTGAAGGCCTACACAATCAAACCGAACATATCAAAAGTTTACTACAGGCTGAAGTCCGAAAGTCTTCCTAATTTAAGTCACCAAAGGCTCACCTCGGCATAATCAAGTTGTCCACCGGCTTCTCGTATTTCATCAACAACCAAGTTCTTTAATCTCTTGCAATTAAGTTCGCCTCTTTCAGCTGCAGACTTTGCTTTTGACAATGACCTGTTTACAGACAATGCCTATAAACAAAAAGATGAGATAAAGATGGAAATCAGTTTCTGAATCTAAGTAATCATTCTATCATGGATTCATGAATGTCCAATATGCTTTCTCTGTAGACACCATAATTTGAAAACAGGTTGATAGAACTGTGATAGAGAGAGAGAACCTTTTGTCTTTCTTCAGGCGAGAGGCGCACATTGCGAGAACTCATTGCAAGACCATCGGCATCACGCACAATTTCAGACCCCACGATATTTATAGAAAAATCGAGATCTCGAACCTGCAAAAGAGCTTAAGTGATAAATATTGTCACAAGTAGTAATAAACATTTGCAGAATTTTTGAATTAAATGACAGAAAATGTAGATAAAAAACCCAACAGCTGGTTGAAATCTAGAACTAAATATGATAATGCAAGAAGTTAGAGAAACATATATCATCCACGAGGCTTGTTGCCCAACCCAAAATTTAAACTATCAAGATCAGAACTAAATGAACTTCAAAGGGCACGAATCCAAGTCGTACGGATCAACTTACGCACGTCGCACAACTCGAAAATCAAAGACTCACCATCCGCTTGATATTCCACCATTGCTGATTGAATCCAATGACCTTTTGGTTTATCGAGTCTGTCTTAACCGCTGGGTCAATCCATGATAATAAGAAGTAACTTACTATTATTCTATCTAAAATAGTAGTATTGATCATTATCCATATAAAACAGGTTCACCATTTGAAGAAGATAGTCTCACAAACTTGACCGACTTAGTACCCTACGGCCAGAGGAAGGCAAATGAAGTTCATGAATCTTACACTCAACCATTCTGAAATGTTTGGATTGAGATTTTAAGACAATTTAGAATTAGTATTTAGAATGATAGATTCATTTTAAGTAATTTAAAAAAAAAAAAATGAAAGACTAACCATCCGCTTGATAATCCGCCATTGCTGATAATCCTTCTTCCCAAAAACAGCAACATCAGGCTCCACAACATTAAACAACTTAGCAACAACAGTAGCAACACCTCTAAAAAAAACAGGCCTACTTCTCCCACACATCCCCTTCTCCAACCGCTCAACCCTTACCCAAGTCTCATGTCCCGAACCGGACTCTTCCAGGCAAGAAATCGCCGCCGCCGCACTTCCGCCGGAATCGGGAGCCGATTCGACTCCATAGTCGTAGAGATTGCGAGGGTGAAAAACGACATCGATCCCTCGCGGAACCGACATGAGTTTCTGAATGTCGCCGTCGAAATCGGAAGGATAGGTGGAGAGATCTTCGGAAGGGGCGAATTGGCTAGGGTTAACGTAGATTGAGACGACGACGAGGTGAGAATGATTGTGAGCTTGTTGGATGAGAGAAAGATGGCCGTCGTGAAGAAACCCCATGGTTGGAACGAGGGCGATGGATTTTCCTTGCGATCTCATGGACCTCGTCCATGTCCTCATCTGCTTCTTGTCTGTGATTATCATCGGCTTCTCCTTCTCCGCCATTAGGATTTCGATTCGAATTCTGCCATCAAAATGGAGCGTGCGTGGTTTTTCAAGCTTCCAGATTGCTTTTTTGTCTTTTTGTTTTTCTTTTAATTACTGTTTTTTTATTTATTATTATTTAAAAAAAAATTTGCAATTTCTTATACGTTGAACAAAAATAATCCCAACTTAAAATTACAATAGATGAATTTGGGAATTTTCTAGGTGACATTTTTTTATAGTCTATTCTAATCTTTGAATTGATTAAATATAATATTGATCCAAGTCGGTTTATGATATTTATTAAAAATATATATGTATTTCGTCAAAAAAAAAAAAAAAACAAAACAATATATGTGTATAGATTGAAGACTATTGTTTTACCTTGATTTAAAAATATATATATGTATAAATTAAAAACTATGTACTTAAATTTTATGATATTTATTATAAAAATAATAAATAAATAAATATATATATATATGTATGTATGTGAGAGTAAAACTCTCATGCACTACATTTAATATTAGGTACAATCAAATTTAGCAACTTTTTAATATTTTGTGTTTTAAGCTAAATTTGTGTAGCACATAATGTGTCATATAGTCAAAATGTAGGACTCTCATATTAATAAATATTTAAGCGAGTTTTACTTCTCTCTCTATATATATAAATAAAATCTTGATACGACAAATTTTTAGTTTAAGATATGTTACCTCACTAAGAAATTGTTTTTTTTTTTTTTAGTTTAAAAACTTAGACATTGAGTTTTATGAAATGCATTATTGTAAGATGAAATTACCATATTGAATTTGTTAATTTTATGATATTGGACACTAAATTTGTTATATTTATGAAGAAGCCCTTTTTGCATAAAAAAAAAAGAAAAAAAGACGAAAAATAAATACCAATAATCTAGAGGTTTCTTGCGGATTTTCCATTGAAAGCTTCTCCTTCATAAAACCTTAGTTTTCTCTACTTCGATTTGCTCTTCAATTCTCCCACAATACAAACCAACAAAAATACAAATGAAATAAATATAACATATAATTTAAAATTGCAAAATAAGCTATATCAAACAAGATTAGTTTCTCTTAATTTCGAAAATTCAAATTTATTATCTTTCAATAAACGAATATTGTATACATTGTGGTTGAATTAAACGCGTTGACAAATAATTTTAGCTAAGTTGTTGTGAAGGTAAATGATGGATATCTAAACATATTACATCAACGTACTAAATTTTAATGTTAACAATAAAAATAATGTTTTAGTCTTATACTTTTAATAGAAAGTTAACATTTATTCTGATACTTTGTTTAGTTCAATAATTAAAGATAAAATATTCTATTTTTTTATTTTTCTTTGAGTAAAAAATACTTAAATTTACTAGATTTTAGCAACAGACATATGCTAATGTAAATATAAATTACTGTTCGCAAAGAGCTGTTATAGTATGAAGTTTGAAATTAATTGTAACCCAAATGGATTCCAAAATAAAGATAATGTTAATATAAGAAAGGACATACTACAAAAATATTTCTAAACGTTGTGTTTTTTGTAAAAAAAAGTAATAAGAAACCCATCAGCAAAAAAAAAAAAAGAAAAAAAGAAAAAAAAAAAGAAGAAGAAGATCAATTTAGTTATAAACTTTCTCCCTAGTTTCATTTTCCTAACTAAATTTTTAAAAGTTCAATTTTAATCCTTATAAAAATTAGTTCAATACCTCATAACTTTTTTAGTACAAATTGACAAAGAGATGACAAACCTAGAACAATACAAAGAAGACTTGAATCATTAATTGAATGGATGCTAATGCATCACTAGTGCTATCTGAACTATGCTCGCTTTGACATAAAAATTTGTTCTTAATATGACAGTATATATTGAATCAAATCTTCATTGAGGTCAATTCACTCTCTTGAAAAAATATATATAAAATAAATTCAGAAAAAACATTATTATCCAATTTGAAAAATTGTAGAATAATTATTTTGAATATTTAAAAATGAAAAATTGTCTTGAGTAATTATAAAAAAAAATTATAATAGTATCTAATTTGGACAAGTTTTTTTATAAAGTAATTACTATATAAATACTTCAAACAAAGACCTCTTAAGGTCTCCCAAGTTTTGGATTTTCTGAAGTGTACAATTTTTAAAATGATAAGAAATTGGCCCGCCACAATGATTTAAAAAAAAACAATTAACATGGAAGGTTTTATATGTTTTATTTATTTAAAGCAAAAAAAAAAAAAAAACGAAAAACTTAGATTAAATCAAAATAATTTGATATATTGAGTTTATTAGACATATAGGAAATTAAATCATAATTTATTTGATATATTTCTTCTATAATATCAATCACACAATTTATCAGAATTTCTCCTATATTGTTATTAATTGATGAGGAACTGTATTCTTTCTTAGCCACTGGAAAATAAAAAAGAAAAATTCGCAACTAGTTAAGAAAAATCCATCAATTTACAATCTGCTCAGTCTATTTAACCACGAATATTTAACTGATTAAGTATTAAACTATATAGGTTAGTCTAGTGACAAGTCTAGAGAAAACTAAGTAGAAACGAATAAAATAATAATAATAATAATAATAACAATAATAACAAAAAAAAAAATGCAGAGTACTGAAAAAATATGGGTTAAAAAAAAAAACAAATTACACTGAATGAACAGGACTAACCCTAAATGCAAAAATATGAACAAAAACAACCTTGCCCACCACGTTACCAAAAGAAAGAAGAAATTACTGAGTAAGAAGCCAAATTTCCACGCTATTAAAAACAGTATATTCAGATAAAAAGCATCCCACTGGCCAAGGTAAACCATTTAACTCTGGTAAAAAGAAGGAATAACTTTTTAACTATGGCTGGTTTCTACCACCGCCCCCACCACCCCGTGTTCGTCCACCTATCCGCCCTCGACCTCGACTGTAACCCCCACCCCCTCTGCCTCTATCATAGCCAGTTCCTGAAAGTAATGCAATTGATTCAAACATAGCTCCATCTATCCTAACCACAACATTTATTTTTCAACACATTCTAGGAGGATTTGGATTTGGTATACGCTATAGTTTAATACACACAAGATATGGTTAAGAGGTCACTTGAAAAAATTCCATCTCTCTCAAAATAAAATCCCAAGAAAAAGGATATGTAAGATACTAAGCAACAATCAGGTGACATCGTGATCAAACATCGATAGTCAGCAAAAAGACGGCTATATTAGCTAGTATTGGTTCCATCTCAATTTTTCATACATATATTTATGAGCATTCGGGTTAGCTGTGCAAACTTCGACTATTCTTATGAGAATAAGACATACTTTTGGACTGACGCCCGTAATTAATTTCAAGGTAGGTGGCCACCAAGTGGGCACCATGAACAACCTTTTGGTTTCTTATTGTTTTTTGGACCACTAGGCTTTTACCCACTAGACTATCCAGGGTGGTTACCATTTCAAAACCAGGTCTATCTCACATTTTCAATATGAGATTATAAACATGTCATTTCAAGAGGATGCCTCTATTCAGTTTACTAATCTAGAATCATATGCTAATTTAATTTTTATTGGACCAAATACCACCGTATTATATAGTATGTGGTTCCATCTCCAAACTAATTTGTGACGAGAGAAATAGTTCATCAACCTTATAAATGCTAAGAGGTCTCCTATTCAACGTATGATCCTCAATCATATGCTAATTTAATTTTTATTGGACCAAATACCACCGTATTATATAGTATGTGGTTCCATCTCCAAACTAAT
>JBBMEG010000018.1:4632697-4658716 GCA_037832605.1 Cyclanthera cordifolia
TTGTGACGAGAGAAATAGTTCATCAACCTTATAAATGCTAAGAGGTCTCCTATTCAACGTATGATCCTCAATGGGTTGCCACACCTAACCAAACAACAAACAAACTATGCAAAAGAGAAGAAATTCAAGAAAGAAACTTACCGCGATTAGCCCAACCTCTGCCTCGCCCACCTCCTCTACCCCAATTTGAGTACCCACCATCATCTATGTTCACAAAATAAAAACTAAAAATTAAGTCCTACCCAAGAATTAGCGTGCATGAATATGAGAAAAACTACCCAAGAATTAGCGTGCATGAATATGAGAAAAACTACCCAAAAATTAGCGTGAATGAAAATGAGAAAAAAAATTATTAACCTTCATAGTTGTTACCAGATCCACCTTGGTAGCCGCCATATCCACCTTGATAGCTACTAGATCCACCTTGGTAGCCACCACCAGATCCACCTTGGTAGCCGCCACCAGATCCACCTTCGTAGTGGCCCGACCTTCCCTGGTAGTGGCCATATCCACCCTGGTAGTTGCCATATCCGCCCTGGTAGTTACCGTATCCGCCCTGGTAGTTATCATATCCACCTTGGTAGTTTCCATATCCACCTCTTCCCCAACCACGTCCTCTGCCTCTGCCTCTCCCTCTACCCCAACCACGTCCTCGACCTCGGCCATATGAATCTGCCAAATGTAGGAATGTCTCAGAGTTTAAGCTCCCCATTAAACTTCGATTGTCCCGGCACATTAACTGTGGCTTTCCTCCCCAATGATTTACAACTAATTGGGTGTTAACCAATTTCTGAAGAAGACAGTATTTATGGTTTGTGCTTATCATATGAACAATGTTATTCTCCAGTAACATCAAGTGATTCTTAGACTACCCTAGAGTCATAAATTCACAATTCCCTGTAATCTCCCCAACCTTTCTGAGGAGCGTTAGATTTTTTTTTAATGGATGGAACATTTATAATTGCATGGGATAAAAAAGCACTAGTTTTCCACAAGGCAGCTCAAGAAAAATTTTAACCTTAAATCTCTAGTTTCTTAACTTATGGATTATGTATTAGAATCCCAAGGATTCTTAGTTCTCCTGATTCATTTCCAATGTTCCATGTATTTTTTAGTATTGTTGTTGCTGCACTACTTAGTTCTCCTGGTTCATAACATTATCGTACGTTAATTATAAATCTTTTTTGGACAAAACAATAACCTTCATCAATAGCATTGTAATAAGGACGAGATTGTATGGGCTGTTGATCTTGTTGCTGCTGCTGATTATAATGTTGTTTTGGCTGTTCCACAAACTGTGGAGCTTGATACCTACAAATAATAACATTTTTCATCCTTAAGCACTTGTAAAGAAACTTGAGTATGAAGAGTGCAAAGCAGTACATCAAGGATTGTATTAGCATACCCTGGAGAGTTTTTATTGAGCTCTCTATTTGATAAGGTAACTGATATCATTGAGACCTGACGAGTCATCTCTACACTGCATCATGTGTCAGACATTATTTGTTAAGATATCTGCAGAAGAATATGCTAAAGCTACATACTCACAGACGTACCCAAAATTGCAATTGCAAACTAAAGAGTGCAAACCCACACAAGAAGAAGTTGTGTGTATGAGCATAAAGAAAACGACCCACAGTGCATGCATAGGTGTTTAACAGGCAACTAACTAACAGAGAAGAGATTCAAAACTCACGGTACAAGACCTTCTTCAATAGGCTCCCATACATCAGTTATGCTTACTGAGCTGATGGAAGTTTCTTGATGCAATCTTGGAGTTCTCTTCTGTTTCAGGACGAAATTGGCATGTTAGCTATAAAATAAAATTATATGTGCATGCTTGCAAGATGTAAGAAACTCGAACCTTTAAAATTTCTGCAATGGCAACAGCTTTACTGATTGCTTGGCCCATGGCTTTCAAGACTATATCTCTAACACGCTTGTCCTAGATACAAAAGTGAAAACGTGATACATTAAACCAATATACAAAGTATATATTTTCACTTGATGTTAAGCAACAAGCTTAAAATATACATATCGGAATAAACAAGGAAAATAAATTCGGACTTAAGACGTCTAAGTCCGTCTTCAAACAAAAAAGATACCAGGAGCAAAAACTAGCTAAAATCTAAAAATTATTGAAGTCTAGCATAATTATAAAAATAGTAACGAAAATCAACTACTAATTGAACATATAATAATTGAACTTCTGTAATTTGTATTTTTGAAAAGATATAACAATGGAACATTAAACGTTATCCCATGAATAACCTTGATAACTGCCCTCACCAAGTAGAAAAAAATAGAAGATTACAAATTCAAGAAATCCATAAACAAAAAATCAAGTCAATATAATAAAAAAACACCCAACTCCATGAATTACATAATAGAACATAAAGTCTTAGTGTATTTTATTCTTTTTATAAGAAAAACAATGACGTAGCTACCTTGATGCCTGATGGTAAATTTATATATTAGAAAAACGTACACAAATGGAAGAAACCTGAAATAAAAATCACAACAAGATAATATACAAACCAAGCTCCACAAGATCATGCCTTAGCATAATTTCTAATCTGAAAATACAGTACAGGGCATAAATTAACCTGAATCTTAATTCTTTGAATAAAGAAGAATTAACGTCATGACTACAAGTTTTCGAAGAACTATCATTACTATATATATAATCAACAGAATGGAAGGCTGTTCATTAAGAAGTGTCATAGCTCGTGCATTAAACTTACAGACACTTCCACATAAAATGCGTAATACGGCAAAGCATCAGCCAGCGGGCAAATATTCCTCAAAATTCACAAGTGGAAGAAACGAAATCAGTACACCAGCAAATTCAGCAAATCAACTAATGTCGGCTAACATAACAAAAAAATAAATAAATAAAATAAAATAAAATCAAAACCAAGACGATCTCCTAAAATTTGACTAATAAGTCTAAGTGCATCTACAATTCACACGGCACAAACCTAAGACAGATGCAGCATTACAAAATCAGCAGAAAGAAAAATCCAGAAATACTCAAACAAAAAATGAAATGAAATACAGCAGATAAGGAGAATGAATACGAGAAATAGCGATATGGTACCTGGAGTAGGGTGGAAGCATAAGTGATGTAGTTTCGGATAGCGCCTTGACTGGTGATGCGGATTTCATTTTCGTTTATCGGAGTTTCAGGTTTAGGTTTCTCGACCTTCTGGTACCTATCCATGGCGGAGGCGGTGAAGCAGAAGAAGAAAACAGAAACCCTAACGGGCAAGAGAAGAAAGCTCGAGTGATCAGATGATTTGTGTGTGTGGTTTTGGGCTGGACGAAAGGAAATGGGGGGAAGGAGGCTAAAACCCTCTAGAATTTCGTGCACTTTCCTTTTAAACTCAATTCGAAACGGGGTTGCTGAAACGGATTCGTCAGGTTCCACAGATTTTTCTTTTCTTCTTATTATTATTTTGTTTTAAGTACAAATTTAGGAAGATATTACAAATATTGAACTTAGCGTTGAACTGTATTTTTCCTTTTTTTTTTTTTTTTTTTTTTTTTTTAGTTAAATATATTTTTTGTAAATTTACAAAATTAATCTAATGCAAAATAAAATATAGTCATATTTTTGGAAAACGGATTCGTCACGTTCCACCGATATCATATCACTGTTTTTAGTACAAATTTGAAGGACCACAAATCCTACGTCGCCAGCTGAACAGTGATTACTTTGAGTAGTTACCATATCACTTAATTTTAGTCATATTATTAATAATTGTTGTTACTTACTTTCCTATAATACAAAGTTATAATGTTTACTAATGAAAGTAAATAAAAATTACCATTCCTAACCATTTTTTATAAACATTGTTACACAATTTCTTAATGTTAAATATTATCACATACTTTCATATTATTAATAAAAATAACAAATGTAGTGATATTATTAATAAAATTAAAATAAATCACATTATTTTTTTATTTTTTTTAAATCTTACATTTAATGTGGTTCTTTTTACTTTTAAGCGTGAAGTTGTATTAATGAAAGTAATTAAAAATGACCATTTCAAACCATTTTTTAAGAATTGAGAATCAAAATTTTACCTCGCTACACATCTCTTGTACATGCTCAAGCCCCGACTTAAAAGACAACAAACAATTTTATCATTAAACTTATTCATAGATTTCACTTAAATTTGTCAAATTTGAAATTACACAAAAAATAAGGATTCTATTCTATGATTGCTTGGTGAATTTAGTAAATGATTCAATAAGTTTAAGTTATAATGATATTAAATGTCTAACTACTTGTACCATTGATGAATGACATTGTTACATAATTTTTTAAATCAGTTTGATGTGATTTAAAAGATGCCAAAAAATGCTTGAACTCTCACACATATTTTCAGAAAATAAAAAGAATTTGCAAAAATGCTTGAACTCAAAATCAAAGAATCAAGCATCTAAATGAGTGATACTCATTCTAAGATGCCTTTGTTGATCTCAATCTCAACCCGTGGATAACCCGAAAAACCCGAAGAAAAAAAAAAACACTTGCATTGTATAACGGGCAATCTCAACCCGTGAAAAAACCCGAAAAAAAAAGAAAAAAGAATTGCATTGTATTAAGGGATGGAAGATGAGAAGCTAATTTAACCTCTTACACTTAAGACTTGTTAGATGATAGCTTGAATTACACTCAAAATTTAATTTCAGATACATGTTCATCACAGATAAAGAAATTTCACTACTCTAAATCTATAATTCACAGATTGCAGGCAGATCAAAGAGTTGAAAGGCAATGGCAGATCATCTATCTTCCTTTTTCTTCACAGTTCTAGCACAACAACTGTTCATTTTAAGGCGGAAATAGGTAAATGAAATTCAGTCAGTTCATCATACTTCGTTTCATAATAACTTTTTCATAAGTCAGTTTGTGAAATTTTATTAGAGCCTTACATTCAGAATCTGTAGTGATCCAGCTTCCTTTTCTTGGATAATAGTGATTGATTTCTTGGATGGCAGTGGAATTCAGTGTAATGGAATAGTTTTTGATGGAGGAAGCTGCCGACACTGACGAGTAGGCCGAGGAAATGGAGGAGCAGCTCTCAGCTTCCCATCTGAAACTGATCTTGGGGGAGTCATTGCTCGCCCGATCATCGACCAAGCCTGCTTTTAGAGCTCCTCGGTTCCGCATTTGGGATACCTGAGCCATTCAGTCCGAGTATTATTGTGTATTCCTTCATCATTGAAACATAAATGTTGTATGTAGCTTTCAAATACTTATTTTGTATATATACATGAATTTCTGGATCTGTTTATGTACATCTCAATTATTTATATGTGAAAATCGGCTGACCATATTATAGTTGGTTGTCAAAGGCTCGTAGGAAGTTAATTTTTAAAAGAGTGAGTACCATAAATTGAATCCATGATCTCTAAGCACTTTATGATTTACTAGACTATTTAAACCATCAGAAAGCTAGACATTTTTTTGTTGGTAAAAAGATGTTAGTCTCGAGACCACGCTTAACGAGAGCCTTACCAATATAATACATCAACTCATTAGCTTAAGCTATTGTATTTCGTGGTTGAGCGTCTAAACTTTGGAGTATGCTCTCTTCAAGGTCTCAAGTTTCAAGTGGTTGTTGGGATTGAATTTCTAGGCTACCCCCGATTTTGCTTTCGGTCCTACAATGTATTAGTATTACGATGCAACAATTTGATGAACCAGTAGTGCCCCGAGTTTAGAGGCACGAAGTCCCAAGTTTCCGGGTCATTAAAAAAAGCTATCGTATTTTGTGGTAGTTTAAACGGTAAATCATTCAAACCAAATCCAAAAGGGGGTTGTTAAGAAGTTAAGATAAATATATATCATAAAGTGGTTTAACGGTAAAGATCTCAAGTAACTAAAAAGTGACTGATTGTATTCAATTCATGATAACCACGTAGTAATTAGTATCCTACGAATTTCCTTGACATCCAAATATTGTAGGGTCAAGCGGTATATTCTGTAACAGTTGTAGAGGTACGTGTAAGATGACATGGATAGTCAAGCATTAAAAAAAAAAAAAAAAAAAAAGAAGAAGAAGAAAAATCACCTTGCCAGTGATGAACTTCCCTCCTTTTTCTGATTTTGAAGCCACAGCCCATCTCAAAAGTTCTTTCATTCTTGATTTGGTTTTGGTTTTGGTTTTACCTTCCTCATTGGCCATAACTTTCTTTTCAGGCTTACTGCTGCATTGTTCTACTAAAGTGGCATCATTTATTGGCAAAACTTTGGTCCCTGCATGAACAGAACAAGAATCTATTTTTTCACACATTCCCTTATCAATATCTTCTTTTCTCATCTTTTGGATCCAATATTGTTGCATATTATCAAAGCCTTGAGTTCTTGGCTTCTTAATATTAATGGTAGTATAGAAGCAAGACTTGGCAATATCCTTTCTGCAAAACAAACCAAATGATTTCAACTTCTTAATATCGAACTTCTTCCTTCAAATCCCTTTGAACTTTGAGAAGCCCCACAAATTCTAGACTCCTTTGATTTAACAGTTCCTTTATCAAGTAAAAAAATAAGGTGCAAGTTTCAAGTTAAAATAACAAATCAACACCACTTAGACATATCATCAAACAGTTACAGTGCATATTTCACTTACCACAACATCTTCCCTTCTTTGTGGAATGTAAAATCCTCTCCCCAACTTTTTCACTAATTTCCTTGAAAACCCATTGAATAACTTGCTACAATTCATCAAAAACAACAACAAAAGATTCATTGAGCTTAAACAGAGCAAGAAAAACAGAGAGAAACCCAATATTATTTTTTAAAAAGAACTTTACAGAGCAAACCTGTTTGAAAGTTTAACCTGCATGGGTATGATTGGAAGAATGAGGTGCCTTTAAAAAGGGGTTTTTCACATGTCAATGAAAGAGGACAAAATTTGGGTCAAAAAAGATTGCACTTGAGATCTGTTTGTGCTGTCTCTTTGCTGAAGATTCTCTGTCTTCACTGTGAAAGGCTGAGGATGAAAATAAAGACAGAGAAATTTTTGGAAAAAGAATCTAAGGAAGATGCTGAAGACAACCAAGCAATGAGTATAAGAGAGGTGGCATGAAATGTGAGGCATTTATAAACTAAAAACAATAACTACTAGAAGCCAAAAGAAAAAGATTATTACCATGTGATTGAGAAATTTGGAGAGTTCTAAAAATTATGAGAGAAATTTTGATTTTTTTTTCTTTCAAATATGTATTCAGTTGTTATTAAAGGAAATGTAAACTATAACATTTTTTGTCTTAACCAATTATTAAGAGACACCTACATTGTCGGGTACTTATTATAATAGATAAGTATCATCTAAGACTTGCCCGGTGCTTGTTTGAAGTTATTAATGAGATTTTATTATTTTATTCCAGACAATTAGCTAGACTCAAGCAGTCATTATAACTATTCATTTTTAATTACTTTAAATAATCTTTTATTTATATATATTCAGTTATAATCATTTATTTTTAAGCGCTCATTTATAATTACTCAAAATAATCATTTATTTCTCTTGACAACCAAATGAACTATTGACTGCAAATCATCTACAAAAATCTTAATCGAAATGAGTTATAAACTGCAACTTCTCTATAAATAACCACATCAAAAACGAGTTATTATTAAAACTCAATATAACTATTTATTTATAATCACTCCACGATTCTACATCCAAACACCTTCTATGTGTGGTTTAAAAAGTTTTCATGATTAAGCAAAGTATAATAAACAAATATATATAAGAAATTAATTCCTTTAAGTAGCTCATGAATTTAACTTGTTAAGTTTTTGTGACTCTACATCTCTAACTTGGGTTAATTAAATGTAACTTTAGTTAAATGTTGGGTTATGTCAAATTAGGGTTAAGCCTTATAATCCTATATAAGGCATCATTTGGCTTTGGCATTTGAATAAGGATCGATTGTGGATGTAGGGCTAGTTCCTGAACCACGTTAATTCCGGTGTTGCTTCTTCCATCCCTTTCTTCTACTTTTTATTCATCTCAATTATGCTTTCAATTTATTTTGTTTTTCTCTCAATTGGATATAATTTCTAAATTTTGTTTCAACATAACTTAATAGGCTTATTGTGTAATATATATATACACACACTTGTAGGCTCACTTGATTATATATTAAATCCTCTCACCCTACGATATTGGAGTAGTCTAATAATTTATTTCATGTGAAGTGTTTGTTAAGTTAAGACAATTAAGAGCTAATCAAAGAGCTTGATTTTTACCCCATGTGGCACTTAAATCAGCCAAACACTTGGATGAATGTGAATCGTTGATTTGCTCATGATATTGGCCCCATGAGTTTTAAATTGAGCATATGGTCCTTTTTATATAGTAGATTGAAACTTGGAAATGTAAACTTGCATTGGAGAGTGTTGATAAAGAGAATTTTGTTGAAGATTGGCCCTCATTTGTTGATGGGTTTGACAGAAGAATGTCCTAGAAAGTGTGACATTGGTTTGCATGAGAATTGGAATGTTTGCCTTTGCCCCTATGGATCATAACTTTAAAGGTTGATAATAAATTAGAATATAGTCTATGATTAAAAAGAAAAATACATATCATGAAATTCGAAAAGATCTTTCTAGAAAGTTTGAATTTCTTGATATCACTAATTGACATAAACTAAACGATGTTGTTGTATATCTAAAGAGGTAATTCTTATTTAGACATACTGCAATTTAATTATATAAATGTAAGCACGTGTAATAGACATACTTTTATCTTTCTCGTCTTCAATTATCAATGAATTAAAAAACAAGGTAAAAAATGAAGATTCGAA
Organism: Cyclanthera cordifolia; assembly: GCA_037832605.1. Taxonomy (NCBI): domain Eukaryota; kingdom Viridiplantae; phylum Streptophyta; class Magnoliopsida; order Cucurbitales; family Cucurbitaceae; genus Cyclanthera; species Cyclanthera cordifolia. The sequence goes on from JBBMEG010000018.1 coordinate 4,641,530, forward strand.
CTAAGATACATTTTATTTTTAAATTTTTTTTTTTAAAATATGTGCTTCATTTTTCTATATGTTATTATTTTCTAAAATCGATGATTAAAAATAAATCAATTTATGTTGGGTTTTTTTTTTTTTGAAAACCAGTCTTGTTGGGATTTTGATTTCATGTTTACGTGTTGTAGCTTCACATGCCTTTCCTTCTCATAAAATTTCCTAAATAAAAAGTTTTAAGGAATATCTCCTAATTAAATCAAATTTGGTTACGTGTCATTTTTCTGATCCACTTATTTGATTTCACGTTGACGTGGCACTTTTTTAGTGGCTTTGGAGACAAGAAGTTTGTCCTCTTGTTTAAGACTCGTGTCTTTATCTCATATTTCCCTCCACACCAAATCATCACCAATAAAAACTGAAATGCCATTTAAGTCCTACCTCGTTATTCTTTGGTCATAATGACAGGTATCTTTGTACAACGATTATAACTAATTATAAAGGATCAATAATCTTGGGTGTTTAGAATTTTAAATTTTAATAATAACTCGTTTGATTGTGATTATTTATAGATAAATTGTATTTAATATCTCGTTCGAATGATAATTTTAGTAGATTTGATGTAAACATTAGCTCGTTTAGATGTAGTTAGAAATAAGTCATTAATCGAGAGATTAGAATCAAGTGATTAGAAAATTAATGTTTAGAAATGAATGATTATTATGAATAATTAGAAATGAGTGATTAAAAATGATTTGAGTAATGACAAAAGAGTTGTATCTCAACAATATTGATGTACACCCAAAGACTATGATGTCACCAGTTTGAATCCTCCCACCCCCAATTATTTTGAATAACTACAATACCTTGTTTGAGTTCAATTATTTGAAAGAAAAAAAAAACAATAGTAAAAGCTCATTAATAAATATCAAACAAATACCCTCTTATAATGTTGTTGTATGTACTCTCACATTATGGTTTTCTTTAAAGATTCTTTAGGGTGTTTTGGTTTTTAAGCTTGAATTCACTCTAACATGACCCATCAATTATAAGTACAAATTTGTAGGTAGGTCTTTTATATTAAAGCAACTCTAACCTATTGAGATTGAGTTATTTGGTTAAATTTATCTTCTTCCAAATTCCCTTTGCAATTCATAAATATGTAAAAGAAACTGTACGATATTAAACTTGAATTCAAGATATCTATCTAGTTAGTGCATGCTGCATACTAATATATTAAAAACTTATCTGGTTAGTTAATCTTATATACATACAATATTATTCTTAGTTGGTTGAACCGATTCAAGTAAAAGAAAACTATAACAAAAGAAACCCTAACCTTCATGGTTTGAATTGAATTGTCCAAGTTTTTCAGGTTGTCTATAACCACCTGCCATCTATCCAAAAGTGTGAGTGAAAATTCCTATCTTTTACACAGTCGAGAATGTTTTAACTAAATGAATTCTGCATAATGGATGAAAATAAAGAATATTAGAGATAAAACATGGAAAAACGAATTACATTAATAACAATAAACTGACTGCTCTACAGGCTACAGCTAAATGGAAAAACATAAACCAAAAAGCAACCTTCACCTACAAATACAATGCTGCATTCCTCCATTATCTGAAAAAAAAAAGCTGCCTAAGAGTGCTGGAAATTGTAAAAATCGAATTTCTAGCTATAAAAACAAATATGTGATAATTCATCCCACTGGCTAAGGCAAAACACACTTAGCTTGAGTAAGAAGAACAAACAAATAGTTTCGACTAAGCCTGATTTCCACCGCCGCCCCTTGTTCGACCACCCATTCGCCCCCGTCCATGGCTATAACCTCTACCACCCCTTACTCCTCTGCCATTTTCATATCCAGCTCCTGCAGGAAGAAAATAACTGCTTGAAATACCTTGTTTCACAAGACCATTTTAATTAAGTTCAGATCATGGGATTTGAACATGTGAGCTCTTAGTCGAGGATACATGTTCATTATAACTAAGCTGAGCTCACTTTGGTGTTCCCACGAGAGCATTTTGCAAATATTTCAAGATCAAAAGTCTAAAGAGCTACACACACTTTTATATCTTTTTATAATAATCGAGAATGTCCGGATCTAATTTTTGTGCCCCAGCTATGTCCATGAGATAACGGCTAATCCTATTACATTTTGTTGTTGAGGTAACTCATAAAAAATTGTTGAAATATTTGATTTTGTTTGGTGTTGTATTTTCCCTTAAATAGATTGTTCCGTATGTTATTTTTTCCTTGTTGTAAAACTTAACTTATTTATAGAATAGGGTTTCTCCTATTTCAAAGAGTGTGATTATAAGGTTGTAAGTATCAATTAATAATAAAACCTATTTCTATACTTCAAAAATCGACATAGTATCAGAGTAGGAGATCCTGAGTTCAAATCACTGCCATATCGTTTTTCTCTCCATTAAAACTGACTTCCACTTGTAGGACGTTTCTAAAATTTCAAAACCTACAAGTGAAGAGTGTTAGTTGATATAATTAAATTTATCCCAACCTATAAGCTTAAGCTTTTGGATTGATTGGTGGCTTAACACAATTCAACAAAAATTAATTCTTAGATAGGTGATCTTTAGTGATTTAAATCAATGATGGTTTCATACAACTTTAGTACTAATTATGATTTTGAAGAAAAGTAAATTAGTCACTGCGTTTCTAGACTAGATCACATTGTATTTAAATTCTAAACATTCTGCACAGACTTGGCTTATACTTTTGTGATGGGTGAAAAAACTAGAGCAAGAAATTTACCCTGATATGCCCCGCCTCTACTCTGCCCACCTCCTCTTCCCCAATCTGAGTATCCACCTCGATAGTTTCCATTATCTGTGATGAATAAAACTCACAAAAGTTAAAAAAACGTACTCCAAGACAATATGAATGCTAAAGCAATCCAGTATTAAAAGCATAATTCTATCTGAAATATATTATAGTTCCACATTCACCTTGATAATATCCAGTTCTACCTTGGGAGTAGTTGCCAGACCTGTGGTTGTAGTTGTCAAACCTGCCTTGGTAGTGGCCATATCCACCTTGGTAGTGGCCATATCCACCTTGGTAGTGGCCATATCCACCTTGATAGTTTCCGTAACCACCTTGGTAGTTCACGTATCCGCCTCTTCCCCAACTGCGCCCTCTCCCTCTACCACGCCCTCTGCCTTGGCCATATGGATCTGAAAATGCCTGAAATATGTCAAATCCCGTACAAGGAGTACCATAATTCAACAGTTAAATGTTTTTGAAATCACCTTCATTAACGGCATTGTGATAAATGCGATGTTGTCTGGGTGGTTGTTGCTGTTGCAGAGTCTGCTGCTGATTATAATATTGTTGCTTTGGCTGTTCCACAAAGTTTGGAGCTTGATACCTACGAGAATGACAAAAGTGATTTCATCAGCATAAATGTCAAGAAACATAAGCATGAAATATGTAGGAAAAGTAGCTACAATCCCACATTTTATACCAAAATATAGCGTTGGCAAAAAATATGCACATATATACTTGTAAAGTTTCCGAAAAAACTTACCCTGGAGAATTTTTATTTAGCTCCTGATTAGACAAGGTGATTGAAATCATTGAGACATGACGAGTCATCTCCACCCTATATGCCATGTTAGAAGTTATTTCTTGCACATCTGAAGTAAGCTACACAGAACAAACTAATAGAACATGCAACAAAGTCGAGAGGCAGTGCTTATAGAGTGAGTGCAAATAAACTAAAACATAAAACAAATAGGCTCTCAATTCTTAATTATAAAATTAACTTTGAACGCAGAGATTAAAAAAACTTACGGTACAAGTCCCTCTTCAATGGGTTCCCATACATCAGTTAAGCTAATTGAGCTGATGTCTGTTTGTTGATGCAACCGTGGTATTCTCTTCTGTTTAGGGGATACACATGGTTAATCAATAATGAAATACACAATATTTGCACTCAAATACACAAGGAAACAAACCTTTAAAATTTCTGCAATAGCCACTGCTTTACTGATTGCTTGTCCCATTCCTTTTAAGACAATCTCTCTGACACGTTTTTCCTGAATAAGTTCCAAAGAACAACAATATTCTATATAATACAGTTTTTATGATAACCAAAATACTATTAAGAAAATTATCACACACACAGCAACATACTCCAGTGCAGAAGCCAAAAGGTACTTAAAAAAAATGACTTAAAAAAATCCCTAACAGCGCAAAAAGTCATTAAGAACTAATCATCATTCATAACTAAACTATAATCGACAATTAATGAAGTTCTTCCTAATAGCTAGAAAAATCCACAAACTAACATGGCGATACAATTACGCAGGGAAACCAATCATCAACTGACAAATACATCGAGAAATAAACACTATACCGATTGACACAAAGACAGTTCCTAATCGAAAAAAAAAAAACGAAAGTTCAGAGAGACGAATCCAATCCTACAGAACAGACACAGCATTGCCAAGGAAAATCAGCAGCCGGAGCTCCGATAACGAAGTGGACATGGAAGAATGCGATCAGATAATGGAAGTGAAGAGTAATGAGATTGCATGATGAAGAATAAATACCTGGAGCAGTGAAGAGGCATAGATAATGTAGTTTCGAATGGCGCCTTGACTGGTGATTCGGATCTCGTTTTCATTAATGGATGATACGGGTTTGGGCTTCTCGACCTTCTGATACCTATCCATGGCGTCTTGTTGGCGGGGAAGAAGAAGATGAAGAGAGATAATCAGAAACCCTAAACGGGCCTCAGAGAAGCTGTTAACTGTATTTTTTGAGCATAACCTAAAACCCTCCCGCGGGAAAGATTTTATTTTTTTGTTATTATTATTTTCTTGAAAATGGATTTTAGATTTTATTTTTTTATTATTATTATTTTCTTGAAAATGGATTCTAGATTTTATTTTATTATTATTATTATTATTTTCTTGAAAATGTATTTTTTTTTCTATGGTTTTTTTGGTAAAGGTTGACTGCTAATTGATTATTATACATTATACAATTTTTTTTTTAATTTATTTGAGTTTATAAAAAGCACCATTATAGAAAATTTTAAGAATTTAGAAAAAATAAAATAAATTAAAATGGGGCACCATTTAATAACCCTTTCCTTTTTTTATTTTGGTTTTCAAATTTATGCTTATAACTATTACTCCAACATATAATTTTTATAATTTACAAAATTTGATTAATATTCATATACTTTATTCAAGAAAAGACGATACATGTGTAGACAATTAAAATTAAATCTAAATTTAAATTTAAAATACAAAAAATAGAATGGTTATCAAACCAAACGTTAGAGATTAAATCGAAACTTTTGAAAGTCAGAAAATAAAAAAAAAAAAATTTGTTTTTTAAAATGGTAAAGAATAAAATTGAAGATTAAATTATAAAGAATAATTTAATAGGGTGGCCGATTATAAAATTGTTTTCGTTCTTGTAATAGGGTGGCAGATATGTTGGCCGACGCCCTTGTGACTCTGATATTGTTTGGAACTTGTTATTCGTCCCGTTAGAGGACATGTCCTTATTTTGGAGGGGTCCTCCTCCTTGGTGGCCTCCAAGATTGTGGAGGATTGTAACTGTCGTTTGTTTGGGTTTTAATATATTGATAGGTTTTTCAAAAAAATAAAAAAAATAAATAAAGAATAACTTGTTTTTTAAAATTGGAAAATTGATAGATAAAAAAAGAAAAAGAAATATAATTTTATTTTTTTACATATCAAAAAAGAAAGTTATTTTAACCTATCAATTTTCCAATCGAAAGTGAAATCTTTGTCGAGAAAAAGGAAATAAGAGCTCGCGCCTCTTCGCAGTTCACTGAATTCGCGGCTTCAGCTCGCAGACCCTTTCTTTGATTCGCTCTTTTTAGTAGAAAATCTCCAATTCATGGCCAACAATCCTTCACAGCTACTGCCCTCTGGTTCATTTCTCTTTCTCTTTTCGATCGATTTCTCATTTTCGTAATCATATTTTTCTGGATATGAACTCTAATTTTCTGGGTTTTTTTTTTTGTGTGGGATTTTGCAGAGTTAATCGACCGATGTATTGGGTCTAAAATATGGGTCATTATGAAAGGCGACAAAGAGCTCGTTGGCACTCTCAGAGGGTTCGATGTTTACGTCAACATGGTTCTTGAAGATGTTACTGAATAGTAAGAACGTTTACAAAGATCTAAACTCATATTTCGTTGGGTCGTGTATATTATTCGCATGATTTGTCTTGCATCAATCTATTCTGTTTCTTCAATTTATTTTCTAAGCGTTTTCATGGGTTGATTTTAGTGTCGAGGAATCTAAAGCGAGAAGAGGGAAGAATTAGGCTCAATGTTGTATTTGTCTGTGATTGAAAATATAATTGAAGCGAGAGAGAAATTTGGTTTAGAGCGAATTTGAATTGTTGAGCATGCAATTTTTGAGTGGGGTTGGAGGTTGGATTTGGAGAGGTTTTGAGTTGAGGTTTGGTAATCCCTTTGTTATAAGTCAATGCGAGCTGGTCAACTGGACAGTGGAGGTTTGTTCAGAAATTGAAAAGGCGATTCATAATTTCTGTGTCGTCTCGTGGATGGAGATTTCCTGTATACGAGTTCATCTCCTGAATCACGTAGTTCAAACACGAGATAGCTCTTCGGACATACGAGCCCCCTCTTAGAATTCTAAGTTGGATGCCAACTTTTCCAGAGTTAGGACGTTCTATTGTATCCTTTGTATTTCTTTGTATAATAGGCTAAAAAATGGTCATCTTCTCTTGTAACACTTTATTTTATCAATGAAATTGTTTTCATTTCGTATACAAAATAAATAAATGAAATAGAAGGAAAGAAGTTAGTAAGAGAGGAGGCTTACTTTATCCATGTCTCGTTTCTGTTGAGCCTTTGTCAATGAAAGTGTTTCTTTTCGTGGGGGTAAGGTAAAATAGAGTAATAGAGGAGAGAAAGTTGTCGTGTGCACGTTCTATTTTCTAATCTCTCGTAAAGTAGAAGGAAAAAGTTGGCTCTAAGTGTCAAGAAGTACTATGTATTGGTTATGACTCCTAAACTTGGAGCTTCACTCCTCTAAACCCGGGGTACCACTGGCGAGTTCCTAGGCTGCGACACCAGACCGGATTACATTGGATGATCGAAGACATAGTTGAGAGGTGATTATAAATTAATGTTACAAGCACGTCTTGAACCCATGCAAGGGTAAAATGCTCTTGAAGCTTGGGTCCTTGACCAATTGCGCCGCCCCTCGGGGACCGCTAACACATAACATTGAGTTTTTTTTTAATCCACTCCTGATTCCAACAAATCGGGGTCCATTAATCATGCTCTCTGCCATTCTAAAATTTTACTGTTTTCTTTGATGTTGAGGATAGAAAGAATTAGCTGACAGATGAAGGTGGATACAGATCATGATTGTTCTTATCTTCCCTTTTTCAAGCTGTAGGACTAGATTATTGCTTGCTTTTCTCTTCTGTGGTCCAGTTATGGATATAACCAGATTGGTACGCTCATAGTTGGACATAATGTGTTAATCACTATGTTTTAACTAAGGTCAAGATATCATTTCAGTCTATCATGGTTGGCACTTTGACAACATAAAGTGTACAACTTATTTGTAATTAACTAATAAAAGATCTGCCGCAGTGCTCAACAATGTCAAAAAAAAAAAAAATAAAAAAAAAAAATATATATATATATATGTATATATAAATAAAAGGGAGGGAGGGGGGGAGGGAGAATATTGGTATGACATATGACGCGTGAGTGATAATTTGGTTGTTTGGTTTAGCAGGCTCGGTGCTTCGGCATCGAACTAATGGTGCATGCTCCTCATTGATATGCCCATTAGTATTTCAAGCTGCCGCATTCTATCGGTTCTTGCACTAGTTACCTCGTGTGATGGAAGCGTCCCGTCTTTTTAGTTCCTTTTGTGGAGAAAATATCACATTTTTTTTAATATCATTACTTCTTTCTTTTCTGTTCTACCAATCTAAACCTAGGGTCTGCTCTATTGGACCTGAAATTTCTTTTATGGCAGTCTTCTTCTATGCTCGTGGCATGCATGAGTTGCTGTCTTTTTATGAACCTAATGAATTTGTTTTAATCCAAACTCATCTTTTATCTAGTGCATGGTTTAACTCTCTCTGTTGTATCACATTGTAGTGAGATTACTGCTGAAGGGAGACGCGTGACAAAACTGGATCAGATTCTACTCAATGGGAACAACATTGCTATCGTAAGTTACAAAAACTTGTTTTTTAATGCTTACATGCACTTATTTAGGGAAGCCATAAATCTTTAAGACGATCAACCTAGACCAATGATTGTGTTAAAAGGCCAAGCTTCATGATGGCCATGGGTGTGCCTTGAATGTCAATGAGCGAGTAAGTTAGTTGACACAAAGAGTGAACTACCAGTGAGTAGCCTAGTGGTCAAGTAGGACCTTGGGGTGCTTAAGGTGATGAGTTCAATCATGGTGGCCACCTACCTAGGAATTAATTTCCTATAAGTTTCCTTGACATCCAAATATTGTAGGGTTAGGGCGGTATGTCCCGTGACAATAGTCGAGATGCTCGCAACCCGTGACAATAGTCGAGATGCTCGCAAGCTTTCCCAGACAGTTACTAATATCAAAAAAAAATATTATGGTGTGGCCTAGTGGTCAAGAGGGTTTTGAAAAACTAAATCATGATAAGTTTAATCCATGAAATTGATGGTTATACCTAGAAATTGTAAATTGGAAATGGATGAGATGTGGTTAAGCTGGTTAAAAAAAAAAAAAATCAATATTTGATAGAAAACTGAGACCAAACGCTACAGGGGCAAGTAGGTATTTAGGGTAACCATGTAAGTTGTTAAATTGTTGTTCTGCTTGTAAGTTGGCATAATCGTCCTTTTCAGACTGTCTTATTAGCGTCTGATTATCAAAGCGTATTGTTTGTTTGTTTGCAGCTCGTCCCGGGCGGATCACCGGACCCAGAATAAGTGCAGAATATGAAAAGCATATTGTTTTGGTTGGGAAACTTTGCACCATTTTTATGAGTTGGCTCCCAGCATCCAATATTTCCTTTTCTTCAATGGATGTAGAAATGACTCAGGTGACCACTTTCATGTATTTCATAGAAGTAAAGCGTTTTAGTTTCAATGTTAGATTTCTTCATTTCAGTGCTTCGCTTACATTGGAAATCTTTGACTTAGTTCTGAAGTGAAGTTAGACAGTTTTCAATTGATTCAAGAATTGTCGGAAATATTAGAGCTGTTATATGCTGAAGTAGTTAGATATCTAGATTTTAAACCTATGTTGAAGATAGAACCTAATTGAAAACCAAGCCAACTCATAAAGGAAGGCTATTGGTTAAATTATAAGTTTACTTCTTAATTTTTAGAACTTGCTAATAGGCTTTTCAACTTTTCAATATTCATTAGTAAGTCTACAACTTGAATTATTTATTATAAGATGATTATTATTGCTTCGATATCTTAATATTTATTCATTGCCTGGCTTATTTTGTAGTTAGATTAGGCTATAATTAAATTAAACTAAAGATTAAGTGACAATAAGAGTGTTCAACGATTTCTTAAAATATGTGAGACTGTGATACATTTAAGGGTAAATTATATTGCGATAGGTTTAGAAACTAGAATCTTTGGGTTTAGAAATGAGAACTTAGTCTAAATGGTTTTATAAAACCTTCGTTGGCTATTTTTTAGATTTTAATGCATTAAATTTTAGTTTTAAAAATTATGAGATTAAATGGTAACTTTTTTACAAACCATAAATTTTAAAATTATAAATACTAAGCTGCGACTTTCTTCATGGATGTAGAATTGTTAAGCATGTGTTTTGTTCTTTGTTGAAAGAGTTGAGTGGAGTGAAAAGATTAATGGTAGTTTTGAGTAGTTAACTACTTGTTGAGTGTTGATGTTAGTAGTAGTTGAATAATTAATTACTTGTTTGGAGATTGGTCTTAGGAGTAGTTGAGTGATATGCTTGATGTGAAATTTGATCGAGTAGTTTGATAGTGGGTTTGATGAGCGGTTAAGAGTGGTTGTTTACTACTAAATACAAACAAGTGGTTTTTTGGTTTTTTTGAGTAACTCCTCTCTATTGAAAACAAACGCACCCTAAATGTTTGTTTTTATGGTTTAAAATTTTAACTTTTAGTAATAACTCATTTGAATGTGTTTATAGACAAATTGCAATCAATAACTCGTTTGGAATGATATTGTTTGAAAAGTAATTGTAGACAATAACTTGTTTAAATGTGATTAGAAATGAATGGTTAAAAATGAATTATTATGATTAGAAATGAACGATTATTTTGAGTGATTAAAAATGAATGATTATTTTGTGTGATTACAATAATTTGTTTAGATAATAATAAGTTGTTCAAAATGGAGTTTTTAAACCTAATTTACAATAGCAGGTTAATAACACGAAACAAACACCTTAGACTATTAAATTATAGTTTTTGAAACCATGTAAATTAAACTCTAATTTCCTTCCAACTACAAGAATTAATCTTATTATTAAGAATTAAGCTTATGATTTACACATACATTTATTAAATAGATGAAGAAAAATGCAATGAGATTGTGGTTTTAAGGTTAATGGGAGGCTGGTCTCGCAATGCAAACCCCGTCTCTTTCAAACACAGCTGCAGCTCCCATCCCTGAACCTGCATGGAGCATTGATTGTAATGCAAAGTCTAATAACTTTACTCTTATTATGAAGCTAAAATCACCCTAACCCAATATAGCTTAATTGGTTAATGCATCATTAACATTTAAACAATATTTTAAATTTCCATCCTATTCCTTGTTATACCTATGCACATGGAGATGACGCCAAATCGACTGTCCCTCCCGCGACGCTTCATTTCGTTCAAGAGAGTCGCCACACAACGAGCACCTAACAGTAAAAGGAAGAAAAATGTATTTATCATCTGTATGCATAAGCTTATTTATTTTCAATCATAATTCTATCATCTTTGCAAAAACTCACTTAACCAACTCATTTTTCCTTCAAGGATATTACTAATAAGATTCTATTATCTTTTGCAAGTATAAGAGATGTTTGAATTCAAGTATATTATAAATAATGTTACTCAATACTCATAAAAAAAACTACATCCAAGCTTTTGATTGTCATCATTACTTTATACTCTTAAAAACTACATCAAAACAAGCTTTTGACAGCAATTATTACTAATAATTACTTCTAAATATTCAAAATAAATCATCATTCTAAATACTTTTAAAAACTACATTCAAACAAGATTTTTAACTGTAATCATTACTAATCATTACTTCTAAATATTTAAAATAAATCAGTATTCTAAATATTAATTCTAAATACTCTTAAAAATTACATCTAAACAAACTTTTGATTGCAATCATTACTTCTGAATACTCCTTTACAGTGTTAGAAAAATTTAACGACCAATCTACATAAGAGGTGAGGTGGGTTGGGTTGTTCAAGAAATCGAAACTTTATGAGTTGGTCAAGCTAAATCCAACTAACTAATGAATTAGTCATTGTTTTGATAAGATTCAATGAACAAAAACTTTCGTTTCGATAGAGGGGTTTCAAAATTATGAAGGATTACCAGTTGCGCCCAAAGGATGACCAAGAGCCAATGCACCGCCATTAACGTTCACCTTATCAGTATCAAGCTTTAGTTCCTTACAGCAATACACAAACTGAGAAGCAAATGCCTGTCAAAACACAAAAAAGAAACCTTATTCACATTGGAATTAAACACATCTTCCTTAGTTACATCCATTTTTTTTCAAAAAAATGTTAATTAGCAACGAGCTGTAAAATATTAGATATTTATTTTCATCTCACTTCCTTGATCATCAAGAAAAAGTAAAAAGTTAAATTACCTCATTAATTTCAAAAAGGTCAATATCTTGAAGAGTAAGCCCAGCAGATTTGACAGCTGCTGGAATTGCAACAGCTGGTCCGATTCCCATTACTGCCGGATCCACACCAACAGCTGAAAACCCCCTGCATTATTCATTTCCCAGTTTGAAAAAAAAAAAAGCAACTCCAAAATATAAGACAAAATTTCAGTACTAATCTCTCAACGTTCACACTGTATTAAAATGATAAATAATATGGACGTGACTAACAAATCCATGCAAGTAGCATCCACACTCTTTTAGTACTTTAGATTCTTTCTTCTATCTCTCTCTCTCTCTCCCTCTTTTTTTTTTTTTTTTCTTTTTTCTTTTTCCAAAATACACTCTTTCCTTCTGCTTTTGGATTTTAGGTTCACTTTTATCTATAGGCGGGCACCTTGAATGTTGTTCTATCTACATGATAAAAAATCTGAATACTTCTTTCACTTAAAATAATATACAAAAAAACCATGTTTAATGTTGAAACAAGTAATAGTAACTTAAAAGGCCATAATCAGCAAAAAGATACAAGATTATATATTAAGTTTTTTTTCCTCTTTCATTTGGGTGAAGATACTTAATTCTTCATTTGGTAAAGAAACCATCACATATCAAACATCTAAATTGTAGATAGAAATTGTTGGTACAAAACTAATTATCGCACATCGAAAAGAGAGGGAAAGGTCATTGGTTTAAATGGGACGACAACCACATCTATTGATATGGGGCATTTTGGGTGATAACTACAAAGCCATGAGAGCATATGTCCAAAGTGGACAATATTAGTATGTGGAGGATCGCGTAAAGGGTAGTTGTCCCTAACATAAATAAATTTAAATAATCCTCATGTTTAAATTTCAATATAATTTTGACAATTATAAAATTCTCAATCCTCCTCAAAGGCAGCCTCGTTAGTAGAGGTTTGAAGTCTTCAAAATATACTCTTTTGGAGGTTTCAAGTTTGAAATTCACGAATAAACTTTAAATGTAAAATCTTTTGTTTTCTTTTAGGTCCAAATCTTGGAATAGGCATGGGTGCTTCAGATATATATAGAAGGGAAGCTCTGATTGCCGAATATTATTATTATTTTTTGAAAATCCCCACCTCTTTATACTTCTTCGAACGAGAAATATTTGAAAGAAAAGGTGAAAATGATATTTCCTTAACAATTGACCATTTTGCATAATGAACTTCAATAATGGTAAAAAATGGACATACCTGAAAATCCCAAGAATAGGAAGTCCCTTCTTGATAGCAAGGCTTCTTTTCATGAGGAGGACTGCAGCAGCTCCATCACTAACTTGACTAGAATTCCCTATAGAAGTAGGCAATAAAATAAGCCATAATCCCACCATTGACAAGCATAACACCAAGCCAAATTATATAAAAGTATAACCTGCTGTTGTGCAGCCATCTTTCTTGAATGCTGGCCTCAGTTTCGCCAAAGCTTCCATGTTTGTGTTTGGCCGAATGCCATCATCCAGAGATACAATCACAGACTTCTTGACGCCAGATTTTGGGTCAATGATCTTTGGAGTATGGTGGAAAATTTGTAAGAAAACCAATAAAACAAAAATAATGAATGCACATTTATGAACCATTAAGAAAATCATTCTACAATTACCTTTGTGGAAACAGGGACGATCTCATCTTTGAATTTACCGGATGCAGTTGCTGCAGCAGCACGCCTATGTGATTCAACCTGTTGCAATCACAGACTGTATATATCAAATTTTCACTAAGTTTTAAGTTTATGATGTTCTTGCTAGCCCAATGATAGATTTTATTTCAACGTCTCTTTGCAGAGTCTTATGACAAATGTAAGATTTAATCCAAAATTCTGACGCTGTTCAGTGGTGAAACTTCAGAATATCTCTAATTCAAGATGAAATCTTTCTATAAATGAACTAAAAAAATATTAAATACATATAATGATACTATAAAGGACTTCAGATGAGTTCTTACTGAGTGTCCATTCAAGTTGAAATGATTAGTTATGCTTACAAATTTACAAAATTGAAATTAGCATTTATGAATAGATCTAAGTTAAGGGCAGTAAACTTACCGCAGCCTGATCTTGCTCTTCCCTACTTACACCGTATTTTTGGGCTACATTTTCAGAAGTGATACCCATAGGAAGCATACAATCTCGAGCTTGTTGAAAGGCATTTACCTGTTAACAACTTTAATCAGCTAAAACTTAAGAAGACAACGTAAATCAGGTCAAGCAAGTTTATTGAAGTTTTGAAAAGTAAAATATACTTTGGGATTGTTGCTAACAGGAAATTCAATGTTATCAACAGACATGCACTCCAACCCAGCTGCTATGCCTGCATCGCAAAACAAATCATGTTATGGTATAAAAAGTTCAACAATGTTACAACTTATTTCTCTTCCTTTTCAGGATCTCGAAGTCAACTGTCCTTACCAATATCATAGTATCCAACTTTAATGGCAGCAGCAACATCAGCAACTGCTTGAAGGCTCGACGAGCACTGTCGGTTGACCGTTCTTATGCTCACCGTATCTGATGCATCAAAAACAAAACATCCAAATCATAAGTCTAATGGTTGTGAAGATGGGATTTTGGGTTCTCAAATCCTATATGAAGTATGCACAAAGCTGTCCCTCTATTTATGGTTCGCTTTCATAGCATACATACCTCTCATGGTTTCAAATATTGGTAATTGGTAGAGCACTCCAGTTTGTATCAAAACTCAAAGAGAGAAATTGAAACTCTTTCCATGCGAAACAAAAACGAAGGTGAAAATTGAAATATAATATTATACCAGGGAAGCCAGCATAGAAAGCAGCCATCCTGCATTCAGAAGCTCTCACAGAGCCAGGAGCCAAAACTGTTCCTACTACTATATCACCAACTTCCTTCGGATTCAAATTTGTTTTCTCAATCACAGCCTACATCAACAACCAGTTTTTTTATTAGAGATTTATAAGCATAAGAAAAGGAAACGTTCAAAATTCGGTTGAAAATAAAATAAAGTCAATAATGATTTTGGCTTTTCTTAAATCACGTGATTAAACATTTCAATTTCTATCCTTTCTGAGTTAGTTTTCTTTGATAATAATGAAGTCCTCTTTGTAACAAAATGTTAAAATCCACTGAAAAAATGATGGTGAAACCTCGAATAGCCTTTAAAACTTAATTGATCAAAAACACGTGCACAATAGCCATAAATTAAACTAAATCTTTTATTTTATCGGTGAATGGTTTGTTTATGCACACATAGACTAATCTCATCAAATAATTGCAATTAAATCTTTAGTAGGTGACAACCGAATTTAAATAGTGCTCTTAGTTCCCAGATGCTCTTTCTTGTGGTGTGATAAAATTGAATTATAGATTTATTATTTTAGAATAATATTAGATCATTCGATTTTATATTTTAAAAAAAACGAAATATGTCAATTCGGTTTCGATTTTTGATGGAAGAACCAATAAAAAACGAAACCGAATATATAAACAATATGAAAAAAATATGTTTGGATTTAAATTTGCAATTTAAATGTGAAATATGAACCGAAAGCATGTAAAGTATTGTTTTTTAAATAAAATTAAAAATGAAATTGAGAATAAGACAAAAAAAATTAAAAAAAATAATGAATCAAAACCAAAAAACGAACCAAACCCGAACATAACCAATGGTCTTGTCCTTTATTGGATATCGGTTCGGACTTAATTATTAAAAAAAAATCAAGATATTGGTTGTTTGGCACAAAATCGACAAAAACCAAATCGAAATCACTCTTATTGCAAAATTGAAACAAATATGAATGAATCAATCAAACCTTAAGAACAGAAGCAAGAAGATCATCAGCAGGAGTATCCTTAAAACCCCCTTTCTTTGCTCTGCAAATTGCTGTACGATATGCTCTGTTTTTAATTTTTCCAGCAAATTATTATCAAAAAGACAATAAAGAGGTAGCTAAACAATGCAACATCAGAGGAGAAAGAGAAGAAAAGAAAAGAAAAAAAAAACTCACGCTACAATGACAATATCATCCCCAAAATCAGCAGTTCTATGGTAAGAATTTGAAAAACTATTTCCAGCAGCACATATAGAAGCCTATCCACACCACATGAAACGACAGGTTCAAACAATTTCCACCAGCAAGGGCCAGTTCAAAAAAAAAAACAAAAAACGAAACCCTAAAATGGACATAAGGAATCACAAATAGAGGAAGTAAAAAATAGGATTAAGACATACAGAAAGCGAAGTAGATTCAGATTCAGAAGAAGACAAGAACGAAGAGCAGGGATTCAAATGTTGAAGAAGAATCCTCTGTCTGTCAAGTGCCTTCTCCATTTTCTCTCCGTCGATCAAGAATGGCGATGTCAATCGATTCTATTCGAAATATTTGATGAAGAACAAATAATGAATCTAGTAAATAAATAGAAGTGGATTGAAATTGAGTTAAACTGTGATGAACTTTACAAAGAGTTTCTGTGAACCAATGTGGTCAAGGTCTGCTCCACAAAGAAGTAAACACCAAAGCTTCGATGAAAGTGCCTCGTGGGAAATTGCCTCTGTTTTTTGTTATAACCATAGCAGCAGCGGGGTAGTTTCATTTTTCTGTTTATTTTTTAAATGTATATTATATATATATTAAATGTGTGTATATATATTAAATGTGTGTGTATATATATATATATTAAATGTATGTTTGGTCTGGTTTCACCACAAATTTTTTTTAGAGTTTTTTTTTAGCACAAACTCGCACAAGTGAATTGGATTTCAAGTTGAACTAGATTATCGGAGGGTAATATGAAAACTCAAATCACCTATCGATGGGTGCTAATGAATCACTACTAAGGATGTTCAAGGAACTCGACAACCTGGAAAACCTGAACCAACTCAACCCAATTTGACGGGTTGGGTTATCAATTTATTTAAGTTGGCTTGAGTTCAAATAAATATAATTTTTATGGGTTAAGTTGGTTGTTGAGTTGAACAAAAATTAATTTGGATTGATCAGAACTAACTCGAATTTATTATTAATTTCAAAAAAAAAATATTACATATAACATAATTAAATAGCATATATTTATTTTATCTTATTATTATTTTTAAATTTTCCTTTATAATACATCTAATATATAAATTGAAGTTAAATGATTAATTAATGTTATTAGGTTGATTTTTGGTTTGAATTGATAACAAAAACAACACGACTCAACAAACTCAATATTTTTTTTTTGTTGCTCTAACAAATACGATGGTATATGTTGGTGGGTTGGGTTGGGTTAGTCCATAAATGAGTTGAGTTGAAAATTTAA
>JBBMEG010000018.1:4658816-4689817 GCA_037832605.1 Cyclanthera cordifolia
TATATATATTAATATGTTAATTGACTAAAAATTGAAAGAGTTTTAATTATCTATTTACCTATATAATTAATTAACCTTGTCAAGTGGATCAAACTTAACCTTCAGGTCGACATTCTCCGCTGAAATAGTCTTTCGAGTTTAGTTTCAACTATATCTTGATCAATTCGCGTTACAACTCTTTATTATGATTCAATTCTAACTTTTTCCGAATTACAAAGGTTTATTCTACTTTTTCAATCTTTAGAGAATAAATTATAATCATTTTTCATTTATAGGAACCAAAATCAAAAACTGAATTCAAACTTCACAAAACTATACAAGGATTAAATATTTTACTAATTACAATTTACAACATATATATTCAATATTTCAAATTATTTTTTTGTTGGGTTTGAAAAAAAAAAAAAGTAATACAGTAAAGCTATTTTCTTATGATCATCCACAAGTAGATAGGTGGTGTACTAATTACAATTTATTTTAGTCAGAAGTTTTTTTTTTTTTTTTTTTTTTTTTTTTTTTTTTTTTAAATTGTTGGTTGGTGAAGATAAAAATAATTTAAAAGTATAGAAAAGTGCTTTATTTAAAGTTATACTTTTGAGAATTTGCTGTTTTAAGTTATAAATCATTTTATTCCAAAAGGAACCTTAATTATATAATTTAACATCATTTCTCATTCAAAAAGAAAAACCTTTAAATATATAAAGCAGCTCATGATTGTCACGTGTACTTACAAAAAAAAAAAAAAGTCGGTGAAAAATAATTGCAATTATAAATAGTAATTAAAGAATAATGAATGGCAACAAAAGTATTACTCTATTGTTGGATAAAAGTTCTTATCATATCAATAAAAAGTATATGTATGATTTTTAAAAATGAACCCAACAAATTTTAGCCTAAGATATACACTTGCAAACGAAAACTAGTTAAAACACCCTCAAATTGATATATGTATATATGTATGTATATGTATGTATGTGTATATATGTGTATATATATATCTACGTGTGTGTATTTTGATATCCATGATTGTCCGAGTTGCACATCTCTACAATTATCACGAGACATATCGCCTAACCCTACAACATTTGGATATCAAACAAACCCGTAAGATATTAATTCTTAAGAAAGTGGTCATTATGAATTGAACTTTATCACCTTAAGCACCCAATATCATATATATAAAAAACTTAATTCACTTATAAATTTCGAAGGAGAATATCTTAAAGATCTCAAGTATCTCCCAATTATTGATAAAACTCGAATTGCACTACGAAATAAAAGAAATTGAATGCAAAAAAAAAAAAAAAAAAAAAAAAAAAATTTTAGAGAATCTTGAACATCTCAATCTTGAAAACGTTTCTCAAATCCTAAACCATTTACCAAAATATACCATACCTTCCCCATTCCTCTACGACCTCTACTTATACCTAGAATTCCTCACCAACTCCATATTTATTTACTATTATGCCCTCGATATGAATTCCATCAGTCACCCTCTTCGTGTAATGGTTAAAAAAAACTTCAATGCAGAACAGCCATGGTAAAAACAATGTAAAAGTCTCCAGATTAAAAAAAAACCACACAATCACCAACTCATCTCACCACAACCCAGAAGTAAGAAGATTAATGAACAATTCTTCGCAAAAATGGAAAGCCAAATGTTACCAAGTATATTATGCAAGCAGTAAGGGTAAGATTGTTACAGGTCATTGGAGACAAACTTCCAGCCATTCGAAGTTTCAATCTTCTTCACATGGAAAATTGCTTCAGTACTTGGCCAATGCTCCATCTCTCATTCTTCAATAACCTTTGTTCCCTCGAATCCTCGCCCTCATGTCAACCTGGAATTCCGAGGTGCATTCAGCATTATGAGATGTATTCGCATCTATTTTAGTCATCTAATAACATCCACAAACAACATTAGGACAACAAATTAAATATAACTTCCATTGATTATTACTTCCTTTTTTTCTTCTGGAAACAGGAATCACTTTTCATTGATATGGTAAGACCTTTTATCCGCATATATCAAGAAAACCACTATGTTAGTCCCTTCTGAAGTTTACAAAATAATTATAAAAAAAAAAAACCCACTCCAGTAAGTATAAATTACACTGTAAGTGCAATTATAATATAGAAAGTAGAAACCTAGTAAGAACAGAAAAATTTAGCTGACTCAAAAACCGTACTGTTTCTTTCAAACTAGAAACTCACAAACGAGATGAAATACATTGTCTTGCAAAGAACAATCCGAAGAAAACTGTAAATCTGAAGCCTTTTAAGGGGGCAATGGAAGAAAACAGTCCATTCCTTTGCTTTCTTCCGAGAGCACCCAGTGGGGTTCAAAATAATTGAAGGGTAACAAGTCTACATCTTAAAGAAGTTTTGATTCCATAAGAATAAGCTAGTCAGGCACAAACTTAAAGTACTTCTTTGGATATTTTCTTGTTCACACTCGCCTGTAGAGTTCCTTCCCTGACCACTATTGCATCCATTAGGTTATAATACAAATGTTGAACCCAAAGAATGGAATTCCACAGAATCTAATATATTCGCACTTCAATCCATTCATTTTCCAGAAAATGCAGCAGGTGATTAAGTTCACTAATTCAAGGGCCTGTCAAAGTCGGCACATTCCAGCTTCTTTCGTTTACTGGCTTTAGATTACTATCTTTTTTTATATCCATCAAAGTCCATTTATGCACACATCGGCAGTTCTCACGGCCACAGAAAATATCGTCTAACCCTACAACATTTGTATGTCAACGATACCCATATGAAAAAGGCAGGTGGTCAACATGGATTGAACCCATGAGCTTTTGAATCTCCAAGACCCTCTTTGACCATTTTGTAAATTGTAAACCCATGGGGATTGCTTGAGGTTATATTCAACCCTCGAAAAGCTCACAGAAAATGGATTTAGTACCAACCAGGATCTATCTTTCCATTTCCTAATCTTATAGGATAGATATTTAGAAAGCCCTTTCAACTATGTCGTGTGTTATATGGAGATCCAGACATTTCTGTCCCCCTTTTTTTTCTCCAGTTCCCACTCTAACCCTCCATTTTTGATAGGCAAGAGATGACCTCTGAATTTACTAAGGGTGTAAGCTACCCCTATGAGGAGCCATCCTAAAGAAAGTTTCTCGTCTTATTTTCCAAAATGCTGCCAGATATCCCCCTAGGCATGGTAGTAAGGTAGATTTGCCTGCACTGGGTGACGTAACATAAGGTTAACTTTCCACCATTAAAGAGATACAGTTTTTGTCATTTCTCCAGCTTGCGTATCATCTTTTACTCCATAGGTTAGCAAAACCCTAACCTTATTGGGATGTTGCCCAACGAAATACATACTGCATACCCTAATAAGATCAAAGCAAATCACTGGCTTTGCACCCAAGCTTCCCAACCACCTCCTCGACCATGCATTATCCCATTGTTTAAACTCACAGCCCTTTAAGGGTCATCATTTGGATGGCCAAATTTTCAAAGAATGTTTGATTACTTCTGTTAAGGGCCAAAAATAAAGAAGACACTAAAGAATCCACTAAAGAAATTATACATTGTTCACTTGCACTCACCCTTTCTAAAAGGAAGAAAGAGGAAAAAGATAATGGTCGACTGGTCGTCACTAATAAGTTCGTTTCCAATATCCTCTATAATATTACTTTGGATCTCCCTTTGGGGTAGCTCCTACATACAAATATTCTCTCTGCTTCCCATTGAGAAGTAAGAAAGGAATGATGCTAGAAAATAAAGAAGTGACTTATCATCTGTTCACAGTCTGCTATCTTATTCTTAAAAATTAAAATCAATTGTACACATATAACACAGCACCTCATAAAATTTCAAATTACAAGTTGTTGCCATGTATCATGATTGAGATTACTTAAACAAAGAACTGAGTGGTTGCACGAAGTTGGAAGGAGAGTTAATGAAAACTTGCCTGGCCCCTTTTACAATTGAAATATGTTTCCCTTAATCCCACACATTCGCTAGGTATGCAGGGACTCTTCTCTCCAGCACATTCTCTGTAAGTTCGATTCTGAACCTGAAATCGCAACAACATATGACAGAAAACCAAATTCAAATAAAAGCAACAGCATAAATCCTGGTATCATTCTTCATGATAGAGTGGTCTAATACATTTGTTAAGACTGTATTTTCTGTAGCAGATTGACAACAAATAAGAAGTGCACTTCAGAAAAATAGATGTTAATTCCATGATAAAGTTATCCAAGTACTAATCAGGAAGATAGGCGTCTGAGCACACACACATAGAATAACGACCCATATAGATACAATGAAAGCATGATTATATAAGACCTTTACACAATCGGATTCGCTGAGACACTTGACCAGTTCCAATGCCAACCCTTTGCAAGACTTCGACATCCTCCCCCTTAATTTATTTTTTACCTTCCTCAAAGTTTCGAATTTCTGTTACCTCTTGAGAATCCTCGCAAAAAGAATCACGATTATCTTCGTTCGAAGTATTCAGTTTCTCAAAAACCTTCTTTTCCCCCTAGTAGCCGCCTTCACAATAAACATCAACAGAGCTGATTTTCTACCCTCAGGAATGAGCTGACAACCAAACAGTATGCTCAATTCATCAGCAAAAAACATATATATACAACATGGAGCACGGAGGGCAATTACACACCAAACGCTAACAGTAAGGTGATTAAAATGGTAGAAATTTTTTGATAGAACGATTAATTATTGGGATATCAGTAAGGCGTGCGATTAATAAATGGAAGCTGGCTTCCAATTAGAAGCCATGGAAGCATAGTAATGAGCTGAATACAAAAGGTAATATGAACATACAAAAACGAGGTAAATGAGAGAGAGGCTGTTGAATTGAGAGCGAATGGATGTATAAATGGAGAAAGCTTCCATACAGACGAAAATGAACATACAGTTGCAGAACGATAGGGAAATAGAAGAAACATCAGCAAAAAAAGTAGGAAGAAATGAACCGTGGCAGAGGAGCTTGCCTGGTGAGAAGAAACGACAACGACGACCGATCGCTGCGAGCTCTCGACGCAACGAAGAAGTAAAGAGAGGGCCGTATTGATTGGGCTACAATACAAAATGGGCCCGGCCCGTTCACAAAATATCTCGAGAAATAACTATTTTATTGCCTACAGTTTTAGAGTATTAAATTTGGAACAATTAACTAATTTGATAAATGACTAAAATTATTTAAAATTTAAATCTATTGTCTATTTTCTACTAGTCTTTTTTTAGAGAATTGTTATGGACAAAAATATTTAATTCTCTAATTTAGATCTGAAGCGGCCAAGATAGACGGAGGAGTAGCCGCGGAGGATGAGCGGCGGTGGTGGAGGTGGGTTTCAGAGGGATTTTTTAAGGTTTGAGGGGAGGGAAAGTGAGAAAATGAAAGAAGAGGTCGAGGATGTGGTCGGTAATTGAGGCTAAGGCGACGGAATTAATTTTCGTCGCCTTTGCCTCTTTTAAAAATAAAACGAAAAAATAAGGCGACAGAACTTAAATACCCCGTTGCTTTAGCATTCTGATTTCAACTCATTTTTCTTTTGCGGGACCTAGGGGACGAAGAAAGTTTCGTCGCCTTAGATTCTTTTAAAAATAAAAGGCCAGAAGCCTAAGGCGACGAACATTGAATGACATCGCCTTATCTTTCCGTTTTCCACCGACATACGGCGACGACAAACGGTTCCGTCGCCTTAGATTTTTTAAAAAATAAAAAACGGAAGTTTTAGGCGACGATAATTTAATGTGGGTTTTGGGATTTTTTTATGCGTATGTTTATTTTGTTTGTGTGTGTCTTTTGGTTAGTTTGCTGGTTTTTTTTGCAAAATTGTCTCCTGAAGAGTTTATTTTAGCTGCCACTCTTAACTCTGTAGAGATACTTCAGTTGTTAGGTTCAAATTAGTTTTCTTTCCTTAGTTTTCATAGTCATTATTTCAACTCATGTGACTGACAGTTGCAAGAAAATAGACCCAATATTTTGATAGGTTTGGAGGAGTACCTTAAGATATTAAAGAATAGTAGAAGGACTTGTAGGCAATTGGTTAGAAGTTAATTAGGGAGATTTGAGTTATAAATAAGAAGGTAATAATTAGGAAGGGAAGGAAGGAATTGTATGTGAATTGGGCTTGAGAGAACTCAAGATTAAGGAGTTTCCAAGTACCTCGAATTACTTGGTTTATCGTGTCACCGTGATGATTTGTCAATAATAGCTTCGAGTTCATATCATATTTCAGTAGCGAACTTGAACATAAAACTGGTTGATTATTAGTACTAATAATTAAAACTTGAATAACTCTAGTAGAATATTTCTGTAATACTACAAGTAGAGTTATTCAAGTTTTAATTGTGAATCGTGTAGGAAATTATTATGAGTTAGTTTAGTGGTCAAAGAGGATTAGAATCTAAAAGGTTTATGAGTTAATCCATGGAACTCACTTACGTAAGAATTAATTTTTTACATATTTCTTTGACATCCAATGTTGTAATTTGACAGTATATCCTACCAGAATAATTGAGGTCCGTGAAAGTTGGTCGAGACACTCACAAATATTAAAAAAAATTGTGAATCATGTAAAAGAAAAATGTCTAAGATTTTTTATGACTTCAAATGCCAAGGTTTTTTTTTTCAACCTAGTGTTTAATGACTTAAGACCGTTATAACTATAGCTTTTCATGCAACAAATAGTTGTGAGGATGAACATCTTAATAATTCAACAAAATAGTTTGGAGTCTTCATCTGAATCAATTGTTGATTGTGTGATTTTGCGTTGAATCAATATACTAAATCACCGATCAGCTCAAAATCTTAAGTTAAGAGTTGGATATATTTAATTATATCAACCAACCAATTCATTCACTTGCAGGCTTGGAAATTTGAGAATGACCATTGAAAATTAATTAGAGATGAAAAATTGAATATCGGTTTGAACACATGACCCTATGCTTTGTTACGATGTTGAAACGTGTTAAATAACCCATCAACCCAAAAACTTAAACTGATGAATTGGAGTAAATTTAATTATATAACCAACGTTCTTGGATTGTCTATTGCTTATGATATTTAAAGTCTTGTATTTTTGGGGACCCTTGAGTACTTTTTGTTGTTGTTGTTGTCGTTAAAAATTTGTAATTAATTAGATATTGAGTTTAGTCTATGAACTTGATACTAAATTTGATACATGTAGTGTTTAAAACATATCAAAATTTTATTCCAAGTTCATAGATGGATATAAAAGGATGACAAAATATATTATTGATCCTTTTTCAATTTCATTTTAGATCTTTTAAATGTATCAATTTCATCTTTTATGTAGTGATTTTTTTTTTAGCCAAAACAATTTTCAAGAAGTGATGATGTGACATCAAAATACACTTAATCCAACGAGGCTATAAGTTAGTAGGATGGAATAGACATACCAATCGTCAATGAATTTAAAAACATACTCCATTGACCGAATTGGTCAGTGACGCAGTGGTTTCATTGTTTGGTGTTATTCCAATTCAACATCAGTGTCACTGATTCGATCCTGAAAGTCGATATTTAGTTCAATCTTATAATTCTTGTTCTTGAATACTTTGTGACTGTATATTATAAATTGTTAACTATATATTTGTCAATATATAAGATAATGACAATACTAACATGTCGTTAATACTACCTAAATGACTACATATACGCTTCATTTATGTTTCAACCATGACAATAACATAATGTCATAAATAGTTCGACAATGACACTGAAATAAATTTATCATATAAAGCTTTTTGCACTAGTGAACATGCATTTATATTGCAATTTATTTATCCAATTCACTCTAAAGTATTATCAATAATAAACATAATTTTCTCTAATTATTACAAAGCTATGATATTCCTTTGTCATCATCTTCATGAGGTATTAAAGTTTGAGTACCTAACGGTATTTAAAGTTTTTTTTTTTTTTTTTTTTTTAAAGAGAGATAAAGATTATAAAAAAATAGTTTCTTCCAATAGCTTAATATGATTGGATGCACTGAGGCTGGAAGATTTTAAATAAGTGAGTGATTATAACTCTGCGATAATCAAAATAAGTTCAGAATTAGCATTATGTGGGGAGAAGGTTACAGATGATGATATGTTAGAGAGAACTTTTTCTACTTTTCATGCCTTGTAATGTTTCTGCAATAACAATATTGTGAAAGAGGTTTTAAAAAGTATTTTGAACTTATATCATTTTTCGTTAGTGGCTAAACAAAATAATAAGCTCTTGATGTAAAATCTCAGTTGGAGCAACACCACTTTCTGAAGTAAATGTTGTAAATAATTATGATCAAGGTAAAGTCATGGTCGGAGCTGTGGTCAAGGTTATGGAAGAGGAAGAAATAATTATTTAGTTCATGGTGATCACCATTATTCTAATTTCAAGCAAATTATGAATACTGATGATTATCAAGAAAAAGCTAAAAAAAATGTTCATAGATCTGAAAGTGTTGAAAATCAATATTTTCGATGTGGTATGAAAGGACATTGGTCTCGTATATGTCGTAGGCCTAAATATTTGGTTGATCTCTCTACCAAGCACCATTGAAGAGAGAAAGAAATGTAGAAACAAACTTTTGCATATCAAGAAGATGATGTTTATGACCCTTCAAGCATAACTCATTTTAGATATTGCCAATTTTTTGAGCCTATGAAGAGAAGCTAAAGAAATAGGAAATATTTCAAATGATAATATCAATATTTAGGCATTATTCAAGTTTCATTTATGTTTCCTACGACAATTTTGTTTTTTTCTTTATTTCATGTATTATTATGATTCGATTTATTTTCTTTACTATAATAATATTTATTTTCTTTTAATGAAGAATAATGGAAATTTATCAAATTTTGGCTCATGAAAACCTATTCTTTTGCCAAGAGGAACATAAGTTACAATTAATAATGTTTTGTTCTCTACTACATAAAAGAGAAATCTACTAAGTTTTAAAGATATATGTAACAGATATCATATAGAGACAGATAATAAAGATAATATTGAATATCTCTGTATTATTTGCAATGTCTCTAATGCAAAGTGTATATTAGAAAAGTTACCTGCATTTTCTTCTACACTATACTATACACACATCAATGATGTTGAAGCATATGCAACAATGAACCATAAATTCATGAATCCAGATATATTCATACTTTGACATGATTGATTGTGTCATTCAGGGTCAACAATGATGAGAAGAATTATTGAGATTCAAATGAACATCCGTTAAAGAACCAGAAGATTATTTAATTTAATGAATCGAATTCAAGGTGATATATGAAGATCCCATTAATGCAACAAGTGAATTATTTAAATATTTTATGGTCCTGATTGACGCTTCTAGCTAGTAGATAGTCACCCATATATTTATTATCAAGTCGAAATCTGCATTTGCAAGATTACTTGCTCAAATAAAAATTAAGAGCACAGTTTTCAGATTATGCAATTAAAAGCATTCGTCTTGATAATGCGGTGGAGTTTACATCTCAAGCATTCAATAATATTGTATATCTGTAGGGATTAGTATTGAGCATCCTATAGCTCATGTTCATATACAAAATGATTTAAAAGAATCATTCATTAAAACGTTTGCAATTAACTGCAAGATCTTTACTTATGAGAGTACAACTTCCAATATTTGTATGGGGTCCTATCATTAGTATTCTCCAATGCAATTATCATATATATGCTCAAGAGCCTAATATTTCTCATCTGCGAATCTTTGGATGTGCAATATACATTCCAATTGATACACCACAATGTACTAAGATAGGTCATCAAAGAAGGTTAATAATATATGTTGGATTTGATTTCCCATAATTAATATATATCTTGAACATCTAATGTGTGATGTGTTTATTGAGAAATTCGTTGATTATCACTTTAATGAGACAAACTTTTCAACATTAGGGGAAGAAATTCATAAGTTGGAAAAATAAATTACATGAAGTACTTCTTTATTGTCACATTTTGATCCCCGACAAATTAATGTGAACTAGAAGTTCAAAAGATAATCCATTTACAAAATATAGTAAATCAAATGTGAGATACATTTACAAATGCTAAAAAAGTGACTAAGTCATATATGCCAGCAGCAAATGTTTCATGAATTGTTTCGGTTCATGAATTTGCAACACTTCAAAATCGTGGAAGACCCGTAGGTTCTAAAGATAAAAATCCTAAAAAAAGAAAAAGTCAATAGCCGAGATAACATAATTGAAAAAATGGTATTCTTAAGGAATCTTTGAACATGACTCATCATAAGAGATCGAAGATTTCTCTAATAAATGAGGATAGTAATGAGATTTCAAAAAATTATGTCATAACGGAAAAAAATGAAACCGAAATGATTTAGTTGTTGACAACATTTTTTCTTACAATGTCGCTCATGATCTTATATATGAAAGTGAAGATTATGAACGTAAATTTGTCCAAGAATGTCGACACATAATAGATTGGCTCAGGTGGAAAGAAGCAATACAAGAAGAATTACACCAACTTTCGAATTGTGAAGCTTTTTGACATGTATTCCGCACATTTGAAGATGTAAAACCTCCTAGTTACAAATGTGTATTTGGACGTAAAAGAAGTGAAAGAAACAAAATTACGAGATATAAAGCAAAGACTAGTCGCACAAGGGTTCTCACAAAGACATGGTATTGTGAGACATATTCTCCCGTGGTGGATGCAATAATATTGAGACAACATAACTGTATTTGAAAAACTTGACATACGTCTAATAGATGTAGTTACAACATATTTATATGGATCCCTAGATAATGATAATTATATGAAAAGACCTGAAGGATTAAAGATACATGAATCATATATTAAACTCAAAAAAATTATATTCCATAAAATTGCAATGATCTTTTATGAATTAAAATAATTAGGTTGAATGTGGTATAATCGCCTTAGTAATATTTGTTGAAAGAAAGTAAAAAAATAATCATATTTGTCCATGTGTATTTATAAAGAAATCACAATCAGAGTTTTTTATTATTGTTATATATGTTGATGACTTGAATATAATCGAAACTTCAGAAGAGCTTTCAAAGGCAATTGATGAATAGGTTAAAAGAAAGTTTGAAGTGAAAGATCTTGGAAAAATAAAGTTTTATCTTGACTTACAAATTGAGCATCTAGTAGATGAAATATTTATTCATCAACCAACTTAAGTAGTAAAGATTTTGAAAATGTTTTACATGGACAAAGCACATCCATTAAACATCCAGATGGTAGTTTGATCACTAGATGTGAATAAGGATGTATTTCGACCTCGAGAAGATAATGAAGATATACTTGGTCCTGAAGTACCATATCTTAGTGTAATAGGTGCATTGACGTATATTGCTAACAATACATGACATGATATAACATTCTCTTCAAACAGACTACTACGTCAACCTCTTCAAATCTTGCAATTATTTATTCACGTGTGGAGGAACAAATATATTATGGAGCTGTAAAATAGTCTTTGCGATTCATGAAGCTAGTCGAGAATGTGTATGATTCATTCGAGAAACTTGTGATTTGAATTATACAAAAAACTTCCAACAACATATACGATAACAATACAACATGTATAGTACAAATAAAATGAGGATATAATAAAGGAGATAGAACGAAACATATCTCATCAAAGCTCTTTTGCACTCATGATCTTGAAGAAAATAGGGAAATCAATGTCAAACAAATCTCATTGAATGACAACTTGACTGACTTATTTACAAAAGCTTTACATACTGCAACATTTGAGAA
This sequence comes from Cyclanthera cordifolia, assembly GCA_037832605.1. Lineage (NCBI taxonomy): Eukaryota > Viridiplantae > Streptophyta > Magnoliopsida > Cucurbitales > Cucurbitaceae > Cyclanthera > Cyclanthera cordifolia. The sequence goes on from JBBMEG010000018.1 coordinate 4,670,608, forward strand.
ATGGTGCACAACATTGGAACACGAAAACTTAAAGATCTGAAGTGATATTTTCATTAGGGGGATAAAACACTGCATTCTTTTTTCCTTGACTAAGATTTTTTCCCATAGGTTTTTTTTTAGTAAGGCTTTTAATGAGGCACTTGTTAACACGTTTTTTTGTAATGGATGGCTAAGGGGAGTATTATGAATGCTAGCCACCTATTCTTCCTTACGACTTTCTTCATCCTTTAGAATAGACATGGGTTAATCTCACCTAGTGGTGTTCAAAGAACCTGACAACCCGAAAAACTCGAACCAACCCAACCCAATTTGACGGGTTGGATTGAGTTATCAACTTATTTGGGTTTGGTTTGGTTCAAATAAATGAAAATATTATGGGTTGGGTTGGTATTTGGATTGACCTAAAATTAATTTGGGTTAACTTGAGCAAACCCCAATTTATTAATAATTTAAAATTTATTTATTTACCTATAACATAATTATATATGCATATATTTATTTTATTTTATAATTATTTTTAAATTTTTTGTTCTCTAAAAATCTTTTACATAATCTTTATAATATATATAATGGTATAAATTGAAGTTGAATGATTAATTAATCTTATTATGTAGATTTTTTGTTTGAATTTAAAACAAAAACAACTCATTGACTTAACCAATCCAATGCGAACATATATATGTCTGTTTCTTAAATATAAGATGGTATAGGTTAGTGAATTAGGTTGGGTTGAAAAATTGGCCAACCCAAAATTTTTGGTTGGTCAAAAAAATTTCCTCAACTCGATCCAACCTAACCCATTGATAGCATCTATCAAAGAGTCATTTATTCAAATGAGTCAATGATCAATGTCTATCCATGAATGAGAATGAAAGGTATATTATATAGGTTAGAGAATGCCGACAAACTTAACCCCTAACCACCTAACTAAGTAACTGACTAAAATGGCCCTAAATTCTATCACCCATGTACACCCCTAATCTCACCCTAGTATTCGTTAGCTAATTATAATTGTATTTCTTTTCTTATACTTATTGTAACACTATAAATATGTAGCGTGAGAAAGTTTGAAAAATGTACCAAACTCAATAAAGAGTTCTCTCATTCTTCTCTCTACTTTATCTCTTCTATTCTTCATACTTCTTTGCTTTCTCATTTTAAGTTTTATAACATAATTTATATAAATTAATAAATTTTAAGAAAGAGAAAATTACACGAAGTTCTTTTTCACAACTATTATTTTAAATACGATAAGAATAGGAACGCAAGTCACAAACTTCATACATATATATACACACAAAAACATACCAAATTTTCTTTTTCTTTTTTTTAATGAGAATACAACAATTGGGATATGAGGATTCAGACCCGTAATCTTATGGTTCTTCAGTATTCACTGATGTCGTTGAACTACTTTTGGCACATACATATACCAGTTGAACTATGACAAAGATATATATTCTTGTTTCATTTATATTTATATTTCAATAAATATTGAAAACATTTAATTCAAGACAATATTAGCATTAACAATATGTGGAGTGGATAATCTAACTTTTAACTTTAAAATCATTAACACAAGACACCTTATGTTCATGAAGATGGAATAATTTCCTGTCAAGATTTTCAAAAAAAGAAAATATATAATACCATGAATGGAAAACTTTATTTTCTTTTCCCTGTTCAAACATGAAATCTCGCAATTCCAATTATGACTCCATAGGATCATTCCAACATTATTCTCAAAAAAAAAAAAAAAAAAAAAAAAAATCATTCCAAGATTGACCAACCAATTTTTGTGGAGGAATTGGAAACAAGCAAATGTTGACCAAATTCAGTCAACAATATTATTAAAAGGAAAAAGCCAATATTAGAAAATTAAGAGAAAAAAGTGTGTGCCTTTATTTTGTTTGTTTGGTATTGTAAATCATAAAACTACAAAACCTCTAAGCCTAAGAAGACATTTAAACTGTAACCACTGGATCATACATCATGCCAACAAGCACTTGTTGGCAAATCTGAATTTTCATCAACTTTTTACAGTCAGAAATTCAAAATGAGGGTCACTATTGTAACATTAAAAAAGTACATTCATTTAAAAAAAAAGAAAAAAGAAAGGGGCAATTTGAACCAAATGTTTAGAAATGATCATTGTATTTTGTTCTTGTTCTCTCATAGGATTGGACCTGTCCCATTTCCTTGCCTTTTCCTCTACTGATGAAAGGCTTAAGCTTGTTAACATCAGATAACTTCACTGGTTTCAGCAAAAACTCCTTAGCTCCTTCTTCCAAACATCTGATTCAAAACAAAAACCAAAACCCATTTCAAGATTATCCATGTGAACCTTTTTTTTAATATATATATCCGTGACTCGTGAGTGTACCCGGTTTACGCACATCTCAACTATTCTGTTTTAGTGAGACAAACCCTATAATATTTGCATGTCAATAAAACTTAATCCCTAAATTCTTAAGTAGCTGGCTATCATGAGCCCATCATTTTTTTGGTTTCTTAATACATTGTTGACCGCTAGGTAACCGATAAACTTCTAAAGATATGTTTGGTGTGGTGGGAAGGATTGGGATGAAAAGGGAAGGATCCCTTCCCATTGTTGACCCACCAACTATCACATCAATTACTAATTTATTCTTACTTTTTTTCATTTATCCCTTCCTTTTCCTTCTCTTCCCATTTCGCTGTAGCCAAACATGCTCTAGTTCATTCATTTCGGATTTTGATATGGTTATGAAAAATGATTTTATTCAAGCAGTATTCCTCACCTGTTGATTCTTGATGGAACATTCTCAGAGGACATAATCACAACAGGAATGTCTTTAAGTGAGTCAGATCCCTGCAAAACCAAAAGACTTTTTCAGATTTCTGTTAGGAAGGAGAGGACAAAACATTGTTCGGGAAGTAAAAATCCAACCCCATGTATTGTTTTTTATAATTATGAGTGTCACCACGATTATTCTCACTAGAAAATCTTTGACACAAGAAAGAAAACTCATAGCCATCATGGGATAGTCTACTGGTCAAGAGAGTCTTGTGGTGCTTAAGAGGTGAGGAGTTCAATCCATGATGGTCATCTACCAAAGAATTAATTTTCTACAAATTTCCTTGACATCCCAAATGTTGTAAGGTCAAGCGGCATGTCCCGTGACATTAGTTGACGTGCGTGCAAGCTGACTCGGACGGTCATAGTTATCAAAAAAAAAAAAAAAACTGGTAGAAAACTAAGCTTATGTCTTGAAAAGAGGAAGAAACTTGCCTTGATCTTTCGGAGAAGATCATAACCAGTCATTTCTGGCATACAATAATCTGTAATGATGAGATTCACTTCAATTTCCTGCATCAAAGATAAGGAAATCAAACCATGCTCAAAAAACAAGGCCAGATTAAAAAGCAAACTTGGTAATTTTTAACTAACCTGATGGTGGTGATGTTTTTCCGGGGAAACATGAGCATAGGTGCTTCCGTTTCTCTCTCTAACCAAACCCAGAAGCTCCAAGGCTTTACTTCCAGAATCCACAGCAGTAACTGTGAAGAAAACAAGTCAACCCACATGTTTGTTTGTTTGTTTTTCTTAAGAAACTGGAAAATCGAAGTTTTGTTCCACAGTACCCGGATAACTATGCAAATCAACCCACATGATAAAGCACCACTCAACCCAACCGATAGGCTATTCAATCATTTATTCTCAAAGTTCCCTTCTAGACACGAAATCAGCACAAAACCTAGCAAGAGACTATCACAATCCAAGAATTCATCCAATATCATGTTAAATCACCACTCAATACAACCGAAACCTTAAGCCAACATACTATTTAATTATAAATTTAGTCCTATATAAAAAAAAATTAGAGTTTAGTCCCTATAGTTTGGAGAAATATAGAATTTAGTCCCTATCATTTTGAAAAAATAAAATTTAGTCCCTATGGTTTGATAAAACCTAAAAAATATTTCAAGTTATTCGTAAATTATAGGCAAATTAAGTACGTAGATGTAACTTCTGATGTATAAAAGATGAGTTTTTCGTTGTCCAATCAACTACTTTCTCACACTCTCATCATTAAACACAAAAAAAAACTAGTTTCTACATATTTTATTCACCAACAATTACGAAGAACATACTATTTTTTAGATTTAATCAAATCTTAGGGTTCAAATTCTAATTTTTCAAACTATAGGAACTAAATTGTAGATTTCTCCAAATCCTAGAGACTAGAATCTAGATTTTCAAACCATGAGGACTGAGCTCTGACTTTCTTCAAACTAAAAAAGACCACATTCGATTCACCCAACCAACGCCACCAAACCACATTCTCAAAGTTTTCTCATGGGCTTCAATTCAGTACAAGACCAAACAAGTGAATATCTATAGTAATCGGAGAGAAAACAAAACAACATTCGAGTTCATCTTGTATCATTTCAAATTACCACTCCACACAACCAAAAGCTTATGCAGCATTGCGGATAAATAGAATATCTAATACAACTAAATCCCTAACATAAACAAGTGAGCATAGACATAATTGAGGAGAAAATCACATTAGAGCACAAAACCTAACAAAAATTCCCTTAGCAGCTAGCTATAAAATTAGAGCAAAACCCAAAAATTGACTATAATCAAAGAAAAAACAGCTCCCCACATCATATTAAATCACAATCTCAACAGCAAAAGACAAGAAATCAAAATTAGGGTTGATGAGCAGCAGAGAGTACCATTGAAGGAGGAGGTTTTGAGCAGCCTTTCGATCAATTTCCTATCAACAAGGCTGTCATCAACAGCCAACACATGAAATGGAGCCTCTGAAGAAACAAGAGCCATGGAAATAGCTTTGAATCAAAGGAAGAAGAAGAAGAAGAAGAAGAAACAGAGAGGGATTTGCGAAGAAAGCAAGGAAGAAAAAAGGGTTTATAAATGGAGAAAAATGAAGACATGGTGTTGTTAGATCAGGGTGAGATATGGCGAAATCCTAAGAAAATTTTGACAGTTTGGAAAGGGAAATCGGACAGATTTTGTTAAAGAATCTCAATGATCTTTTCAATTCTACAAGCAAAGAAGACGGTGCTTTGCTTTCTTTTCTTTTCTTTTCTTTTTTTCCATTTATTTTCTCTTTATAAACAAATTATTATTTCTTTCGATTTTATTTCCATTTCTCAATTAATTATATATGCTTTTCACTATTTTTGGGATTTTCTCATTAACACAACCCAATATTTTTTTTTCAATGGCTTTCGGTAAATTATAAGTTTTTTTTAAAGAAAATTAGAGTGTTTTAAAAATTAAAATAATAATAAAAAACAAATTATGATTTTAAAATTATAATTTAGTCATTGATAAAATATAAAATATAGTCTTATTGTTTGGTCGAGAAGTTACGAAGAAATTAGTAAATTAGTTATAATAATAGCTCGTTTTAATATACTTATTTGTAGACAAATTATAATAATAGTTTGTTTAGATGTGATTGTTTGTAAATGAGTTGTATAAAAATTTTGTTAGTCAATGAATGATGTGATATTTAAAAGGAGTTATTTTAACTATACCTTTTAGTAGATGAATTAATAACTTATTTTGATGGGAGTTAAAATAAACCCTGCAAACAAACATCTCCTAACGAATTGAATACGTGAACATTAATTATTCACGTGTTAACGATGAAGCTAAGTAATTAATACGACAAAAATCACATCATTTGTGTCTGAGTTAATAATTTTTACATACATAATTTCTCATAGTTATGAACTAAGTAACTGACTTTTATATTTTATCGAATCATAACTTTTAAATTTTAATTTTTTAAAGTGATACATTTTAAATTTTTCTATTTAATAGAAGAATAATATATAATTTTTAGAATAGAGGAATAAAATATATGTTAATTTTAATTTTAAAAAAATATCAAATTTTTAACAATTTATTATAGATTATATTTAATAAATTGAGTTCATATGTTGATATTGTTAATTTGTTTGATCTATTCCTTTTTTTTAAAATATTTTCTCTACTGTAATTAATCATTGAGTTGGATATTAATTGAAATGATAATATTAATTATGATGTGGATTAATATGTTTTATTTTCTTTCATGTTTATACTCATTTTTCTAAGGTGCTTAGTTTGCAATACTATCAAGTATCTTCTTTATAGTGTATATGTTTTATTCTTTTTATTTATAATTGAAAATGTTTGTGTTATATATACCAAAAAAAAAACAGCAATAGTTTAACGACATTAATGTAATTAATGATCAACATATCTAAATCTATGTAATTTGAATTCCGTTTCATTGTAGTAAAATCAAAAAAAAAAAGTAAATAAATAAATATATATATATATATTTATACCAAACAAATTCCTTCTCATATATAATTTAAAAGAAATTAAAACCACTTATACTCTTAAATTTTGTACTATTAATCTATCTCAAAAAAAGAAAAAAGAAAAAAGTGTACTATTCAAATATGTGGGGGATAATTCAATGGACAAAAGAATAATGAACATTTAAAAAATTGACGATTTAGTCTCTTATTTAATAATGGTTGAACGAAAAAGTAGAAATGTGTGTGTATATATATACTTGCGTATAATTTTGGAATTGTTAAAATCAAATTTACGTATTCAAAATGAGTTCTAAGCCTTTGTTTTTAATTATTAAAAACATAATGAACTAAAAAAAAAATTAAAATCTTTTTTTTTTCCTTTTTGTTACAGGGCAGTAAACATCTTTTATGTTGATGCCAAAAAACGGTCTACTGGAATCAACGGTAGAGATTTATTTACTGTAGATGAATTCGCCTGCAAAACAACGAAAATTAGGCAAACCGTTGTGGTGTGAGCCATAGGGCATTCGATGGTTAAGTCAATACTGTATTTTAGGAGAGTTCGAGAGAGCTTGAGAGCTTAGGATTAGCTTACAAGGATTATGAGCGTCCTTCAGCTTAACTCAGCTTGGATTCAAACGGAGGATGACTTGACGTTTTATAGCAATCAGACTCGTAACCGCTGCAGCTCACTTAATGTTGGCTTAATGGTCAGTCGTTTGTAACGTCAGCCATTAAGTTGAAAATGATATACCGGCGTAACTCCTGATCGTTACAATTGAGAGGTTTAACCATCTTGTCTTGAGGGTTACTTGGACTCGGTGCAACTCTATGGCGTTACCCTTTAGGGGTACAACGATCTAGGATGTTACTAGGACTCGGTCAGCTCTTAGGGGAGCCCTGACCTCACGGTTTTCTCCCTTTTACGAGAGTGTTTGCCTTCGACCGACCCAGAGGAGTAGGATTTGACATGGTCCGGCCCCGAGGGGTCTAGTTCCCACGGCTGACTCCCCCAGGGGTGATCAGACTTCTCGGTGTGACTCCCGGCCGTTATCGGTGGCATCCAATTGTCACTTCGACTCGACCAACTCTTAGAGGATCCTTGACTTCCACGACTTTTCCCTTTTAATGGGGTGTTCGCCTTCGATCGTCCCCTCAGGGATCGTCTTTAGACTCGATCAATAATGACCTCCATGGTTTAACCCTTTTAAGAAAGGTGTTCACTTTCAATGTAACTCATAACTGTTATCGGCGGATCTAGTTGTCACTTGAACTCGGCCGACTCTTAAGGGAGCCCTGACCTCCACGGCTTTTCCCCCTTAGGGGTGTTCGCCTTCGGTCGTCCCCTAAAGGATCGATTTTAGACTAGGTCAATAATGACCTCTATGACTTACCTCTCTTAAGGGGGTGTTCATCTTCGACGTAACTCCTGGCCGTTATCAGCAGATGTAGTCGTTACTTGGACTCGGTAGACTCCTAGGGGAGTCCTAACCTCCACGGCTTTCTCTCTAGTGGGTGTTCGCCTTCTTTAACCGACCACGAGAGGGTCGAGGCTATAAGAGCCGACACTTAGGGGGCGAGGCCTTCCTTGGCTGATTCTTAGAGAGACCGGGCTTACTTGGCCAACCCTCGGGGGTCCTGGCCGACTTTGGATGATCCGTAGGGGGTTGGCATGGGCTTGGCCGACCCCGTGAGGGTTGTGGCATCCCTTGGCTGACCCTTGGGGGGTCGGGATTGACTTGGCTGACCCCTGAGAGGTCGACATGGGCTTTGCCGACCCTCTGGGATTGTGGCTACCCTTTGGCTGACCTTCGGGGGGTTAGGATGGAGTTCGCCAGCCCTTGGGGTCTTCCGACACCCTTTGGTCGACCGTCGTGGTCTTCCGACACCCTTTGGCCGACCCCCGGGGACTTCTAGCATCCTTTGGCCGACCCCTAGGGTCTTTCGGTACTTTTTGACCGATCCTCCGGGAACTCCCGACATCCTTTGACCGACCCTCCGAAGGTCTTGACCTTGCCTGAGTATTCCAAGATATTTTTGCCTATAACATATTACTTGTCAATTTCTTAGGAATAAAGTTTGGCATTCCTATAATTTTCAAACTAAAAATAATATTATTGAGTAACAAAAATCCAACCAAAAAAAAAAAAAAACTCAAAACTCGTTTTAAATACACGATTTTTCATGAATGTGGCTGTTGTTTAAAGTAGGAAACAAAACGTGGTTTTAAAAGAAAAAGGAAAACAAAATGTGACAATCATCAAACTTTATACAAATTTGATTTTTACTACTTCTTATTCAGATATTGTGATCAAAATTTAGATTTCATACATTATTTTTTCTTTTCCAAATATGTTTCGGATCCAGTATCTATAAAAACAAAATTAAAATCATTTAACGAAATCTGAAAAATAAAATCTCTGCCACCGCACGTTTGTTAGATCGATTTTTATATTTAACTTCATTTAATTTATTTTCATCTTTATAAGATTTGAGATTAATTTTGACCGTTTGTTCAAAAAAATAAAGAAGTAAATAAATTGGCCGTTGAACTTGAATTTGAATCAAATCAATATTCCCCGTCCATTTACAATGTGTTTGTGTATATGATATACTTTTTTTACCATGCTATTTTTGTAATTTTTGTCAACTGTGTACTGTCAATCTAAAGAAATTTCATGTACATCAAAACTTAGTAGAAAATTACAGCAGTTTATATAAAATGATTAAAATGTCTTGGCTTTAATCAGTAGTTCAACTACCGTCAATTAGATGATTAACTGATAACCTTTAATTAGTAGTTCAGCTGATAATCTTCAATCAGTTCAATTATAGCATTTCAATTAGTTTGATGAAGAGAGAAGTAAAATTGGAATTATTGAAAAACAAAGGTAAATCTACTATGTAAGAATTATTTTTTTTAAACCATATTATAATTAAAAAATAGATGAATGATCAGTTGATGTTTGTAGTAATTTTTCGAAACATAATTCTTGTAGCAGATAGTGTTGAAGAAGATTAGAGGGTTGAGAGAAAATTGAAGTAGGGAACCACCAAGAGCATAACTTTACTTGTATCACATGCACAATCTAGTAACTTATGGCATGTTTGGGACAATTAGATTAAGATTAAGTTAAGAGAAATGTTAAGTTAAGGTGAAAGTTAAGTTAAGTTATGTTTAAGAGAAATGTTAAGTTAAGCTGAAGGTTAAGTTAAGTTGTGTTTATAGGACATATTAAGGCCGAGTCCACTCAGGTTGGCTTACTCGACCGTTCTCGTCGAAGATCAGCTTTGGACTCGGTCAACCCTTACGGGTCCTTACCTCCACGACCAACCCACCCGGGTTGACCTACTGGTTGTAACTAGGGACGCCAAGGGGTGTAGCATCTCCATGCGTTACTTGGACTCGGTCGTCTCCTAAGGGATAGTCCTAACCTCTATGACCAACCCACTCGGGCTTGCCTACTTGTTGTAACCCTAGAATGTCACAGGTGCAACGTCCCTAAACGTTACTTAGACTCGGTCGACTCATCCACCGAAGAGTCCTAACCTCCACGACCAACCCACCTGGGTTGGCCTACTAGTTGTAACAGGGGACGCCACAGGGTGCAACGTCTCCATGCGTTACTTCGACTCGGTCGACTCTATGGGAGTCCTGACCTCCACGACTAACCCCCTCGGGTTGACCTACTCGTTGTAACGGGGGACGCCGTGGGATGCAACGTCTCCATACGCTACTTGGACTTCGTCGATTCTTCGGAGAGTCTTGACCTCCATGACCAACTCACTCGGGCTGGCCTACTCTGCGTAACTCTTGGCCGTTATCAGCGAATCCTGTCGTTACTTGGATTCGGTAGACTCTAGGGGAGTCTGCCTCCAGGGCTTTCCCCCTAGGGGGTGTTTGCCTTCTTTTGCCAGACCCGAGAGGGTCGAGGCTGCAAGCTCCAACCCCTAGGGGGTTGAGGCCTTCCTTGGCCGACTCTTAGAGGGGCCAGACTTACTTGGCCGACCCTTAGGGGGTCGGCATGGACTCGGCTGACCCCTTGGGGGTCGTGGCCTCCATTTGGCTGACCCTTAGGGGGCCCGGACTTACTTGGCTGACCCTTGGGGGTCGGCATGGACTCGGTCGACCCCCTAGGGTTGAGGCCTCCATTTGGCGACCTTCGAGGGGCCGGAATGGACTTGGCCTACCCTCTGGGGGTGAAGGCCTCCATTGGCCGACCTGTGGGGTGGGGGTCGGCGTTGGCTCGGCAGATCCACGAGGGGTCAGCATGGGCTTGGCCGACCCCTAGGGGGTCAAGGCCTTTATTTTGCTAACCCCCAGGGGTCGAGGCATTCATTTGGCCGACCCCGCTGGCTTGGACTACCCCCTGATGATTGAAGCCTCCATTTTGCCGAACCCTAGAGGGTCGGCATTGGCTTGGCCGACCCCGTGTGGGGTGCCAGCCTTCTTCGAGTATTTCAGGATATTTTAGCCTACAACACTACTGGTGACAGTTGAGCCAAGCCTGAGTTTAGGTTTGTTCAGAGGTTTTCCTTCGAGTATGGAGTTCCGGCTGTTATTATCTAAATTTAAGTGGTTCAAGCTTGCTTTTTAAGCCGAGAAGTTGTGGGGGCTACAACTGAATCCTTTGGTCAACAATTTCAAGGCGTAGTTAGTGATGGTTTTGGAGGATTGTTTAAGGTCGAATGGTGAAGAAATATATTGGATTGTCCATTCTCATTATTTCAATTGGAAGGAGTTTGAGAGCTTGGATTGCGATGTGAGCTTGTTGCTCGATTTTCCTCTTGTTGAAGAAGGGTTGTGATCGTGTACTTCTTTTAAATTTGTGGCTTTTAAGGAAATGTATTCCTAATAGTTTAAGAGGTCTTGTTTGGTTGTTGTTTTCCTTGCAAGTTTGAGTTAAATAATCCTTCGTTTTCTTAAACTCTTTTTTGCGGTTTAATCCTTGAATGTTGCATTGTTAATGTATGTTTCATTGTAGATTCAAGAGGCATAACTAGAGTGATCGCCTTAGGATCGATCGTTAATTGTTCGGTTCTATTAACGAGAGTAAGGGATTCTTCATGGGTATTGTTTAATGCTTGAATCTAAACTTGTCTTAAGATAATGATAATTGTATGTTGTATAGGTTCTTAAGTTTCATTGTTTGCTTTTATTATGATTATATTGTTTGCAACTTGATTAGCATCATGCTTGTACCTAGTTTTATGTAGTTTTTGTAATACCTGAGTTATCGTGTTTTTAATTGCTGAGTTGTTTACTTGTTCTGGTATTAAACAACAGATCTTGCTGAAACTCTTTATTGAAAACATCTATATGATTGTTTGAGTGATGGTTGATGACAGTTACCTATATTTCTTAATTGCATGCCTTGTTGCTGAATGTATTGAACCATTTATTGTATGGGTACTTTTCTTAGCATGACCTTATGTTACCATGTACACATATACTATTTATTAAGGAAATTCTTTAAGTCATAATGCTTAGAAGTGTCTAGTTTTATTTTGAACGGGTGCATTAGATTTATAGGATCTGGTTTCTTGTTTGATGCATTGTTAAAAGTGTCGAGTCATATTCCTTCATAGAGTGGGCATGTAGGCCGAACGACCTATGCATGTCTCCTTTCTGCCATAGGGTGGTTGCAATAGACCATAAGGTTTATTGTTTGTGTGACACGTTAAAGGGCAACCCATAAGGGTGTAGGGCTGGACGTAGCTGACTTCCTCTGATGGATAGAGGTTACTGTTGTAAAAGGCTTCACACGTTATTAGGGCAACGATTGCTACATCAACCCGAAGTATGGTGAGACTGATCATAGGGTCGATAGTCTACAATCAGAAATTTGGCATAGGTTGGAAACCATGTCATTCATATGTATAACCTAGTTGAGTTGTATAGGTTGTATCGGGTGCGGTAGTGGGAATCTAACAGTGGTCGGTTATCCTTTATACCTGAAGCCGAAGTGGCAACATGCTAGCTAATGAGCTGTCGAATTTGCTAAGACATAAGTAAACGTCACGCTAGTAGGTTTAGCTGCTTTAGGCTAGGCATCGTGCATGGAAGCTTGATGTGTTCAGGTCAATCCACCATGTCGGTAGGACTCGAGATAGCTTGGGTGACTCAGTGGTTACTCATTGCATCTAGACATAGCCTAATCTAAAAGAGTTGAGGTAATGGATTTTTGGGTCTCACCGTATGATCGAGTGAGACTTCTCAAAGGGTACTGTCATCTGCCATTGGGCTTGGCGATGCTTGTGCTCGAGAGTTGGGATGTGTTATCTTTTGTTTGTGCATATTATTCAAGACTTGTGATTTATATATGCTTTGTTCTATATGCTATGTGACTCCATGTCGGGTTTCTTACTGAGTTGTCATAAATTCACCATTCGTTTTATGTTGGGCTGTGGATTCAAATCATAATTGTAGGTACACCAGGATGAATGAACGATAGTGAGGATAGACTTAAGGGGGGGGGGGGGGGGACGTATCTATTGCTTTGTGTAATGTAGTATCTTTTCTTATTAACTAAGGTTTACATTTACAAGATTGTTTTAAAGAAGTTTTGATATGTCCAGGTTCTGTTTACAGGTGTGGGTTTCCAATATTTTAGGAGAAACTCTGTTGAAATTTTGAATAACTTTTTGTTGAATTAGTAACCTCCATGGTATAACATAATAGTTATGAACCGAGTCGTTACATAAACGACGTGTTACAATACATGTTGTTTGGAGTGTAGATTATTATAACAAGAACTATGATAAACCAGGTTTGAAGTGCAGTTATCATAACATGTGTTATAATTTTTGTTTTTTATTTACAATTTTATAAATAAATTTGAACCGAAAAACTTACATATAAATTAACTATAAGTAGTTTCGCGAAACTTGATGAATGTACAAGATGCCTTAAAGACTCAGTATCATCAAAGGTAAGTCCCTTATATTTCAATCACTTACGCAGAAGCTCCACCATTGAAAGGAAAGACTTCTTTCTTGAATACGATAGAAGATCCAATAATAAACTTTTAATTCTCACAGAGAGAGGAAAACAAAAGTTAATTACTAAAGTTAATGTCCCTCTTTGCATTAATATCCGACCTTCAACTGAACAATCATATGGTGATAAGGTAAAATCTACAACTATACAAGGGCCTAGTCCCTCACATACCAAAACATCTACCTCTATTGAAATTCGGGAATTAAACACATCTCCTGCTCAACTATCTCAGATAAATTGGGATACAACAGTAGTTTTATCCAGACGATTCTTCCATGATTATTGGATCCGCGTATCCAAAGCCCTCAAATCCATACATGAGGATGTCATGGCCTATGATCTCTTCCATGTCGATAAAGCTCTCCTTGCCATAAAAAACTCTAAACTTGCTTCTTCACTTTGTATGAACAAAAACTAGGTTACAATTGAAAGCTTTCACATCAAATTTGAAACATACAACCCTAAATTGCATTCAATGCCTAGGGTTATACCGAGCTATAAGGAATGGGTTAACTTCAGATGATTGAGGTTACAGGGAGAGAGCAAAAAACTTTGTTGGTTAAGACGGTTCCTTTAACGAATAGAAAATGGCTCTCTTCCATAAATGCTTAAACTCTAGGCACTTTACCCACGTTGAGACTAAAAGTTTTGATGTATTTGACATGAGGGCAGAGGACTTTAATTTCAGAGAACAAACCGTCATAGCCTCAGACTTATCTCACATAGATAGTTGTCATCAGAGATATCCTACTAGAAATCAAAACAAGGACAAGCAAACTTTGTCGTTTCTTGAACTGGAGCCTACACAAAGAACCAACCCTCATAAAAATAGGAAAGGTATCCTTAAAACTCCAACTGGTCCAGGTACTATTCAAACTCACTCCTAGTTGAAAAGAGGTAATATTTCCATCCTTCATTAATCAATGTGCTTTCTACAATCCGATTAACCCTTCTACAGACTTAATAGTGTTCATAGAAGATCAAACTAAATTCCATTAAATCTCTCTCAAAGTCCCCCTTAAAACATATGTGTTTCTCCTTCTATTACTGTCGACGCTACAACTTGAGAATAAACGAGAAACAATACTTGCCCTAATCTTGTAATGGTGCATAGCTCCAACTTCTTAATGATCACAAGCTCTCCCTTTCTCAAATCATCACTACTAGAAAACACCCTTTTCCCGACGAGAGAATCGCCGACGGCTAATTTTTCGTCGACAAAAGTGACAATTTTGGACGGCAAATGTCACCATCAGAAAAGACTCAAGCATTGCCGACGGCAAAAAACATCGTCGGAAAAAGGTACGAATTGGCGACGGCTAAGTAAAATCGTCGAAAAAAGTCCATGAATTCCCGACGGTTTTACTAACCGTAGGGAATTCATGGATATTTGTCAATGGTTTCATTTAATCGTAGAGAAAAATATTAGAATCGTAGAGAAAAATATTAGAAAACGTGGCATGAATTCCTGACGGTTAGTAAAACCGTCTGGAATTCATTGACTTTTTTCGACGGTTTAAGTTAGCCGTCGGGAAAAATATTAGAATTCCCAACAATTTTACTAACCGTCGGGAAAAGTGGCATGCATTCCCAACGGTTAGTAAAAGCGTCGGAAAAAGTGGCATGAATTTCCAACGGTTAGTAAAACCGTCGGGAATTCATGGATATTTTCTACTCTACACCAGTTCTACTCTGATACCATTTGTAATGTTTGTGCTTCAGGATTCAGACGAGGCCTTAAAATTCGGATTTGGCTCTTTGAGCCCTGACATTCTCTTACATCCCTTATGACCTGACCACGTTAACTACCAGCCTTTAAGCACTTTTAAGAGTGAAGACTATTCCCACAAGTCAACACAGGTCTTTTTAGCATGTTTTGAGCTTACTCACATGCATCATAGGAAAATTCAAATGAGGCCACTCAAGCTAGGACTTGTTCAAGCTAAGCATACTTAACTGTGAAGTTTCTTTGATTGAGTCATTGAAAAGAAAGATGTACCTTATTGGTACGCGTAGTACAAATCAACTCTTTTAAGAATTTTCCCTCAAGATCTCTCTCATTCGGATGCGGACTCAGTTCATTCATGTTTACCTCCTAACTGCGGGTGTTACAGATATATGATGTAAAGTGGTTGTCGGAGTCCAACCTCAAGATTTTTCTTGAAGATGTTAAGTAGTAACCTGGAAAGAGTTCTAGGAAAGCTTGATCTTGATGTGCTTCATCAAGTTCAGGTGAGACAAAGTGATGGGCAAATAATGAAGTATGAAGAAAAGTTCTTCTACCGTGCTCTTTTTGTTTAAGAGTTGGTTCCCTCAAGGAGGTTGAGAGTCAGTTCTTCGTTATTGGACTTGGAAAAGTTACTCGTAGCTTTATGGACATTTAGAGCCATAAGGATATGCAGTCACAATTATGGTTTGCCAAATATTGGATGGGAATCACCTATAACCTAGTAAGTCCAAAAGTGTTGAGAGAAAGACGAGGGTTGTATGACTATCTGGGTCAAAGTGCCATAAGTAGAGACAATATGATTTCAAAGAGTTCAAGGTAAGAAGCTAGTTCAATCTTATACAGGTTACAAAAGCACTTAGTAGGGTTAGTGAATCTTGAGCTTGAATATGGTTGTGTACTATTTTTATGGTTTCTTTCTTGTGTAGCTTATGTTTTTGCAAGTTATACGAGTTAAGATCCCTTTGGGTTCATGCTGGTGGCTGCCACTCAATGTGACTCCATACATAGCATCCTGGGAGTCTAAAGTCGGGATGTTTAAAGGTCGTAGAGGAGCCTTTCACTTCAAGACTAATGGTTTTGCCTATGGCAGAGTGGATGCCTATTTGTGGTTAGTGTGGCGGTCAGTAGATAACATCGTTATTGATTTTCTTTAAAAGATTGGCTTTGGTTCAGTTTGATGTTGTAGCTAAGGATTAAAGGAAAGAATTTGTAAGAATCAACTTTAACTCTCTTAGAGTAGAGAGCTTTGGTTATAAGTTATTGCTAGAGAAAGTAGGAATACTCAACGTTTTTACCTGAAGTTGATAATCGATAAGAGTGTTGACTTCATGCATGTGATCAGGAACGTTGTAGGCGTTTTCCCTAATGAACTATTAGGCATATCGTTGGTAGGAGACGTCACTTACGAGTCAGATTCGTGAGACATTTTCACCATGAGCAAGAAGAATAGAGGCTTAGTTGCAAGACCTATTTGTTAAGAACTCATTCGACCATGTACGTCTCTTCAGAGATTCCTTGTTCTTCTTATGAGTTAAGAGTACAGTTTGATGAAGTGCATATATTCATGGTTAAAGAATCCATTTTCAGCTATGACTTGACTGGTTGGTCTGAAAAAAGCCAGACTAAGTTTCTCTTAGTTTTCGAGAATATAATTGTTGCTATTTTGACTGTTGATTAGTCTTGGAGTTTAAGAAGCAAGTGAGCACTCTCTAAGGTCCTTGTGGAGAAAGAGGTCGATAGTATTAAATGATCTCTTCTTAAGGTACAAAGTTGCTATTTATACTAGAATTTTGATCGTAAGACAAATAATTTTTAGCAAAGAGGTTCACCAGATCGAATAAGTGCTAGAAGTATGCTTGTTGGACGCGTTGCAGTTTTAGAATTGGAAGTGCTTCTTGGTTGCTCCCTCAAAGTTCTCTTGGTTACGAAATTTGTGTCTTCATGGTTATTTCTCACTCATGCTTGGCTCTGGGTTGTATAAGGGCAGTGACCCTGCTTTATGTAGCGGCTATCACGTCAAGAGCTATGACAGATGTCCTTTCAGGTCATAGGGTCTTAAGGAGGAAGCAAAGTATGCCAGACATGTGGTGTGAAGTATAGAGCGTAATTGGCAGATGGTGTTTCTGTTCGAGCAAATCAATAGTGGCCGAGCTTATCTGGGCTTTGTTCCACCTTTTTAAGTAAGGATTGTTTCAATCAAAGTGTCCATCGATCTTTTAGTAAGAAGTAGAGCTTGTTAGCAGGTATTGGAATTGCATAAAATTATCTTCTTAGTAAAAGGTTGTGGTGTGACTAATGACGTAAGAGCTTGTCAATACGAGTCAATATAGTAGCCAAAGCTTCAAGTATGTATTCAAAGTTCAATTTTGATAGCTAACATTGTAGTTTCAATAATGTTTCTAGTTAGCCGTTGTTAAGCTTGAGGCGACTTGCATAGCAAACTTACGATGCTCAATGGTTTGCACTGGTTAAGGTTTTGGATCCACTAAATTGAGTCTGTGGTGTTTGAAGTTCGTTTGGGAACTCAGTGTTGCATTTTTCGACTTGCTGGATGATGGTTCTTAGGGTGGAACCAGAAGTTGGTGGTCAGGTACAACCACTTAAAGGATTGAAGTTTATGGGGTTAAGTTTTTTAATCTATAGTAGCGTGTAAGTTGTTTGAATTAATTAGTTATGGTTGGTTTTCGAGGGTGTTGTAACAAGTTCATTAATATGTTTCTTTCTTCTTAAGCATTAAATGTTTGAATGCTCTCTTATGTTTCAAGTTCAAGGTTGGAGCTTTTAAGTTTGAAAGTAACTATGAGGTGACGAGTTTAAAAGTTCAACATGGGAGAACACCGAGTCTATGGTTTTTGTTGTGCAATGTAGGAGTATTATTCAACTTTTACAGTTTGATGATGATATCAGCTACGCAAGAAGAACTGTGCAAATTCTTGAGTTTGATCGAAAGATCATGCACAATCGAGAAGTTAGATTTATCATGTACCTTGGAAAAGCCAATTGAGTGAAGAATCAATTTATGAGCGCTAGTGGATGTGTATTCCAAGTTTCCAAAGTGGTTAAGCTTTAATCAGCTTTTCGGGATAAAAGCCTTTAATGTGATAAACCACCTTAGAAGAAGTTAGTTGAAATAGAGTTATTAATTTTTTTCCCAAGGAGATCTTTGGTATTAAAAAAAAAAAAAAAAGAACTCACTCAAGACTTGAACCTAGGTCTTCTCGTGAAAATCAACTCAACTAATGGTAGTTAACTATGTTTCTAAGGCTCAATAAATGTAAAATAGAAACATGGGTTCATGGGGAGAATATATTAAAATGGAGGGGACATTTGACATACTCAAATGTTTATGCCCTAATTTCCCACATTTGGAATCCTTCTATCTTCATCATGATTTTCACCCTTGTTTTCCACGTTTTCCCTTTGAATTTTTTGATCAAGGCTTCCCTTTCGCGTGAAATCACTCATACCGATCAATATTCTTCTCTTTTAAATCTCTTCGCATTTTCCCTTCAAGTTCTCTCATTTTCGATTGATTGCTACGTGTGATGGGGGTGATTTTTTCGTGTGGGTTGGGGACAGCTCACGATAAGCATTAGGTGGCGGGATAGTTCTCGTTGAACTGCCAATCTTATCCTTGGGGGTTTCATTTTCGCTCTGGGCACATTGAACATGAATCCAAATGTTGATTGTTGAGGTGGATATCGATGCTAGTTTTTAATTCTTTTTCTCCCTTCATCTGGTCTTGATATTTTTTGTGATGAGCGAGCTGGTTTTGTTTCGTTGTGATTCACTATGGTTGTTGTTGTGACGTAAAATATGGCCCGGAAGTCTTGGAAGAGGCCGGGACCCGAACAAAGGACAAAAGGACCAAAGCCGACCCCCCGGGGGTCGGCCATCTCCTTTGCCGACCCCCTGGGGGTCGACCGAATGGAAGCCATAACCCCCCAAGGGTCGGCCAAGTCCATTCCCGACCCCTCGGGTGTCGGCCTCGCCACTACCGACCCCCCGGGGGTCGCCTAAATGGAGGCCACAACCCCAGGGGTCAGCCAAGTCCATCTCCGACCCTCCGGGGTTGGAGTAACAAGTCCAAACTCTCTCAGGAGTTGGCCAAGGAAGGCCAGGACCCCCTCGGGGTCGGCCCTTGCAGCTGG
>JBBMEG010000018.1:4698948-4713178 GCA_037832605.1 Cyclanthera cordifolia
TTTAAGCTCATCGGATGGGGTAAATTTATTTATGTCAAGTAACATTTTTTTTCTAGCGACTTCAATATGATTGTAACTGACTCTATCCTTTCACTCCCCTCCCCTGAAATTTTGCTGCCTGGTTGGGAGATGTATATTATTTAGCGTAAATTTTATTTCTTTCCAGTGACAGAACCGAAGGACTTTGTATACTTACTGGACAATTGCCCTCATGATTGGCTATTTTTACAGTGCAAGGCTGTGGTGAGTTTATAGCTGAGTTCATGTTAATGGTTGTTTTTATATCAGAACATTACTACCTCTTTGTACAAACTAGAGATCTATACAAAGTAAGGTTCAAAGAATACATCCTTTTCACATGAAGGAAGTGTAGGACAAAATCAACGTTCAAATGGAAATCAGAGAAGATGAAACTATATGACTAATAGTTTCTGCTTGTATATGTAGTTTTCTTTTGATAGGAAACAAATGTTTTTCTTTATGTAATAAATGATTCCTATCGAAATAGTCAAAGAAAGCACCTCTATTGAGCAATGAGCAATGAGATATCATAATCACGAAAAAGGAGGTAATGTTAAATTATGTTAAATTGTCAATTAACCTAAAACTTAAGCTAATTGGTTGGGGTAAATTTAATTAATTTAATTATGTCAATTAACACTCCTCACTGGTGGGCTTAGAAATTTGAAAAATGCAGTACAAGTGGAACTCAATTTTCAAATGGGGAGAAAACGACTTGGTAGGAATTCAAACTCAAGGCCTTCTAAAAACTATCAATTAACCCAAAAGTTTAGAAGTTTAAGCTAATAGGTCGAGGTAAATTTAATTATGTCAATTAATAACCTTGTAACCAAAAAAGAGCTAAGTACATAGTTGAATCCACAAATTTCTCTAAGGATGATGATTTTTCATTGAAAACCATGTTGTTCCATTCTAATTAAATATTCCAAAGGAAGGTTCAGATTATAGTCTTCCAGAGAATCTTCTTCTCCTTCTAGGATGACCTAGTGAGAGCAATATTCAAGAGAGAGCAAATGTTTTCAGGCCAAGCACAACTCCAACCAAATTCTTTTTCAATTAGAAACCAAAAGGAGGATGCAAAGGAGCAATGCCGGAAGATATGAACGTGAGATTCGGCATCTCTATGACAAAGAAGACAGCAACTAGGAGATACGGAGATATTTAAAGCTTTCTTCTGATAAATATTACCGGCGTTTATGGCTGAATAACATAACTCCCACACAAAGAATTTGACTAACTTGGGAAGGGGGACCCTTTCATAACATAACTCTCACACAAAGAATTTGACCTTCTAGGGACAGAGACCCTTCATGAGCTTTCAAAGATCTTACCATATTCTTCAAATTGATCATTTGATTCTGCTTTAGCAAGAGAACCTGAAGAAAAATCCCCTCTTTTCAAGGGACCACCTCCATTTGTCAACAGCCTCACTAAGAATTAAACAATCATCTTTGCAGAAAGAGATGCCACTCAATTTCTACCTCAGTAAGCTTGTATGTGCTAGTTAGTTTAGGTAGATTTTACAGAACCTTCCTAGTTTAAAGCACATGCATGTTAAATTAGATATTCGGTGAAAATATTTTTGTTATCACCATATTAAAATTTGATCAGATTTTCTTTCTTGCCCTAAAAATAAAAACCACTTACAACAGTGAAATTGGCAATAAATTTTGGAGATGGAATAATACAGAAATAGCTAGGTATGGTTAGATTTCTACAGAGGTGGATTAGTAATTTGAAAAAGTGCAGATATATGCGTGGTTTGTTTTCTGTTTAGCTTGGGATAGAGGTCTGAAGAGATATGACGCAATAAAAAAAGTTTGAAAAATGAAACTTTGTTGTAGCAATAAATGGAGAAAACGTCTCCAAGGGTGGCTCGGTGGTCGAAGGCTTGGACTTGAAAGTGTGCTCCCCTCAAGGTCACAAGTTCGAGACCCACTTGTGAAAATAATTTGTTGACACCTCCTGTGTCTTCATTCCTTTGATGTCTTCAGGCGTCTGACCTAGGGATAGACGTGGTTACCTTGGGTATAGTAGAGCAAAGCTTCGATTTTCTGGTTTCCAAAAAAAAAATGGAGAAAATGTAAATTGGATAGGGTGGGACAGATAAGGTGTCCTTGCAAACTCATAAGCTAAAATGAATTTTCTCTCTCTGATAGGAAACAGAATAATATGATGAAACATTACAAATTTTAGGGAGTAAACAGTCCCAAGATATAGAGATGTACATGAAAGCCTTTCAATTTCCTGGAAGATCATTTAAGGTGAATACTTGTAGGTTATGGGTTAAACTGTAAAGTAAAACAGAGTTTGTCTTGTTTACAGGTGCATCATGGAGGTGCTGGAACAACAGCTGCTGGACTAAAAGCTGCTGTAATTAGCTGACTCATCTTTTTTTGTATCATACGATTGGTTATTGGTAACTCTCATCCTGTATTATCTTTCTCTTTGTCTATTCTAGTGCCCAACGACAATCATTCCTTTCTTTGGAGATCAACCATTTTGGGGTGAGCGAGTACATGCTAGAAGAGTTGGTCCTGCACCCATCCCAGTTGAAGAGTTCTCACTTGACAAGTTGGTTCATGCCATAAATTTCATGCTAGATCCAAAGGTAATAATTAATATTTCTACAAGTTGAACAAGTCTTGACAATTTTTTGGTTATTAAATTTAAAACTATTGAAACAAAAATAAAATGCACCATTTCCTTAAGTAATTTGGTTCGAGAAAAAATAAAGACATGATGCCTATGATTCCGCCCCAACTCACAAATCATAATTTATCAAATATGACCGACTTTGAATATCTATTTTCAGCCATATTTGATAAATTTATGGCAAATCATAACTCACAAATCATAATTTTTCAAATATGTTTGAAGTCTGCACTCTGCAAGGGCGTGATGGTCGAAAACTTAGGCTTTGAAGTTGGTGCTCTCCTCAAGACCCTATGTTCTTGACCTACTTGTGATATTAATTTGTAGGAATCTCCCATGTCTCAATTTTTTTGGTGTCTTCCGGTGCTTGGCTTAGGGACAGCCCGACAGGTGTGGTTACCTCGGTTATACTGGAGTGAAGCAAAAAAAAAGCCGAATTTAAAGATGCATTTGTTGATTCTCATTGTTTCTATATTTTATCAGTCAATTCTAGAAATTAGCTGGAAAATATAGTAAACATTATGATTCTTTCCCGTAAGAGGATAATAGTGGACAGTGGGCGGGCCTTCATTAGTATTAGCGAAGGAGCTGGTTATGTTAGAGTTGCCTAAGGGGCCGAGGAAAGGAAATTTTGGGATTTGTTTTCGGGGAGATCCCTTTCAGATGTTTGATGACCACTATACTTATCTTAATATTGTAATATAATTAGTTTCAAGGGTTCCTATCAAAACCTGGGAAAAAGTTATTTAATTCAAGCTACCAATCTTGAAAAGAAGAAGGGATTAATCCGGGTCGACATCGGTTTGTGATTTTCTTGTTCCCGATCCCGCCTGCTCATTTCTTATGTTAAACCTTCAGTGGAATATTTGTCTTTGCTTTCTTTTCGTCTTCTTACCTTCAGTGAATTATTTCTTCACAACACTAAATTTCTCCAATACTTAGACTGCTCTGAAATTTGGAAGATTTGTTCTCTAGCATTAGTTTTGCATTAGACTAGTATGTGGATTTTATTTATGCTGTATGGAAAGAAAGTAAATTGCGAGTATTGGTTAATTTATCTCAACCCTAAAGTTTAAGTTTTTAGGGGGATTGGTGATTTAACACGATTCAACATGGTGTATTAGTTCAAACTCCAGTGAGTGAGAGAATTGGTTGATATAATTAAATATATCCCATCCATATGCTTAAAATTTTGGATTGTTTGGTAATTTAACGTGATTCGTCAGTGAGGTAGATCACACTTCCTTACATATTAAAAGACACACAATTATCATATGATCAGATGACCATAGGTTTGAGGGAATTCAATCTTGAAAAAGAAATTGAAATTATTCCTATGCTGTTTTTCTGTCTGTAATGGATATGCAATATATGGGATGTTATGAACTTTATGCATTATTTCAGGTAAAGAATTCTGCCATCGAACTAGCAAAGGCTATGGAGAACGAGGATGGAGTAGAAGGAGCTGTAAAAGCCTTCTTCAAGCAATATCGCAATCAAAAAAAGCCGGAACTCGAGTCCGAGCCCGAGGACTCGACCATTTTCTCCGTACGTAAATGTTTCGGGTGTTCTTGATTCCATGCTTTGGCAAGATTCCTCGATTCGACTTTTTATTTCCAGACATGATATGACATGTCGCTGCTGCGAAACCATGGGCAAATGTCCTGAGCAGTGATATGGTATATGAGGTAAATGTTTATATAATGTTGATAATATATCTATATAGCCTGAGAATGATGTTTTACTCGTTTCTATTTGTCGTCGTCTGATTTATTCATCTCTTCCCGACCTACAAATGTATATTTTTTTTGAGCAATCTGTTGATTTGATTGTGAGGATTTAGGTATGATGTGCAGGTTTATTAGATGTTTTATTTTAGGGTGTTTTCAGAACAATGAATTGATTAATGCAGGATAGCATTATATTCTCTGATTCAGAATGTTGATATTGGTTAGGTGTGATGTTGAACTGTTAAAACCCGTTTGTTATCTATGAATGTTTTTTTTTTTTTTTTTTGAAGCAATCTTCAAATAATGTTTTATACACATATATTTGCCTCCCATTTTTGTAAGTTACAAGATATATATACACACACACATGAAGTACATTATCATAAGTACATTGCATTATTGCCCTCGCGGGAATATTGTGGATGAAGAATTAGGATACATTATAGTAAAATAAAATTCTATTTAGTTTCTTGTCTAACTATTGCTTTGAATCGTATTTCAATAAAAGAAATATTTGCAACATATCTTTCAAATCAATTAATGGAATTAGACTAAAGGAAGCATAGTTCAGGATGCATAAAATTTGTAGTTCGACCGAAAGAGTTGGTGGTGCAGTGATTTTATTGTTTGGTGGTAATCTAATTCACGCCACGTCATGAGTTTGATACCGAAAATCAGTATTTGATTTTTATTTATTTGAGAATAATCGTGTCTCTATGTAAGATTTGTATCCCGTTTTTCAATTTGTACTTAAAAAAATTTAACTAAATCGAAGTCCCAATTATTTAAGGAAGACTAAAAGCTTTGGAAGTATATTTACTTAATTTTTGTCGGTGATTTTTTTTTTTTTGAAGGTCTACTGATAAAACTCCTTAGAGAATGTTTGTTTTGAGTGTTTATGACGATTTTATAAACGAGTTTTTATAGTCACTTTTTAAAAATCGCATACAAACGAGCTATTATTACAATTTCTTCTTTATAATCACTCAAAATAATTTTTCATTTATAAACATTCAAAATAAACACTCCACAATTTTACAAATAAACACCCTCCCAAGTGAAGCATGCATTTGAAGACTTTTAGATATATCAACATATTTAAACAATATTATAATTATTTATGTTTATGAATTTTTATTAATATATATAATCATCTTTATGATTAAATTTTAAATTTAATTCAAATTATATATAAAATGAAATAAATTTCAATTTTTTACCACATGTTTACCCAAAATAGCATTTTGATAATTCAGAACTTTAATATAAATGATATTGATATTGATAAATTGTAGGTATGATATTATTATTTAAGTATTTGATAGAATATAGATCAACAATAAAGAATTAATTTTATCCATTATTTTATTAATTAGTATATATCATGAATAATGAACAATTAATTTTATATAAAAAAATTGTAATTAAAATAAATTAGCACACCAATCATAAACTTCTTTCATTTGATTTTTTCATTGCAGTAGCGAAACACGTGCCTATAAATTTAATAAATGAATTATTACAATAGTTGGTTAAATTTCTTTTTTTTTTAGAGAAGTTATAAAAGAATTATAATAATAACCTATTTGAGTAAAGGTAGAAAAATTTTAATATAAACCAATGCAGACAAACCTTTCCTAATTTATAATTATTTTTTTTAAAAAGAAAAAAAATATTGCCCGTTTCCTTCTCGACTGCGATTCTCATCGCCTCTCTTCATCTTTTCTTCTATGTTCTTCAACTCTCTCTCAAATTTCTCTCTATAACCTTACTCTCTTTGTTAGATCGCATAGTTTCTGTGGATTGAGGACTATTTCGCACCAATTGACCCTGCTTCTGCCAATTTACGGTAAGACTAACTATCCATTATCTTGGGGTTCTTCTTGAATTGAGAGGGTTTTGGCTGTTATTTCAAGAAACCCTAGAATTGTAATTGAGATTCTTTTTCAATTCGTGCTTAACTTTTGGTGTTCTTAAGATTCTTGTTGCTGAATTAAGGGGTGGGGCAATGTCATTCGATTTGCTGCTCAAGCCATCGTGCAGTGGATGTGGATCCACGACGGAGTTGTACGGAAGCAATTGCAAGCACATGACGTTGTGCTTGACCTGTGGCAAAACTATGGCTGAAAATAAGGGCAAATGTTACGACTGTGGCGCTACTGTAACTCGCTTAATAAGAGTTCGTTCTCTTCCTCGTCTTTCTGAAGGAGCATGACGATTTGAATTTTTTTGAATTTGTACTCATGTAATTAGGATTTTTTTTTTTTTACCTATGGCAGATTTAAGAATTTTCATAATATCATGGATTGAGTATTGTCTTGCCTTCTCTTTCTGAGGGTGCATGATGAACTATATTTTAGGAATACAATGTTCGAGCGAGTGCGAGTAGCGACAAGAACTACTTCATCGGTAGGTTCATGAGTGGGCTGCCGAACTTTTCGAAGAAGAGAAATGCTGAGAATAAATGGTCTCTTAACAAGGAAGGTCTTCAAGGACGCCAGCTTACTGATGCGTTGCGGGTAATGAGTTAATTCTTGTTTTTCTTCCTTTCTTGAGTTTGTACTTGGATAGTTTATTGTAAGTTATGTTACTGGCGGTGACATGGTAGCTGTTTTTCTTTAAGAAGGGTTGAGAAGAAATAAGGCAAAAGAAATTGATGCTATCTTTCAGAAATATGACAAGGCAACTCATTCTACAAGACAACATGGATAAACGGTCTCTTATGGACGTGTAGTACAGTGCACTCTTTTTGTCTCTTCTTGGGCCCTCTGCCACTCTATAGTGCATAAATGTTAGCTATTTTTACTAGTTAGTACTTTTCTTTTTAAATCCGACTTACCTGTACCTGTACGTTGGACCAATGTTTTGTTTTCAATGTTTATGTATTAATCATTACATTGTGAAAATCATAATTTTAGCTTTGACATTTGAGATACATGCGTTTGGTTAATTTCTTGTTGTATTTTTTTTTTCTTCTTGTCTTTAACTTCAAGTTTCTTTTTTGTGTGGCTAATTGCTTCTTTTTTTTTCCCCTTTTAATGCAGGAGAAGTACAAGAATAGACCCTGGCTATTGGAAGATGAGACAGGCCAATTTCAATTCCAAGGTCATCTTGAGGGTTCACAATCAGCAACTTATTACTTGCTTGTAATGCAAGGAAAGGAATTTACTGCCATTCCGGCAGGTTCTTGGTACGGTTGGTCTTTCTGTGAATCGACTTAATAGTCTTTATTTGATCCTTGAAGGCTTCTTTATTTTCCATAAGAAATATTGTGGATGGAAAAATTTGTGGCATCCATGGTTGAAAGGGTTGACTAGCCTCAATTTGCAGGTACAACTTTAATAAAGTGGCACAGTATAAGCAACTTACTTTGGAGGAGGCAGAGGAAAAAATGAAGAATAGGAAGAAAACTGCAGATGGATACGAAAGATGGATGATGAAAGCTGCAAGTAATGGGCCTGCTGCATTTGGTGAAGTTGACAAGTTTGATGACAAAGAAAGTGCTGGTCCTAGTGGTAGGGGACGCAAAAAATCTACTGGTGAGGAGTATGAAGGTAATGTCTCAGATAGGGGAGAAGAAGATGAAGAGGAAGAGGCAGCAAGGAAGCAAAAATTGGGTCTTAACAAAAAAGGTGGTGGCGATGACGATGACGAGGAAGGTCCTAGGGGAGGTGACCATGACTTGGACGATGATGATATTGAAAAAGGTTATGTTCTCCCTTTAAAGAAAAATAAATATTTGTTTTAAGGCTAAGTACTTTACATTGTCATTGTCATCGCTAAGGGTGTGTTTGGGGGAATGAGAATGATTATAGGAGGAATGTGAATTAGGGGGAGAACGAGAAAGAGAGTGACTAAGGGGAGAGCGATTATTTGTGTTTTGGGCGAAGGTAATAATTATGGAGAGAATGATTAATTGTGTTTGAGGTGGAGGGAACGAACATAAGGAAAATAATATAATGGGTATGATGTGAGTTAAAAATAGTTATTGGGAGGATAAAAAGTTGTTATGGGAAGAATAGAAAGTAGTTAGGTGGAGAATAAAAAGGTGATCTTGGAAAAATGTGATTATGGAGGGAATGATTCTATGTGACCCAACCAATGGGAATCATCCCCTCCTTATTCTCCCTCTTTATTAATGTTGGCCCTAACACACCCTAAAGAATGCCACTTGTCATCTGTTGGTGTTTGCTGGATTGGCCATCAGATAGGAACAAATACATCAAATGAATGGGTCATCATATATTTTAAATATGTAATGATATGCTTTGTTATCATTCTTCATATATAAATCGTTACATGTTTTTTAATCATAGTTCAGCTTCCTTTTTCATATAGTTATCTTATTTTATTTCCAACTGAATTTTTTTCTTTATGCAATGCACGTATTGGTGCCCAAAGTTTTCTCGACATCTCTTATTACATATAAATGAATTTTTTTCCCATTCAAAAAAAAATCATAGTTCAGCTTTGACTTAGGAGATGTATGCACTTTGTTAGTTTCTTGTTGTATTTCTTTTTTTTTTTTCTTTTCTTGTCTTTAGCATCAAGTTAGTTGTTTTGTGGTTTATTGCTTCTTTTTTCTCCCCCTTAAAAGAAATTGGCCATCATATAAGAATCAAATGCATCAAATGAATGGGTTGGGATTGGGGATAGCAGTAGATTAGCATTTATCAAAATCTTTTGTTCTTATCCAATCAAATTCAAAATTTTCATGTTTTTTAAGAGTTTTGGAAGGAAACACTTTCTTGTATCCATGCATGTGAAACTAAGCTATTATAGCCATTGTGATACTATGAGGTCACTTCCATTGTTCCTTTACATTAACATGTTGGTTCAACTTATTAGGAGATGATTGGGAGCACGAAGAGATTTTTACTGATGATGATGAAACTACTGCTCCAGATCGTGATGAAAGGGAGGATTTAGCCCCTGAAGTTCCAGCACCTCCCGAGATTAAACAGGTTGTCTAGCACTTATAAAAGGAAAAGAAACTTCCATTTATGCATCATTCCATTCATCTACTAGAAATATTCTATGTAGTTGCACAGTTGTTTTTCTCCAAAGGTGTTGGGAAAGGTGGTAATAAATGAAATATTAAAGGTTGTGGGGGGGAACTCTAATGCAGGATGGAATTGCTTAGTTTCACATGCATGGATTCAAGAAAGTGTTTCCCTCCAAAACTCCATTAAAAAAACATGGCAAAATTTTGAATTTTATTGGATAAGGACAAAAGATTTTGCTAATCTACTGCTATCCCCAACCCTAATCCATTCATTTTATATATGTTCAGATGTAATTAGGAAATCCTTGTCAGATGTTTGAAATTAAGAGTACAGTACGAATTCTAGAATGCTTGTCAGGATTTACAACCTGGGCCTAAAATATAGAGTACTATTTAATATGGAACAAGGAAAAAAAAGGTAAGATGTAGGATGTACAATGATGAGAGTTTATTTTGGCTTCAAAATTAGTTATTTACGAAATAGTAATTATATATGTCGTGTTACCATTTCAGTCTTGGTATACATAGAATATGCGGCTGCTAGAGTTGTCATTGTAGCTACTATTTTTTTTTTTAAACATGCACAAGACTATTGAGGTCTGTGCTTTCTTCTATGGCCTTAGGGCTGACCAATTTGATTCTCGACACGACAACTTTGCATGTTTGATTTACAACTAACATTTTCTCAATGTTTGATTTCCATTTGTCTTTTAGAAGCACCTGGAGTTCTAGTTGACATCTTGTTGTCTGTTGTCTGAAGCTTTTTCTGAATATATAGCGTGTAACCTTTCAAGTCAAAGATATCACCTATCAGATACAGATGGTCATGGTTTGTTTTTATGGCCAAGCTTTCTGGTTCTGTAAACTCTTTTATCACTAGTGCAGGATGAAGAAGATGAGGATGAAGAAAATGAAGGGGAGGGGGGCCTGAGCAAATCTGGGAAAGAGTTGAAGAAATTGCTTAGGCGTACTGGAGGGCTTAATGATTCAGATGGAGAGGATGAGGACGACGACGACGATGATGACGTAAGAAGTTTTCGAGTTCTCATGCACACTACTTAGCGGGCATGATCCAAAATTTTAAATAATGACCTATGAGCAGTTGTTTACATGGAATCTGTGTGAATGGCGCTCAATCATTTGTCATGGTGTTTTTATGAGTTTGAGGAAGCATTATCGACAAAGATTTGTTAGCAGATTATATATAACCCTCTGCTTATTGTGATACACGGCATGCACTTTTACATTATTAAGCGGCTTTGTACTTTTTATTTGTACAGGCAGATGAGGAAATTGGCGGCACTCCAGTTTTGCCTTCGAAGCAGAAGGATACAGTCAAAGAAGAAGCTGCAGCCAACAGTCCCTCAAAACCGACGCCTTCTGGATCTGCTAAGGGAACCCCTTCTACTGCAAAGACAGCAAAGGGTAAAAGAAAAAATGGCGACGATGTGAAACCATCCAGTGCACCTCCAAAGAAAATGAAAACAGAGACGGTATGTGGGGCCATCTCATGGCTTAAGCTTTTATTAAGGAAGTACTTTTATTTGTAATAGAAGGATAAGCAGCTAAGTTGTTCTTTACCATAAACAAACATTTCTTGGGATATTCAGGAATCAAAGCCTACAGATGGTGTACTTGCTTCCAAAAGTACGGCCTCAAAAGGTGCAGCAGCTTCAGTGAAAACCGAACCGGCATCGGCTTCTGGACCTGTTACCGAGGAAGAAATTAAGGCTGTTTTACGGCAAAGGACACCTGTAACTACACAAGATCTTGTTGCAAAATTCAAAGCAAGGCTACGAACTTCAGAGGTATGTTATGCCTTCATCACATGTCTGTCATTGAATTGCTCTTTTTTTCAATTTTATTTTGCGAGTACTGCGATGAAATAAGTTGGAGTTTTTGGTTGAGATGCGGCGGGGCAGTATAGGTTGCCATATTCGCTTCTCTGACTAATCACGAGTTAACAACTTAATACACAAAAGGATGAAGCTTGATGAATCATAACAATTCTCTTATGGCTCATTATCATAATGTGTAGGAAAAGAATGCGTTTGCAGATATACTGAGGAGAATTTCAAGGATTCAAAAGACGAGCGGAGGACCGAGTTATATTGTGTTGAGGAAACCGGAAGACTAAAACGTGACTAAATTTATGTTTCATCTTTGTGAGTGATGTAGCTGGTTCAAGATTGTTAACAATGGTTGGGCAGGTTATGTGGTGAGAACTGAATGGTGCAAAAGCTGGAGGTGCCTCCTCTTCCAAATTTGATGCACTTTTATTTGGTACTTTCTTTATCCATGCAAAGGTTGTGGCTTCAAAGAGGCATTTCACTGTTGAAATTTAAAGTGTAAAAGATTGGGGTTGTCATATTGACATAGTCATTTTAATGAGTAAAACTATTTAAACATTATCTCTGTCTTTGTCTTTGTCTTTGTCACGTGCTCTGCTTAAATTTTATTATACTGGTAATTGGTGATCGGTGAGGGTAAGGCTGATAGGTCAATTATTTTGGTAACAAAATCCAGTCTAGAGTTACATTTGTCCATAAATGTGATTTGTTATCTTATCTCTGCAAAACTACTATTATAACATAAATGATAATAAACGATATTTGTGGGGTAAGTTATTCTAATAAAGAAAGATGAAAGGGTTAGCTCAAACGAGGATATGAATAATGTAAAGCAGCGATGCACGGCTTGGATTCAGGTTAACCGATCTGGGTTACTTTGTGTTTGCATAAAAACTTCAAATTTTATAACTTACACACAAAAATTCGAAGAAGTATAAACCACAAAGTTTAGAAACTTATAATAGATGAATTCTACATGTTGGTGTAGTAAAACAAAAAGAAACAAAGTTTGAAAGAAGTTCAAAAGTAGAAAAAGGCACACATAAAACCCTGATTTTGAACTTCATGTTTGATTGAATGAAGTTTTGTTATTTAGTGTTCAAATTTTGAGGTATGTGTGTGGACCTGCTGTGGTTTTGGAGTTTTTTAAAGTAACATTGAGGTGAGAAGAGAGAAATGTGTACACGTGTAAGAAGAAGATAGGTTGGGACAGAGAATTGAGCTCTGCCATTGGAATGGGAGGGTTCATAATCTGCACTGACCATGCAAGGAATGGGAGATAAAGTGACAAACTTTCTTCACCATTGGCGGTGGGGAACACTCCCCATAAC
The DNA here is from genome assembly GCA_037832605.1 of Cyclanthera cordifolia. Lineage (NCBI taxonomy): Eukaryota > Viridiplantae > Streptophyta > Magnoliopsida > Cucurbitales > Cucurbitaceae > Cyclanthera > Cyclanthera cordifolia. The sequence continues at coordinate 4,711,541 of JBBMEG010000018.1, forward strand.
CATTTATAGGATAAACCCTAAACAAAAACCACTACCCGAAACCGCCTCCAAAACTTTGGGCATTTCTCTTGATGCGTCAAACGATAGAAAGAGAGATGATAATTTGGTGCGTCAAACAGTAGAAAGAGATAATTTCTCTTCTCACCACACCAAACATGTTCCTAAAGAACCAAAAAAATCTCTACACAATAAGTTTTTTGTGTTTAGGGTTAGTTAAATTTATTTTCTTTTACGATTAAAGGGTAGATGTCTTTTTACTTTAAAGCACTCAAGGCGTAAGGTAAGACTTTAGACACGCCCTTCAAGTCTAGGCGAACCTAGGCACGAGCATGAACGAGCCTTTTAAAATATGTCTATAATCTTTTTTGAAAGACGACGACATGACGAACAATAAACGAAAATTAGTATGAAATTTCTCTAACTAAAGATGGAGACACACAAGTAGAGCAACTGACTAAAACAAAACAAATCTGAGTTCCACTCCCACTTTCATAAGTTATGATATACATAACTTATATCTACAAAATTATTATTTATTAATTTATTAATTTATAATTTTTTAATGAAGTGGTGAAGCCAAGTTTGGACTCAAAAGACAGACAGAGAAGCAATGTATACAATAGATTGGGAAATGGAATCTCTGTCTGTCTCTTTCTCTTATCTCTTCTATTTCCAAGCCCATGCATCCATCTTTGCCACCAAAGCACTTTAATTATTATTAATTAATAAAAAAATAAAAAATAAAAAATAAAAACTTTGCACATTTTCCAACTCCCTTTTAGAATTTAGCTTCTTAGCTCAATTATTTATTTATTTATTTTAATTTCTTTCTTTTTAAACAATTCTCACTTCCAATTTTTTCTTTATTCTCATCTCTTCTTTCTTCCTTTCTCTCAACGCAACAATTTTCAATCACCTTTTTTTTTCTTTTTTCTCATGGAAAATTCATATTTAGATTCAAAAACCAGCATTGTTGAAATGGAAGAAACCCCATCAAGAATTTTCCCTTGTTTGTTCTGTTCAAGGAAGTTTCAAAGCTCTCAAGCTCTAGGAGGTCATCAAAATGCTCACAAGAAAGAGAGGACTGCCGCGAGGAAGGCGAGGCGTATATCCGACCACGCCTCGTTGTCGTCGTCGCTGCCGCCGTTGATTTTCGCAGCCCCGTCTCTATTGCCACAATATCCAATGTACATTGCAGCACATGGAGCTAATCTTCATTGTTTCCACAATAATCATCAACAATTGTTCTATAATGGATTTGGAAATCCCAAATTTGAGAACATGGTTTGTTCAAGCAATAGATATCAATGTGGGGATGATGAGAAAAATGTTCATGATCACAAAGGAAAAGAACAAAAGCTTGATCTTTCTCTCCATTTGTAGAAGCTTAACAAAAGCTTTAGATGTTTTTTTTTTTTTTTTTTTTTGATGCATTAGTGTTGGATTTGACAAAGTTTTGATCATGAAGAATAATTAAACAGTTCTTTTCTTCTTTGTTCTATTGTGTTTGTCATGTTTTTGGATTTTTTTTTTTTTTTTTTTTTTTTTTTTAAGTTTCATAGGTGTGGTAGATTGAAGCCACTAAAAAGTTGCTCTAAAAATGCATTTTCATTCCCAATGACAAGTTGTGTCAAACAT
>JBBMEG010000018.1:4723510-4765980 GCA_037832605.1 Cyclanthera cordifolia
ATTAGTGTGATTCAAAATCTATCCATTTAAATTAAATAATGATGAAAATGATATATTACATGAAATTTAATAGGTAATTAATGAATAGTTGAGACTTTCTAATTAAAGTTAATTAATGAAAAGCTATGACCTTTTGAAAAGGAAAATAGTCAAAATGAAAAAGGACAAAGTTCCATTGTCTTAGTCAATGTATGATCACCCCATAATCAATGACATAATTATTGGCTCCCTAATTTGTAACAATTACAAAACTTTTGTACCTTTTAATTTTTTAACATAACTATTAATTAGTATATTATTATTAATTAATTATAATAAGATTTGATTATTAAATATATAAAAATAGTAAGAATAATTTAATATAATATTTATTGTATGATCAGAAAATGTATTTTGTTGAGTCTATATTTTGACAAAATGCTAGAAATTCAATCTCATATTCTCATATTCACATTTTTAATAATAACTCAATTAAATATTTATTTTGTGTATATTAATTTAAAAATATTATTTAATGATAAAAAATACTTTGAATTATCAAATTATAATCCTAATATAATTACTTAGCAAGGATCTTGGAATAAGAGCATGTGATGAAAGAATCTGTTGCCTTATCTCATTGTTATAACAGATAATTTGCACATGGATGGACCCATCTAATTAAACTTTTATTTAAATAAATTATTTTATTTAACCATATACTATATTTTTAAAGCTATGTACTTATTTTAATTATGGACAGTGATTGGTCAGTTTTAATATTCTAATTGAGGAGCTTGCTTATAATACAATATTAAGCATATTCTATACGTGGATTAACATTATTTTTTAATAAACAAGGAATATTAAATGTGTCACACTTATTTTCTGATTTTTCTTATATTAATATTTAATTTATTTAAATTAAGAGCCGTACTAGACGGGTGTTTTAGGATTTTGTTATTTCAATTTTTAGAATAGGAAATAGTGTAGAGAGATAATTTTTTTTTTTTTTTCTTTTTTTTTTTTTTTTGAGGTTACAATATTGGGCGGAGACACAAACCACACATGGAGTGAATGTTAATAAATTTTTAATATCAGTTGAGTTATGCTCACTTTGACAGAGAGATATAATAGAAAAATGGTGTTTTTTTTTTGTTTTTTTTTTTTAATTTTATGTAATTATGGAAGTACATAACACAACACAAAGATGAAAAGTTTGAACTACAATACATTTTTTTGTCGAGTTTAGGCCAAACCGAGAATCCACCTAGTCCAATCAGTTTGATAAAAAGAAGAATCGAAGCAATATTCAATAAAAAAACAAAATTATTGATTTTTTAGGCTAACCAAGAACCGATCAGATCCAATTGATTTGACAAAAAAGAAAAACTGAACTCATGTTTAATAAATGACAAAATCATTGACATAATTAAACATATAATTTCGAGGTCCTTAGTACAAAAAAGTCAATTGAGCAATGTTCATTTTGACCGTAACATCTTCGAGTACTATATTCGAAAATGTTTCTCAAGCATAATAACTACGCTATGTAAACCCTAAAAGGAAAAATAAAAACTTTGGTGTGTAAATTTTATTGCTTGAACAAATTTAAACTATATAGGATATCAAATTGATATTAGATAAAAAAAAAAAAAAGTAAGGTTGAGTATGTAAAATAATTTTAAATATTTTTTTGAATATTATAAACATGACACTAAATCAATTAAATAAAAGTAGAAGCCCCATCCCCAATTTATTTTAAATTCAATTTGTTTTTTAAAGTGTTAATATTTTCTTTAATGGTGTAGCTAGACAATAAAATTGGGCTTCTTTTTAACAGGCCCATAAGAGAACTTTGGAATAAAATGCAACCCATTTTCTTGGTTCTAACCTTGAAGTTTAAAGAATAAAACATAATTTTGACCTAATCTCTCAATGTGTCCAATAGAAATTGATCCTCATTAAAATTACCATTTAATATTATTTATATAATCATTTGTTGGAATAAAAGTAAAAACTAACATCATAAAATATTTTAATTATAATAAATTTCAGGTGTGTGTGTGGTGTTAATTCATTAAACTTTTGCTAATTGATGGGATAATCATATTCCAAACAACTAAACTAAAAAAACACACCATTTGTACTCAAAATCAAGGTCACTGGTTTGGTAGTGCGTTCGTTTTATTGTTGGTGGCAGTTCAGTTTAATAAACGATTATCTCAATTAAATATTTTTATTTATTTGAGAGTAGTTGTAATATCTCTAGAAAAGAATTAGATGGTGGTTTTTTATTTTTATTTATTTATTATTATTATTATTTTAGATAAAAAAACATTTGAAATAATTTTTTTTTTTTTCGAAAACCTATGAGGCGGTTTGTTTGACGAGAGTAGTTGAAAACGAGTTTTTATAATTAAACTTTAAACATCTCATCTAAACGAGGTATTACTACAATTTTCTCATTCAAAGTTAGTAAAAATAACTCTTTATTTCAAATCACTTAAAATAATCACTCGACAATTATTCATTTAAATCTCTCTTGAAAGCAAATTATGTGTATTTCTATAATGTAAGTAATGAGAATATTAATGTGATATATAAGTTCAATTAGATCAATTTTCACTTGAAACAAACATACCAAAGCCATAATATAGGGACCATGTGTGTTTTGAGTTTTGAAATATTTGATAACTTAGTCATGTGGAATGGAATTGCAATTGAAGCAATGGCTAAAACAACACACACACACTCGTAAATTTTGGCTATGTTTGTTTTTTGTGGAAGAAGAATGGTAAACCACTAATCCTCAAATATCACTTATTTATATCTGTTAGTAAATTACGTTTACTCTTAACCACTCATAATTAAGCTATTCTTTAAACATCCATCAAACTTCACATCAAATATATCATTTAACTACTATTAACATCAAATCTCAAACAAGTAGTTGATTACTCTAATCACTGTCAACATAAATTTTCAAACGAGTAGTTAATTACTCAAATGATCATTAATCTCTCAATTTGAGTCTTTTCTAAAAATAAAAAAAAAACATAGTTCGGTAAAAACTATATTGAAAATCAAAATGTAATAAAATCGAATCACGGTACCAAAAAAACAAAGTTGTAAGGTTTTTCTTGACACTCAAACATTGTATGACTCAATAGGTTGTCTAGTAAAAATTATCCAAGTACAAGTTAGCTAATTACTTGGACATTCATGAATATGTATGTGTATATATTTATATATATACACACACATACACACAAACTATCTGAAATTAAATTTCAACAAATTTTTTAATAACTAAATATTGTAGGATTAGATAGTCTATCTGGTGAGAATAATTGAAATATTGTATATCACTTAGCTAAACACACACAATTTTTTTATTTTTATTTTTATTTTTATTTTTATGATATACCTAAAAAAAACATGACTAACATGATATATTAAAGAAAAAGAGAACTTGAATATTTATTCATCATCAAAACTTTGTAAAAGGCAACACAAATGAAAAAAAAAAAAAAAAAAAAACCTCACTCTACAAGAACTACAAGCTTTGGGTTAAACTTGATCTATAAATGAAGAGAAAGATCAAGCTTTTGTTCTTTTTCCTTGTCATGATCTGTTCTAGTAAGATCTTTGTTTATCCTTCTCTCCCAATTCAACACATTCTCTTCATCTTCCCCACATTGATATGATCTATTATTGCTTGAACAAACCCCACCATAATAAAACATGAATTCTTGCAACTTATTGGGAAAACAATATTCATTAAAATTAGCAGCTCCATGAGTACTTGCAATGTACATTGGAAACTGATGGCTTCCTTCAAAACCCGACCGTAGCGGCGACGTCGACGACGAGATCAAGTTGGTCGACGACGCGTAGTTGGATACCCGCTTTGCCTTCCTTGCCGCGGTCCTCTCCTTCTTGTGAGCATTTTGATGGCCCCCTAATGCTTGAGAGCTTTGAAACTCCCTTGAACAGAACAAACAGGGGAAAACTCTTGATGGGGTTTCTTCCATTTCAATGTTGATCATGCTTTCTACTGCTTGTGAATTCTTCTCATTATCTTCCATTTTGGCTGAAAAAAATAAGAAAAATAAATTTAGAATCCAAACATTTATTTCTCATGAGAGAAGAAAACATATTGCAATGTGAACATAAATTTAAAAAAAAAAAAAAAGGAAAAGAAAAAAGAACCTTAAAAAGAAAGAAGAGGAAAAAAAAAGAAAAAAGAGATGGGAATATAAAGAAATGGAAGTGTGAACTGTATAAGAAGGCTGCAGCAAGAGGGAGTTAGGGAAGAAAAATTATGGGAATTATATATATAAATATAAATATATATAAAAATATAATATATATATATATATATATATATATAATACCATTTAGCTAACAAGAAAATAAATTAGTTTATAAATAGATTAAAATCATAAATTTAATCTCTTGAATTAAATTCTATACATTTAATTTCTTTTTATTTGTGAACTTAAAAATTTGAGAACAAAACAGTAAGAGACTAACACAAGATTTCTTAACTCTAATATCGTATTATGTTAAATAATCAATTAATAAAAAAGGTTAAATTTGTCTAGTTGTTTGTTAGTAGATTTTCAAATCAGTGTTTACTAAAATACTTTTAAAAACTATATTCAAACTCCTTTTTAACTGTAATCATTACTTCCAAATATTCGAATAAATTCTCATTTTAAATATCTTGAAAAATAATGTCCAAACAAATTTTAGACTATTATTTGAAAATAAATTCTCATTCTCAATATTATTTCTAAATACTCTCAAAATTTACATATAAACAACAAATTTTTCACTACAATGATTACTTATAAATACTGAAAATAAATTCTTATTCAAAATATTCTTAATATCACAATTCAAACATGAGTAAATTAAAATAAATTTAATTATATCTATCTATTAAAAAGATTTATTTCACACTAACTTGTTGACTATTGGGTCAAACTATAATTATTAATTTTGTTGTGAACAAAAGAAGAGATAAAAATGGAAAAAGAGAGGTAAGAAGCAAAATTCTAAAAGAGAGAGTTGGAAAATGTGCAAAGTTTTTCTTACCTCTGGAATAATAAATAATAAATAATAATAATAATAATAATAATTATTATTATTATTATTATTATAAATTAAAATGGTTTGGTGGCAAAGATGGATGCATGGGCTTGGGAACAGAAGAGATAAGAGAGAGACAGAGACACAGATTCCATTTCCCAATCCATCCATTGCCTCTCTCTGTCTTTTGATTCCAAACTTGCCTTCATCACTTTGAAAAATTAAAATAAATAAATAAATTTTGGAAAAGAGAAACTAAGAGTTGAAGTCAGGTTTGGTTTGTTTTAGTCAGTGGCTCAACTTGAGTCTTACAACCTAGAGGTTGTTTTGTTTTACATAGCATTATTTTCCTTAGTGGTAGTACATATATATGCACTATTGTCTCGTGAGAATAGTCATAGTCGTTAGATGATGTCAAGTTTTAACTTTATTGAGAAGCACAAACACAATAAACACGAGATACGAACACGACATAATACACATACGAAGACACGCTGTTATTTAAAAATGTACAACACATATACGTTAAAAACGCGTTACTTATTATTAACTTTTATGATATACTATTAAAAGAACACATCCAAAATATTTTAGTTTTTTTACTAATTACGAAATGTAATTAAAATTAGAGAAAAACTTTTCTGCATTTTCGATTTGTGACACATAATGTGCTTGTACCAAAGAACATAATCTTACAAGTCTCTATATGCTTGTAGGCTCACAAACAACTATCATGATCAATATCGATCACTTAAAACAAATAAATCTTAAAAGACGTGTCTGTGAAATGTTTCAAATTAAAAACAGTATTAATCATAAAAGAGAACATGAAATTTCAAATGTCGGGTAAATATTTAAAAGTTTAAGTGAGACTAGAACACTCGAATATTTTGTCGAAATTAAAGTATACGTATTAGAACACTCCTTGTGATCGGGATGAGGTAGATACCTCCCAGCCGGGGGGCGGATTGAATCGGAGTTTCCGAAAAAGTTTCTGATATCTAAAATTGGTTATGGGAGTAAGAGAGGGGGGCAAGTAAAAGGGTGTTTTCTTCCTACAGCCATAAATTTGATGCTAAGTTTTGTCACTTTTCTCCCATTCCTTTGCAATGCTCTCAATAGTGCAGATTATGAACGTCTCCCCATATTATAATATATCCCTCCAATTGCAGGACTCTCTTTCCTCTTTGACCTATCTTCTTCTTACACGTGGCTTTCTCACTCTCTCCTCTCTCTCTCTCTCTTCAATTCAAGGTTTCCACATTCCAAAGTTTGAACACTAAACAACCAAACATAAATCCGCTGTTTTTCTCAAAGTTTCTTGTTTGTTTCTTCTTACTCCCTCCTTATATCCTAACCGTAATTAAAATCCATCATGAAAACTTGCTTGTTCTTATGACTTTATAAATTTAATATATTCCTTCATTTACAAAATTAAATTTTTTTGGTAATGTAGTAAGTGTTGAACTTACCTTATACGCTTTTTGATCAATTCATGGTTGTAGATACTAAATTAAAAAGATCGTTTAACATAATTTATGCACACCTCAAAGATTCTTACATAGATAAAAAGAGATGTGGAAGCACATAAAGCTTGTCGTAGGGCCAAGTACAATATAACGCTCAGTTGAGATTACATTGATTTCATTAAAGGAAACTTGACAATTTCGATCGTCATTGAAGGTGATAAAGAAAATTTTAACTAATGATTGTAATGTGTAAGGATTTTTCATCACTAATTTCCCAAAGAGAATAGAATAAACTAGGTAAACCAAAATACATTAATGATTATGGAAAGAAGATGAAAATAGATTAAAAAGTAACAATACAAAGGTTTAATTTTGTTGAAGAGACATAATTAAGTGAAAGGAAGAAAAACTTAATAGATGCTATAGAAATAATTAATGACGGTTAAAAACCGTCATTTAAAATTATATAAGAGGTTTTTATTAATCATACATTCATGCCTTTTTTTAAACCTTATAAAAAGCAACTGTTTTTTTTAAGTAAAAAATTCATCAAGAAAGAAAAACCCAAGTGACTAAGGTCTCTCAATACTGGCATAAATCAACTACTTATGATATAATGAGCTTTATCGACCTTGAAACAAATAATTTCCTTTCGGTAAGTTATGGTTTGGAAGTAAGGCGATCACTATAGATTAAACCAATCATCTATTAAGCATGCCTAGGTTCTCTTGACCACTAAGTCACTCCGTGCACAAAATTAAAACGGTTAAAACAACAAACTTTACGTAGGAAACATTAAAAAGCAATACAAGAAGAAATCAACCAAATGCATCTCAAGGTCGGAGCTGAATCATGGTCAACAAAAGGGTAATATATAAAATATTGAAGTACAAAACATATAATACAAGATGACATACAATTATGTCGTATAAAAAAAGTTTTAGCTAATACTAAGAGCAAACATTTCTGTTCACTACTGTGGCAGGAAGCCCAAGGAACAAGAAAAAAAGATTTAAGAAAAATAGTGCTCGAGACTCCACGTTCATAAGAGACCGTTGATTGAATTCATAGTTTTTTTCATCTGGTCTTCCAAAATTCCCCCTTCACGATCTTGAATCGAAAATCTCATCTTGGTTGGTCTCGAAATTCATTAGTTATGAGCAAAAACAGTGGGGTCTTGAAGGCATCGGAACCGGCAGTTCACAAAACCCAAGCCACAAAGATGCCAGCCCATGACATCTTTGGCATACAACCTCTGTGGCTCACGCCGTCGACGGAGAAATCGACAACAGCTGTGGCGATGCTGTCAACCTCGAATTCTATGCGAGCAAGGTCAAACTCAATGCAAGACAATGCATCAAGAACATGGAAAATAACTAAGTTCTTTAGAATCAGAGAGAACATCATGGATCATTCAACAAAAATTAAGAACTAACGAAACAAAAACACCTCTTATCCTAGAAATTTAGAAACCTGTCCTAAATTTTGGATGAGCTTGGCGAAGGTTGTTCGAGTTCGCCCCACCAAACCTATCCCAAGCAGTTGGAGTCCACAGTGGTAGTTTCTCAACGCAAGACACAATAGTTCTTGGTCTAGTACCTGGCGATAGAATGCATAATTTAAAGACCTCAAAGTTCAAATTACTTTCGGTTAATATATTACATAACCAAGAGAAATAAAAAATCGAGAAAAAGATGTAATACGCATTCTTTTTCTTTTAGTTCAACAACATTCAGGAATGAACATTCTAACCTCTAACCTTTTGGTACATGATATATGTCTTAATCAATTGATTTCGTGTTATACCCAATACATAAAAAGAAGACCAAAACAGGCCAGTTTTTGGAAAATATATATATACATGCATGCATACATATCTTCTTTTTTTTAGTTGACAAACAATTGGGAGTAGATGGATTTGAACTCATTATCGTTTGGGCACAACTACACGTTTTATGCCAATTGAGTTATACTCTTGTTACAGAGAAGTGTCGAGATTATGAAAGCCCAGAAATTGAACAAACTCGAAGAGAAAATCATATCAGTTTTCCTTGATCCACAAAACCTAAAGTTGATGGTTCAGCATCAAATTTACAAAAAGAAAAAGAAATAGAAAGCCAAGCAAATCTCTTCCTTGCATCCCCAACTATAATAACCAGGGGAAAGGTGATTAGAAAAATCTTTACCATATCTGACATCGTTAGGCCTGTGAAACTTGATATCAACAACAAAAGCGATATATTCTTCAGCTTATAATCCTGATTTTCATGTTATGTATCTAATCTAACTCTAAGTAACCAAGTGCAAGGGCCAAACATGAGACGAATTGCATTAAATCGCTAGATCATCAAAAGTTAACACGTACACAGTACCATACTAACCTCAAGCTAAGCCTGTCCCAGCCGTGACTTGTAAGACCCTGCACCAAGACTGATGAGAGGCCAAGTATCGATGCAGCTTCGATGTCTATTGAGATTCACATGCTAGGGGTAGGGATAGGCTGGTGAATTTTTAAAAAGTAACCAAATTAAAATAAATAATAATGGATAAATATACCTGTCAAGAGAGGCGGCATGATTTTGAAGGAACACCCGAAGGTTGACTTAACTTTCTCATGTTGTCCACAAAAGCAGCAGCAAAGGGTGCCTGACCCTGTTCTATCAGTATGAACTACTTTGATCTTATAAAAATTTGAATACAACAATTTCAAAGACATAAAATCCATCAAGAGAGTTTCAAACACAACACACAAGTAAAAAAGAGCGATGAGTAAAGTGCTAAAAATGGAGTAGAGAACAGTCTTGAGATGTCCAAAAAGGGGTATAGTTGAAAACTTTCCAATTCAATATCGTGTCGAAACGGGAAAAATTACAAAGTTCCTATCGACTTGGCACTCCAAGAGGAGGCTATAGCTATACAACTATGATACCACACACCTCTTACACTCATTTACTATTGCAAAATCCTCTATTGATATACGAAAAAAAGGGGAGACGTGCCTCCAAACAAGATAGTAAAATCTAATCTTCTATTGATATATGACAAAAAGAAAAAGGGGAGACAAAGCTCCAAACAAGATAGCAGAATCTATTAGGTCCTCCAAGAACGGTTGAGTGTGGTTGGAGAGTCCATTGGGATTCTCAAACACTGGCAAGACTTTGAATATACAAAAATGGTTCAACAGATAGAAATCCCGTGGCAGCAAAGGTAGACGGCGAGTATACATCCGTAAGATGGAATTTTAATTTCTCAATGCTCGCACTAACAACATATAAACGTAGAACAGTTCCAAAACTCTGAAAAACAACATAGGGGTCGTCATCCTCCTCACTCCGGTAAACAACGGCGGCCACGGTAAACTTGGGGAGCTCTGGAGGTATTTCGCACCCACGGATCCCAAACATACTAGATATTTCATGTAGATCAACACGGTACTTTTCTGACCAGCAATCACATTTCCCCAGCATCTCATATATATACAACACATTTTCCAAACTGTCGTTTACTATATAGTGGAGATGGCCACAACAAACTCCAAAATATTCTATGGATTGATTTTCAGAATTAGGCATGGGTAATTGGAGAAATTCATGGGTGGACAAATCCAAATAAAACAAAATTTCGAAGTTCGGCCAGTAAATACCTCCATTCCAATACTGTCCGTCCATGTATTCTATGGGGCATTGGAAGAACTTTGTAGGGCATTGATTCCACGAGCGAGTATCGGAGGAGAATATCTCAATTATCAATTTATCGAAACGAAACCAAACCACCTGGTAAGTAGTTGACCTTAGAGGATCAAATACTAAACTAAAACCATCGTCTCTGTTAACTTTCCCTCCCTCAGGAAGCTCTAGGTGTCTGTGGTTCTTGGTGGTTGGATTGTAAATGAAGTATGCAGTCTCCGGACCCAGCAGCCCAATGCTGCGGCAAAGCAACAGTCCGTTGCATGATTGATGGATAACCAATTTTTGCGTTGGCATGTAAAGCTGGAGCTCTTCGAAAGGAATTCTAGGCCAATTGGAGACCAAATCTCCAGAAAGGTATCGCAAATCCGCAAAATGGAAATCAGAAATTCTAGGGTTTGAACGTAAGAAAATGCCAGAAGGTGGAGGAAGATGAAACGTGGTCCGTTTGTTACAGAAATGTGGACTGGAAATCAGTGAACGCCATGATTTGGAAACCGATTTGAAGCAAAGTAGGGATTCAATCGGTAAACGGATGAGAATCAGTGCTAAGAGATCAGGGTTCTCGGCAATGGAATAGGCGGATTGCAGTGCCATTATGAGAAATTGAGAGCGAGAACAGAGAACTATGAATGAGGAATGAAGCATATAAAGGGATCGAAGACGACGGTTTTCTGCCGTAATTCTGTTTAAATAATTTAATCGAAAAAGAAAAGGAAAATAGTAGAGAATCCCCTTTTTTTTCTTTTCTTTTTTTTTTGAGGTTAAAATAGTAGAGAACCTAAATTTAATAAAATGAACATGAATTTGTTCACATATGATTTGAAATCCTTAAACCTAACCGGCTGTTTGTTTTGTGTTTTTATGTAGATTTTATAAACGAATTTATATAACCACTCTTTAAAAATTTTATACAAACGAGTTATTATAACAATTTCTTCTCTATAATCACTCAAAATAACTCCTCATTTCTAAACACTCAAAATAAACACTCCACAATTTTCCAAACAAACACCTCCTAAGAAACAAGTGAGAGCAATGAATCGGATGATTCTACTCGTTCCCGCATCTTCGTGGAATTTGACACTTTATTAGTTTATCATACTATTTGCAATAATTCTCAAGATTTGTCCGATATTAGGTAGCTATCTTCCATGCTTGATTCGATTTTTTTTTTCTTTCTTTTTCAGAAACAAGAGGCAACTTAGCCTCTCGGGGGAACAAACCACTAACACGGACATCTCTGATAATACCAACGACCCCAAACTAGAGCTTGGAGGGTCGTTGTGGCGACCAATCGAATTAAGAAACAATAGAAAAATATATAATGATCAACAACGTAACGAGAAACTAAAGATTTCAAGAACGACAAAGCTAACATTGTCCAATCTGTAATGGTGGATAGTCGAAGTACTTTAAAGAACCCTTGGGACATAAGAACAAAGTCAAGATGGGAGACAATTCGTATATGAAGCAATTGATGCACATCTTATGTTGCCAAGGAATATGATCTTGCCAAAGTAATAAAAGAAACAATTGCTCCTAACACCGATCGATACTTGCCCTAGTACAACTAGATGTGAGCGCACCTTTTATCCACTAATTCCAATTAAGCACCTAGCCAACAAACCTCCATAACTACAACCACAATAAAGACCCGGCACAACCTCACCAAGACCCTCGGGATGTTAGGTATGAGTATTTGAAGTAGTATTTCAAATTAGTATTTAATAAATACTCCTAAAAAACTATATCCAAACAAGTTTTAGATTTTAATAATTACTTTTAAATACTTAAAATAAATCCACATTCTAAATACTAATTTTAAATACTCTTAAAAACTATATTCCAAAAATCATTACTAATCAATATTTCTAAATATTCAAAATAAATTTTCATTCTAAATACTAATTCTAAATACTTTTTAAAAACTACATCCAAACAAGCTTTTAGACTTCAATCATTACTAATCATTACTTCTAAATACTTAAAATCAATCCTCATTCTAAATACTAATTTTAAATACTCTTAAAAACTACATCCATACAAATTTCTGGCAGCAATCACTACGTCTAAATACTGAAAATAAATTCTCATTCTAAATATTCTTAAAATCTCTATCTGAACATTCTCTTAGGATGTTTATTTTTGGCAGATAAGAGTGGGAGAAGTAGAGGGGATAATGGTAGTTAGATACTTGTTTGGGAATTGAAGTTAGGAGTTGTTGCATAATCAATTACTTGTTTAGGGATTGGTGTCAGTAGTAGTTGAATGATATGTTTGATGTAAAATATGAAGGAGTGGTTTGATAGAGGATTTGATGAGTGGTTAAGAGTGACCGTTTACTACCAAATACAAATAGAGTTGCTTTTTTTGAAGTAGTTTTTACCAAAAACAAACATAACCTTACAAAATTAAGCTAAAACACCAATAAAAACAAACATCGACGCCTAAATGTTCCAAAGATCGGAGAACACACAAACCTAATACTCGATGCGATAAGGAAATAAAAACGAAAATGAAAAGAATGGGAAAACGAATCAGATTAAAAAACCAGCTGAAAACAATCCATACCAAGATCCGAAACAAATTGAGCCAACCGAATCGAGAGGGCACATTTGCTCTCAAATAAATGAGAACCAAATACCAATTTCCAAGGATCGAATCCATCAGGTTGAACTGGACTACCGCCAAACGGTGAAACCAACCGGCATTGACCCTTTCCATTCTTTTATAAACTTAATGAATCTATGTATAAAATATACTAAAAAATAAAATCTGATAAAAGGCAGAACTTATTTATTAAGACAATAAAAACCCCTGGAAATAACCCGAGACTTTAATAAGGAAGCTGATTCTTGCTAGTCCTAAGTTCGGAAACTCTAATTTTTGTTGGGCTAGTTTCTGTGATGTCAGGATTCAGGGGAATCTCCCCTGATATTACCTCCGCTAATTCGGAGGATTGGCTTTGCACTAGTTGAATGAATTGGTTTTTATTTCTTAACAGAAATGAATTGGTTTTTTCAAAAAAGGGAACAATAATAATAAAATTAATAATAATGAGCCATTGAATCGAATCTAAATTCTTACCTGGATTTGAATTTCTTCAGTTGAGCCTGATTCTAACTCTCTCAAAAAATTCATCAACAAAATAATCAGTTTTTGGGCAAAAGAGAGACAGAAAACTCATCTCTACGGAGAAACAGAGATCTGCGAAATCGGAAATGGGATTGCAGGGAATATTTCTGGGTTTGAACAGATATCAGACCAAGAACATGATGAATTTTCCATAGGTTAAAATTGTCAAAATTAAAATCGACCAAAACCTATTCCCTCGTCTCGAGCTTAAACTGTTCCAGGCCCAAAAAAATTACTGGGCCTAAACTACTCAAAGCCCATAATCAACCTCGCTTTCTGAGCCTAAACTTGTCGAAGCCCAAACTAACCTCATTCGCACTGATTCAGACCATGTCCCCGAATAATCTGGGCCTAAATACTCAAAGCCCATAATCCTCATCTCGAGCCTAACTTTATACCGAATTTAATCTAAAATAAATATTATATTCTTTCTTAAATACACATCCTAAAAAAAGTTTTTTTCAACATCTTCTCTCTAAAAACCAATGCACAAACAAGTACTTCGTAGTCTCAAATCACTTATTTCCTCTTCTTTCTCCACTTCATCTCCTCTCCTCTACTCTCATCAACTCCAAAATTCAATCTCCTCCCTTATATGTTCAACATTTTCTCCATATCTTAATATAATTTTACATATTTTAAATTTGTAGCTGTCAATATTTTCTACGTTGTTTAGAGGGATCGGTTTAGTTACTATAAACGAACTTATGTGTTGGGATCAATTGAGTTACTATAAATGAACTTACGTGCTTCCTACTATACTTAACCAGTAGCAAGTGTTTCTCTTGATGGCACGAGCAACATCCTTCACCAATAATACTGCTATCATGCACAAAACCTAGCTTGATAAGAGCCTCGACTAAGAGAATAGAACAAACTCGACGTCATGAAACCATGGATCAATGAAACAAAGGTACGCCGGAGATAACATGTTCAAGCAATTAGTCACTCGCATGTCACTGAACCGTGTGAAGGAGCGTACATTAGAGATGAAGCAAATTAGTTACAGTGTAGATGATTATTATAACAGTAGGTTATTATAAATTATATTTGAAGCATGAGTTATTATAATACATATTACGATAAAAGATAACGCATGTTAAGTATGAGACGGAGATTACTAATGAAAAGATAGGGTTTTTATTAGTCATTTATGGAATATTTGTTTGCATGATTTTTTTTTTAACTTCTAGGAGCTAATTTAACTCTTACACCCAAATGAGTTAAATTCACTCTTTCACAAAAAAATATTAAATTAACTTATCATAAATGTCACATCAATTATAAATAACAAAAATTTTCTATAAATAATCACATTCAAACAAGTTATTATTATAATCTCTTTATAACTCATTCACAAGCAATCAAACAAACACAACCCAACAAACTATTATAATAACTCTTTTACTAACTCGTTCATAAGAGTCTCGAACTCAGACCTCTTGAGACGTCCTGAAACCTTCAAGAGAATAAACTTTCAAAGTTCAAGCATACAACCACCGTACAATATGTGACTATTAATTACAAGATTTGTAGTATATCATGTAAATAAGGTGTGTTAAAAGCTTCTGCTCTAGGGATGTGTAAAAGAAACTTTAAGATACTTGATTGGAACTTTTGTCTGTTTCAAAAACCATGCTCAATATCTCTACAAGGGTTTGCAAATGTAAGTGATGCAATTTTCTTTAGACCTCAAGTAATAAATAAATAATACAAGAATACTCTCGCAAATAATAAAACAACAAATCTAACTAATTAGGCCCTAGCATAAGAACCCTGGTAAATACCACTACTAATCTTGGTAAAGAGAAACTCTATTAAATTTCCTAACGTATCCTAATTAGCGGTTCTTCATCTTATGGTTGGTTTGTTAAGAACACACCTTAGCAACTTCAATGGCTGCCAAAGCTTCGACCTCTTCCACCACCTCCGTTTCCTCTATGAAAAAATCCTCCACTGCCACCACCGTTTCTGCGATCACCAAAACCTTTGCCGCCACCGCCTCTGCCGCTAAATCTTCCACCTCCTCTTGATTGGTCTCGGTCTTGCAATTTTGGCAGTGTTTTCAACAGCTCTATACTCACATTGGCTGCATTACCTTGACCTGCAAGCAACCGGAGAAAATATTTGCAAAGATGTTGAATTATATTAAATCACCAATCAATCCAAAAGCCTAACCTTATGGATTATGGGAGATTTTAATATATCAACTAAAACTCTCCTGCTCTCTCTTTACTAGTAGACTTAGAAATTTGAGAAATGCCTTATACGTGAAATTCAATTTAATTTGAGAGGAAATGACTGACAAAGACTCAAACTTAGGATCTTCGGTTCTTATACCATGTTGAAACGCCTGACAATTTAATTTGAGAAATGCCTTATACGTGAAATTCAATCTAAAAGCTTAAACTTATATCCTTAAATTATACATTATTATATAGCAAGAAAACAGCTTCTAATGGTGTGCGTGCCAAATGGGGTTTTAGACAATAATGAAATGAAAGGGAGAAGGTTTCTTTAGTTTAACTATAATTGGATGGGAATTCGAACCCATGATCAGAAAAAACACTAATGTTGTTGAGCTATTCGAACCCATGACCAGAAAATACACTAATGTTGTTGAGCTACTACTTTTCTCGACAATGGCAAGGGAGAAGGGGATTAGTATTGAATCAAAGAAACTACCAGTAAGAAATGCATCCACATCTTCTGTTTTAGCATCGAACACTGCACTGGACCCATCAGCCGTCACTGTCATACCCTTGACTGACTCAACAATCTCCTCGGGTAAGAACCTCTTCAACACACTATACGCAAATCTGTTCAATTTCAGAGGCAAATTCAAGGCAAATTCATTAGTTTAATGGTGTATGAGAAGAAGACAAAACTCATACTCAGAAATTTCACTAACATTAACTGTAAGTTTCATAGAGCTATTAAAAACGAGCTTTATAATTACTCTTTAAACACCTTATACAAACCAATTATTACTACAATTTCTTCTTTAAAACTAATTAAAATAACCTCGCATTTTTAATTATTCCACAATTATTCATCCAAACACCTCCTGATAAAAGAAAAGAAAAGCATTGTGATAAGAACCAAAATATATTGATAACGAAATTACAAGACCACAAGATAAACCAAATTCTAATAGGACTTGGAACCTCCCTTCTCTAGATAAACATCAATAAGAGCTCACAAGAACACTCTCAATGTTCTGGATTCCTTTCTCACTCACCTCATCCTCTATTTATAATAGAAAACCCTAACAAACTCTCTAACTAATTTCTCTTATACCCCTATATTATTCCTAATTCATATAAGGCTCAAACCTATCACATTGCAACTGACATCATTAAGTCGTCAATGCAACTGACAAATTAATGGTACTTGCAGGACAAACATGTGTAAAAAGGATATCAAAGAAATAAATAGAAAATTATTTCTCAGGTACCATTTGTTAGCATACATTGAACTTATCAACTCTCAGTTACTTATGAGAGTCTTAACCACATAAAAAAAAACCATAAAATAAATTAACAAGCTAAAATCAAGATTTCTCACGATGGGGAATAGATAGGCTTCCCGGCCTTGAGGATTAAACTGACGTGATTTTCCCTTGATGTCAGAAGTGATCTGCTCTTTCTCTCAGTATAATTCTGTGGAAATACAATCAACCACAAAAAATGCAGCAAGATAAATGTCATTAAGAAGAAAATCCAATGATTACATGGTTTAAAAAACTAGATAACTCACGGAGAGCTTGGCAAAACTCTTGATAAATAACTCTAAGATAGACAAACTAGAGTTGTTCACCAACTCCTCCACAACAGACTTGAAGAGTGGTATAACACTGTCTGACACTTGAGATATCGATTCTGCAACACTAGCTCCAACAGATCTGGCTATATCTATAGGTTGGGGGGCAGCCAAATGCTCAAACTTCACACCAGACTCGCGTTCGATTCGGGAAATTCTCCCGGACTTTCTTGGATCGTACAGTGTCACAGCAACTCCAGTGTTGCCTAAAAAAAATCATTAGTTTTGTTAGGAAGTTCAAATTTATACGCAAGAACATTGTAGAAAATGACAACTTATACCAGCTCGTCCTGTTCTCCCGGACCGATGAATATAAGCTTCTATGTCCGGAGCCTCACACTGGCGGATAACAAGATAAACGAAAAATATAACATTAACAAATAATAATAACAAAAATATCACATTACATCTTAGGGTCAAGCACAAACCTGGATAATTAACTGAACATTTTTTATATCCAATCCACGTGCTGCAACATCGGTGGCCACTAATACCAGAAACTCACCTGACTTGAACTCAGAAAGGGTACTCTGCAACAAGTAGGTTACACTATTAAGACTAAACAGCTAATTATATCTAGGGTAAATTATTAATTTGGTCTCAATGGTTTTAAGAAAGTTAGAATTTAGTTCTTATGATTTAAAAAACTAAACATTAGTCCTTGTGGTTTGATGAAATTTACAATTTAGTCCAAAATTAGAATTTAGCCCCTAAGGTTTGATAAAACCTAAAAAAAAGTCAATGTCGTTTGTAATTGTTGGTCAATAAAATATGTAGAGGTTAGTTTTTTATGTGTTTAATGATGAGAGTGTGAGAAAAGTGATTGTTGGACAAAACAACGCATCATTCATACATCAGAAATTACATTTGTGTACTTAATCGCCTACGATTTACGAATAACATGGACTATTTTTTAGGTTTTACCAAATCATAGGGACTAAGTTCTATATTTCTCAAAACTATAGGGACTAAATTCTATACTCGGGACTAAAGTCTAGATTTTTATAACATAAGCACTAAACTTTAACTTTCTTTAAACCATAGGAACAAAATTTATACCTTTATATCTATCGAAAAGGAGAAGAAATTTTTTTCGCAATCACTGAATATTGCACAAAGGAAATAAAATGAACTTTTAATTGTTACAAGTTAAAACTAAAAGATGGCTACAGAACTAAACTCCAACTGTAATTTTAAGGGAGGTTTTTTTGAGTTTTCAGAACAAAACTCCAACTATTATTAAGAAAAAGCTACACAAAAATGGCCACACAACACAAACGATAACTGAAAAGAACAAATAATTAGAAACTTACACGACGTTGAGACTGCTGTATATCTCCATGTATTGCTCGTGCTCCTGGAAGAAGATCAGCAAGTGTTGATGCCGATCCCTTTGTCATCGTAAATATAATAGTTTGGCCTCCACTGAGTAAAATATCATCACACAGCAACAATGAGTAATCTATAATAATAACAATAAGGAACTTCTTTCCATTCAAACCGCTAAGCGAACCTGCTATAGCATCGGATGATATCAGGAATAAGCTGAGACCATTCTGAATCAGAGCAAGGAATTACAATATGCCTAACATCCTTGCATGCCTTCATTTTCTCGTTACCAACAAGATCTGTAGTTACCTTGTCGGCTTTAAGAAACCTAGAAGAAATCTAACAATGCAAACCAATGTGTGAGTAAATAACAGTTGCAAAAGAAACATATAAATGCAGTCAATTTTTAAGATAATTTATATTTTTTGTTAAAAAAACAAAGAAGCTGAATGAGTGTATATTATGTTTGGAATGCTGACATCTTTCACCCAGTATGGTAAAGTGGCACTGAAAAGAAGTGTTTGAACTTTGCTTGCATCCTCCACCTTGCCTAAAAATCCAACAAAAATATTTTTAATGTCAGTTAAAATAAAGGACACAATATCAAGCAATGAAGCAGTGGAAATTGAAATTCAAAATGCTATACCAAGAATAAATTCAACATCATCAACAAAACCCATCCTCAACATTTCATCAGCTTCATCAAGGACTCTAAACTTTATCGACCGCAAATCAATATTATTTTTATCAATGTGATCCTACACCAAAATTAAAGAAGGCACAAGTCAGTAAACAATGACTTAAGCTTCCCAACATTTAACAAAGCCTTCCCATCCAAAAGTTGTTTTAAATTTTAACCTTAATACGCCCAGGTGTTCCAATAACTATGTCAAGCCCCCTTCGTAATTTAAATTCTTCAGGCCCATAAGGCATTCCTCCAGAAAAACAGAAGGATTCCAAGCCTAAGGCTTGACCATAAAACTTGAAGTCCTCAGACACCTAATCAATTTCAAAACACAAGACCGATTTTCAAAATACTAAATTCAATTAAAAATTTAGAGGGAAAAAAACCAAATCATACCTGCTCAGCCAACTCCCTAGTAGGTAGAAGTACTATAACACTAGGAGACCTTCCATATCGAGTCACTTGTGTTGATGAATTAGCACGCCCATTTACTAAAGACTCCAATATGGGCAAAACAAAAGCTAAAGTTTTACCCTGCACGACATGAAAGTAAAAGTTTGTCTTTAGTCTCATAGTGAAAGACATTCTATTAAAAAAAATCATAAAAAGACAAGGAACTTTAGAATAATAAAATAAAAAATAATAAAAATAAAAGAAAGAAAGAAGTAGGTTGAGTGACTCCAAGTAATACCAACTCTATGTTTCATATCGAAAAGAAATCTAAAATAGTTAAATGAAAAAATAACTGATATCAGATGTTGTTTGACACTACAACATTTAAATGGCAAGAAAGTTTAGTAGGTTATTAATTGAGCCACCATAGATTGATTATATTAACTCTTAAATTTTCTCTTCTTTTTTTTGAAATCGATTTTGTCCACTATACCGAGGCAACCACGCCCATTCCTAAGTCATATGCTGGTGAAAATCAAAGGATCTAGAATTAGAGACCTCAAAAGGAGCACACCTTCAAAACTAGGACCCTTAAAAGAAGCACATATCCAAAATCCAATCTTTGATTATCGCACAATTTTAACTCTTAGTTATTTAAGAGTCTATTTACTACTAAGTTACTCCATTATAGCTAAGTCCAATATTTTCTTTTTTATATATTGTCCACCTCGACTCTCACGTAACATACAACTAACCATATAACATTTATGGTAGCCACCATGGATTCTTTAATCTCAGTCACCGTGTATTCAACTGATCACTTATTAGTTATTGAAGATCCTTTTGACCACAAAGTAACTCCTGGTTGGTTGGTTAAATCCAAAACGCTAAATTGTCGATTCGAAAAGAACAAAATAATAAACAATAAGCCACACCTGTCCGGTCCTAGCTCTTCCAACCAAATCAGAGCCGCCGAACACAGTGTCAAATGTCATGGCCTGAATCGGAAACAGGACGGTAATGCCCTTCTCCATCAACCGAGCCTTCAGTGGTTCCGAAATTCGAAATCTAGAAACAGAATTAGGGTTCTCAGCCTCCATGTTTGAGTGATTCGATTTCTTCTTCAACCTCGAATTCACGGCCTCGCCAAATTCCAAGCTCGTCTCACTCGTATCCTCCCCATTGACCAGTTCTACAGCTTTTCGTTTCTTTTTATCGCCTTTGCTTTTCGTTTCTTTATCCTTCAATGAATCTTCGGAAGCTATGGCTTCCACAACATTCTTCATCTTCTTCTCCTTCATGTCAATCGAAATTTGAGGCAAAAAAAAAAAAAAATCACTGAACAATCGAATGCGGCTAGGTTTTTTTTTTTTTTTAATAATCGAGTACGCCTAGGTTAAAATAATGACCATGAACGTTGGTTGAGGTTAATTTATAGGTTACAATACGTTTTGAGTACAAGGTTTGTTTCCTTTTTTGTGAATACATTTAGGGTGTGTTTGGATGGCCAACAATAAGAGAGTCTATTTCTCTAACATTAATATTTTATCGGAGTCATTGTTTTCACCCAAACACAATTAAACATTCTTACATTTATTCCCTTCCCCACAAACACAAACAATCATTCTATTTCTCATTTTCTTCCTAATTCACGTTTCTCCCATAATTTATGTGCACCTCAAAGATGTTCACATAGATAAAAAGAGATGCATAATTATACAAAGCTCGTCGTGGAGTCAAGGTCATATCGAGTAAATAACGTTCTATAGTCAATTACGTTGATTTCATTGAAGGAAAATAGACAATTTCGATTGACATTGAAGGTGCTAAAGAAAATTTTAACTCATGATAGTAATGGGTAAGCATTTTTCATCACTAATTTTCAAAGAAAAAGAGAATATAATGATTGTTTGTGAACAGTCTTGAGATGTCCAAAAAGGGTATAGTTGAAAACTTTCCAATTCAATATCGTGTCGAAATGGGAAAATTTTCAAAGTTCCTATCGACTTGGCACTCCAAGAGGAGACTCTAGCTATACAACTATGATACCACACACCTGTTACACTCATTTACTATTGCAAAAATCCTCTATTGATATACGAAAAAAAGGGGGAGATCACATGCCTCCAAACAAGATAGTAGAATCTAATCTTCTATTGATATATGACAAAAAGGGGAGACAAAGCTCCAAACAAGATAGCAGAATCTAGCTATTAGGTCCTCCAAGAACGGTCGAGTGTTGTTGGAGAGTACTCTATTGGACTTCTCAAACACTAGCAAGACTTTCAATATACAAAAATGAATCAACAGATAAGAATCCTGTGGGAGCAAATGTTGACGACGATAATACATCCGCACGATGGAGTTTTAAATGCTCAATGCGCCCACTAAGAACATATAAACGTAGAACGGTTCCAAAAGTCTGAAAAACAACATAGGGGTCGTCATCCCCCTCACTCTGGTAAACAACGGCGGACACGGTAAATATGGGGAGCTGTGGAGGTATTTCCCACCCGGGAATCCCAAACATACTAGATATTTCACGTAGATCAACACGGTACTTTTCTAACCAGCCATCATGTTTCCCCAGCATCTCAAATATACACAACACATTTTCCAAAATTTCACATACTATATAGTGGAGACGGCCACAACAAACTCCAAAAAATTCTATGGATTGACTTTCAGAATTAGGCATGGGTAATTGAAGAAATTCATGGGTGGACAAATCCAGATAAAAAAAGTATTCGAAATGCGGCCAGTAAATACCTCCATTCCAATACTGTCCGTCCTTGTATCCTCTGGGGCATTGCAAGAATTTTGTTGGGCATTGATTCCACGAGCGAGTATCAGAGGAGTATATCTCAATTGTCAATTCATCGAAATGAAACCAAACCACCTGATATGTAGTTGATCTTAGAGGATCAAATACTAAAGTAAAACCATCGCCTATGTTAACTCTCCCTCCCTCAGGAAGCTCTAGCTGTCTGTGTTTCTTGGTGGTTGGATTGTAAATGAAATATTCCGTCCTCGGACACACCATCCCAAAGTTGCGGCAAAGCAACAGCCCGTTGCAAGATTGATGGATAACCAATTTTTGCGTTGGGAGGTGAAGATGAAGCTCTTCGAAAGGAATGCTTGGCGAATTGGAGGCCAAATCTTCAGAAGTGTATCGCAAATCCACAAAATGGAAATCAGAAACTCTAGGGTTTGAACGTAAGAAAATGCCGGAAGGTGGGGGAAGATGAAACCTGGTCCGTTTGTTGCAGAAACGGGGACTGGAAATCAGAGAACACCATGATTTGGAGACCGATTTGAAGCGGAGTAGGGATTCAATCGGTAAATGGATGAGAATCAGTGGTAAGATATCAGGATGCACGGGAAGTGCCATTTTCAGAAATTGAGAGTGAATACAAAGAATCAAGAATGGGGAAGCAAACATATAAAGGGATCGAAGACTACGGTTATCTACCGAAATTCTATTTAAATAATAAAACCGAAAAAAAAAAAAAAACAGAGAACCTATATTTAATAAAATGAACATGAATTTGTTCACACATGATTTAAGCCTTAACCAGGATGTTTGGAGCTAGTATTTTAAAATAGTATTTACTAAATACTCTTGAGAAAATTACATTCGAACGAGTTTTTGTTTATAATAACTAATTTTTTAAATATTCAAAATAAATTATCTTTCTGAATGTTAAATTTTAAATACTCTTAAAAATTACATTCAAATAAGTTTTTAATGGTAATCATTACTTCTAAATACTCAAAATAAATTTTCATTATAAATATTCTTAAAAACTACATTCAACCATGCTTTTAGATTATAATCGTTACTTCTAAATGTTTAAAATAAATCTTCATTCTAAATACTCTTAAACACTACATCAAAACAAGATTTTAGATTATAATCGTTTCTTCTAAATACTCAAAATAAATCTTTATTCTAAATAGTCTTAAAATCTCAATCCAAAAAAACTAAGTGAGCAGATGACACTTTATCGGTTATCCATACTAGATATTAGGGAGCTATTTTCTCGGATGGGCTTTTTTTTTCTTTCTTTTTGAAGTTGGAAATTTGAAACTTTACTTCACTATACTCGAGATAAACAGGTCTGTCCTTATACAAGACATTGAAAACAGAAGGAATAGAGACGCTAGAAATTTCTACAAATGAATATCATAAGTAAATCTTGAACCTCTAAAATCTTGAACGAGCACACCTTTAAATTTTAAATTTTCATATATTGTACCACTCCTACCAAATACTACCTCCACTAATTCGAAGGATCGTATGGCTTTTGCGGTTTGAACCGGTTGAATGAATTGGTTTTTACAAAAAAAAAAAAAAAAATCAATTTCTTCAGGCGAGTCTGATTCTAACTCTCTCAAAAAAGTCATCAACAAAAGGTATAGTTATTAGGCAAAACAGAGACCGAAAACTCATCTCTACAAAGAAACAGAGATCTGCGAAATCGGAAATCGGAAATGCGACCAATGAACATGATGAATTTTCCTCATCTCGAGCTTAATCTGTTCCAGGCCCAAAAGTTATTAATCTGGGCCTAAACTACTCAAAGCCCATAATCAACCTCGCTCTCTGGGCCTAAACTTGTCCAAGCCCAAACGAACCTCTTTCGCTCTGATTCGGACCATGTCCATTTCTTTCCCGCCAGCTAATGCTATACTTTATCGCATACTTTTTTTTTTGTAATAAATTATTAAAAATGTAATAATGACTATAAATATAAATATTTTATAATTTTTCCACGTTTACAAGAAAATAATTTATTTGAATTAAAAAATATATAAGACAATTTCTTCATTGTTTCCCTTTTTTCGTTTTTTCGTTTTTAAAGGTTGTTTTACACTTGGGTAAAGGCCTAGATGGGATCCAGGTCGAGCCTTTACAAAATAAGATGGTGGAGGGAAAGGAAATGACAAATGTATGACGAAGCCAAACTTAGAAGAAGGAACTTATAATTCTAGAGTTTTATTTGAACAAAAGTTTACTACACAGGTCAACAAGAGCAGCAGCTCAATGGTAGACTTGATAATAGGTCATGGGTTCTATACACCTAGCATATTATAAATGTATTTTATGATAAAGATTTACTTAGAGTGTTGGTTTAGTACAACAATAATATTAGAAGATGGAGATTAGAATTTATTTAATTCGTAGAACATTTCTAAAATTACTAAATTCATAAATGAAAGAGTGTTAGTTTGATATAATTAAATTTAGTTCAAACTAAAATTATAAGATTAATTTTTTGTATTGACGATTAAACATAATTCAAACACTATATAATTTTGATAATTTTGTTTGGATTTGTTGTAATAAAATTAGGTTAAACCACACTTAATAGATTTTAATTATTTCAACAAATAAAAAGATTTGTTGATGAAAAGGTTAAGGATGGTGTAAAACCTAGAAAATAGGTGTAATAAATAAGCTTAGGATTTATGAGATTTTGTTTGGATAAAAATTGAGTAAAAAAATCTCAAAATTTACCAAATTCAAAAGGACAAATTGAAAATTGAGATGAATAAACTAATTTAGAGAATAAAATTGATTACTTAATCCAAATAAGGAAGAGAAATATGCTGTAAATGCCAAGATTGGTAAATACTGCAATTGCAGGATTTGCAGACATAACAGTATTTAAACAGAGACAAAATCATAATTCATGGTACAACTGAAACAACCTAAGACTAACAAAATCATAAGGTTTATTTTCTCCTTTGTTTTTTATTTTAATAATGTTTAATTAACTTTAAAAAATTGATTGATTAATTAGTTTCATTATTTTAAAATCAAACGTTTTTTTTTCTCTCTTTTTAATGATGTTTAATTTCAGTCGTAAAGGTTTTGAATTTATTATATATATTTTTTTTCTAATAAAAAATGCATTCTTGTTGAATTTAAAATTAGTTTAGTCGTTTGTTTGAGATACCGACTACTTTCTTTACTACTGATTAATTTTGAGGTGAAGTCTTATACTATATTTAATATGTTATTAGAGGTCAATGTGAATTATTGATCTACAAAAATTTTAAGAACTACACCTAAACGTGCAAAAACTTAAGCACGTTTTTTGTAATCCCATAAATTCATATTCGATTCAAGCGAGTAAGTCAAAACGGGTATTTCGATTCATAGATTCTAATATAATCCAAGATGGTTTTCTCAATATGACACCATCTTGAGAGGTACGATGGAGATACTCAACAGGATTATTCGATATATTTATATGATAGGTAGACTTTTTTGCTCATTATCGATTAATTTAGAGGCGAAACTTTATATGATGTAATAATTGTCAAATATCTCTGTCTAAGAGTAAAAGAGAGCAATTTTGAAATGTTGGGTAAAAGTATTTTGAATTTAGAAATATAGAGACTGAATAGACTGTACATTAAACCTAATTACTAAAATGATAATTTTTCTTTTATTATAATATTTAATATTTTTTTTCAATTTTTTTTTTCAGGATATCTTTTTGGAGCTGTCAAGGAGAAAAAAAGATCGACAATATGAATTTCAAACATTGCATGTCTTTTATTTTTGTTTTTGTTTTGGCACTCGTTATGGCTCCAACATGTTGGGCATCAGCACTAGAACATTGGAGCATACAAGTAACAAACGAAATGCAAAATGGACAAACCTTGTTTCTTCATTGCAAGTCGGAAGACAACGATTTAGGACAACAAAACCTGCGACGTTCGCAACAATTTTCATGGAGGTTCCGAGAAAATTTATGGCAAACTACGTTGTTCTGGTGCTATATGCGCAACGACCACCAGCACGTCTCTCTAGAAGTGTTTTGGCCCGAGGCATTGTCGAACCAATGGCTTCGCTATAGGTGTCGAGACAATGTTTGTCATTGGTCAGCGAGAAACGATGGAATCTATGTTTTTAATGTTCCTGACAATAAGTTTGATCTTCATGCTAAGTGGCTACCTGGTTCGTAGAACAATGGATGATCAAAACACATAATAAGAGATTAATCTCAACGTGCTACGTTTGATATCTTCAATAATGAAACAATGAGGAAGTGTTTGTTCTTCATTTGAAAATTAATGTTCATTTTAATCAAACTATAACCTTAATTATCTCCCTTCCTACCTCATTTAACTTTTTACTTTCTTCTGGTTTCAAAACAACAATTAAAAGTAGGAATTGACCATTTCATTATCGTTTTTATTTATTTTATTTTTTTTAACAAAGAGCATCAATTAATAATGTGTCTATTAGATGTCAAGATTCCAGTCCCTCAGCCTCTCATTATCGTATAACTTAAAAATAAAATAAAATAAAAAATTCTTTAGTAAAATAAATTGATAATGTATTCTTTAACCAATTCAATTATATTCATGTCTGCATATAAAATCGATGGCCACTGTTAAATAAATTTATTTCATAATTATTTCTTTATTAGCAAACGACAGTTATAAGTTGATGTATAAAAGAGTAAAAACCGTTCACAATTAATTAGATTGAAGTTTAGGAGTTATAAATTGCGAAAGTAATTAACACAATATAAATAACCATCTTTTACAATATATAAATACGTATTTCAAATTTGTTTCATTTCAATTTACTAAGAAATTACAAAGAAATTTGCTATGAAATCTTATAATTTGGTTTCACTTGTAGTATTGGCATTGCTAATAACAAGTGAACCAAGCTTTGCGATTCGACTCGATTCTTGGAGGGTGCGAGTTTTCAACAACATGAAGAATGGACAGAGGGTGTTGATTCATTGCAAATCCAAAGACGATGATTTAAAACCACAAACTCTCGAAGTTGGAAAGCAACTTACATGGGGATTTCGGGAGAATATGTTATCGTCTACGTTGTTTTGGTGTTACATACGCAATCAACATAGTCATGCTTCTTTAGAAGTATTTAATGCTGAAGATCACGCATTATACCGTCGATGCTATATTAATTATGAGTGCGTTTGGTCCATAAGGGATGATGGAATCTATGAAAGAGATAATTCTGTCATGAGTTCATTTGATTTCATAGCTAAATGGGAACCTGGTTGGTAGAATTTCAATAAATGTATACTTTTAATCAATAATACTATTAATTACTTAAATATTCTATGTCATAATTGAGTTGGTCAAAACATTATATTATAGAAAAAAAAAAAAAAAATAGAAATTCAAAATTTTATAGCTCTATAGTGTGGACATGCATCTCAAAATCAATTGACTATGAAAAGAGTAGCACACCTTATCTTTAAACATGTTGAAGAATCCTCACATTTCCAATGTGGGACATGTGCCACAAGGTGATTATTTTCAACCATGTGTTAAAATTTTAAGATATTTGCATGAATAATAATTAATATTGTATTATAAGAAAATACACGATAATATTCATTAATATAGTGACGCATTTATTAATTTTCTTGGAAATAAATATATTTATAATGATTTTTTAGATTTGATTGGTAAATTTTTCCTAAAGTCTATTTAGAACTAAAATTTAGGATTGTGTCAAAACTAAAGAGGGAAAAGAATCTCAAATTTAAGCAAAATAAATAATGACCAAATTCACACACACAAATTAGTGAGTCAATCCAATACTAAGAAAATCAACACAGGTATGATTTTTGTTTTTATATTTTTATTGTGTTGCTCGATATTCAAATATTGTAAGGTTAAGATACAATATATGTAATTTTATTTTATTTTTTTGCAGAAAAAATCAAAAAAAAAATCGCAAGAATTAATCGAACCATGAATCTCAAATACGGGATGGTTTTAGCTTTGGTTACAATAATATTGAATATGGTAACTCAAACCTCCTTAGCAGCTCCATTTGAGCAATGGACTCTGTACATAATCAACGAAATGCAAAATAAGCAAACTTTATTTATTCATTGCAATTCCAAAGATGATGATTTGGGATCGCGAAATTCGGGACCCGAGACAGAATATTCGTGGAGATTCAAAATTAATTTGTGGCAAACAATGTTGTATTGGTGCTACATGTGCAATGACAAGAATCATGTCGCTTTAGAAGTGTTTTGACCAGAATCTCGTTCTTGGCTTTCGTATAGATGTAAAGGTCAAGGATGTTTTTGGTCGGCAAGAGATGATGGAATTTATTTAAAAAATATTTCTGAAAATAAGCTTGAGCTAAATGGTAGGGAGAAACCAATAAATAAATAATTGCTTTCTCAACACATAATAAGAATTCTAGGACTCTGCCACCTAGGATAAAGTGTTGTTGTTGTTTTTTTGTTTGGTCTTCTAATGGTTAGGACATGTTTGATGTTCTATAAATAAAAATAAATGAATTATGAATTTCTTCCTCATTTATAATTCCATTTTAAAATTTTATAAATACTATATAGTTTATTTCCTTCTACATAATTTTCATATAACACATGCACAATATCTATCTTATTGATACAACAAAAGTATATAAGCTCAATTGAACAAGACGTTACTTAGGTCGAGTATTAAATTGACCCGTTAAAATTATCAATTGAATGTTTCTTTTTTGCTAAATTTGTTTTATTTTATTTATGTGTTTTCTCTTTTTAAAATTTTATAGGAGCCTAGCAAAAAAAAAAAGAATTAAAAAAATTTAAATTCATGAGTTGAAGTAAATTTAATTACGTTAACTACAAAGAAAGTCGGTTTAATAGTAACTTAACATAAAAAAAAAAAAAAAAAAAAAAAAAAAAAAAAAAAAAACTTGTACGCTTCATTATCGAACGTTATATGTTTAGTAAAGAAAACAACTCTCATTGGGTTGAACTCTATTAAATAAGGTTCAATTAGAAGTTATTAATATAAAATGGTAAAGTTACACAAAATTAAACCATGGGTTTCTCATTGCCATCATATATACATATATATATATATATATATATATATACATATATAAATAAAGTAAGGATATTCAACAACAATCAAAATCATTGAATCTTTCCTTTCAACTTTTTAAAATTACACATAAATTTTGAAAATTACAAACATGAATTTGAAATATTGCATGGTTTTAGCTTTTGTTTTTGGATGTCTAATATTTCAAAAAAGCATTGTTGCAGCTCCATTCGAGCGATGGAGTGTGCAAGTATCAAACGAAATGCAAAACGGGCAAACCTTGTTTCTTCATTGCCAGTCGAAAGATGATGATTTGGG
This sequence comes from Cyclanthera cordifolia, assembly GCA_037832605.1. NCBI lineage: Eukaryota > Viridiplantae > Streptophyta > Magnoliopsida > Cucurbitales > Cucurbitaceae > Cyclanthera > Cyclanthera cordifolia. The sequence continues at coordinate 4,753,288 of JBBMEG010000018.1, forward strand.
GCAGCAGAATTTGAGATTCGGGCAGAAATTTATGTGGAAATTCAGACAGAATTTGTGGCAAACAACGTTGTATTGGTGTTACATGCGAAATGCAAATAATCACGTGGCTTTGGATGTGTTTTGGCCCGAGTCTCAATCTGAATCTTGGATTTCTCTAAGATGTGGAGATCACGCTTGTTCATGGTCGGCTAGAGACGATGGAATTTATATTTTTAATGCTCGTGAAAATAAGTTTGAGTTTCATGTTAAATGGCTGCCTGGGTTATTGGATTAGTAAAAAGGTAAGAATAATTAATTTGTTTGTTTAAATAAACCATACTATAAAACTGTTATTTGATAATTAATTGGTATGTTGAAATAAAAATGTGTTCACCTTTTTTGTGCTTGAGTTTGTGTGTTGTTGATTGATTTAAAATTTTCTGCTTTATTAATATTGAATTTGTAGAGCTAGCTTTTTTTATTATTATTATATTTTTTCTTTGACTAGTTTTCCCTACTACATATGTAACGCTCGGGGTTAGAACGGATACATGAATGAACCGAGTTCACGTCTGAATCAGAGATCTTGGAGATATAGTTTCATGGTTAAGAAAAATTTAAGAAAATTGATTTGGACTATCTATATCAATAAGATGCACATTTCTTTTCGGTGACACAATCAAAAGAACTTCAAAATTAAACGTGATTACTTTCTATTAGAGACAATAAGCAATTTTATAAATAAAGTTCATTTGAATACCTACGTTGGGAGGATTCCACCTTATAATATATTAGTTGAATTAAATTCTTGTCGTTGTCCCTTAGTTATTTATTTTGCATTTTACTAGAAAAATAATCATCTTTAGGTTAACTATTTATTGGAGCAAATATCACATTTTTAATATCAAATATTATGTTACACTTTGATACAATATTAAATGTTTATTGAAGAATCATATCAAAACTAAATTAACAATAAAAATGTCAAAGCAAACATAACTCAATTGGCAGTAGTGATTTATTAACATTGAAAAATACTAAAAAAAAAAAAAAAAAAAATCTCCCAGTAATCATAAACTTAATTTTCAATAACCAAAAATCGAAAAAAATTAACATAAAATAAAATGTTAATCAAACCGGATAATTCATAGAACTGAGGGAAAATCCCTTTGCTGTGTTACAAACCCAAATCTGGATTGGTTTATTCTAATCAAAGATTAATTATGAATAATTAATCATTTCTTACGTTAGCAAAAGCATAGCGCAAATTCACACCTACAACGCAAGGGATCAGTGCAATCCTGTACGGTGGAGCACACAATGTTACGGAGAAGACTTCTTTCAGCAGCCAATGGTGCGATTGCCTCTGTACATAACATCAAAAATAAATACAAGATTAATATTTAAAATATTTTAAACCAACTAAATTAATTAAGTACTTTATTAAATAATTTAATCGAAAAAAAAAGGGTTAATTTAGAAGTCTACCGCAATTTAACACTGCGAAAAACAGGATGATAGCGGCAAAGAGAGCAAGCTTCATGTTCATGACTTGGAGAAATTTGAGAGTTTCTGATGCTAATAAATTAATTTGTTTTGCTTTCAAGTTTTTCTACACAAAGCCTTAAATATTGTTGAGGAATATGTATTGGGTTTGAATTAAATAAAGTAACAATTTAAATTTTTGATTTAAAAGGAAATATATTTATATTTTAATATGGTAATTGAAAATGAAATCATAAAATTAATTTACAGATCATGAAGCAGATGTATGCAATTTTAATGAGATATTATATTTATAGGAGTAATCAATCTCAAAATATTTGCAAAAATATGTTTATATTAATAAATTGATTAAAATAACTTATATATATATATATATATATATATATATATATTTTTAATACAAATTAGAGACGGGATAACAAATCTTATAAAGTACACTTTAAAAATTCAAACTATTGATCGAATAGATACTAATGTATTACTAGTGTTGCTTTGGCACAATTTTCGATTGTTACAAAGATTGTAATAATCATGATTTCAAAAAAAAAATTATAATTATTATGCCTATTTGATGCTTCAAACTTATTGAAATGGGCTAGGCCCAAAAGAGCGATATAAGCAAGTCGGCTAAAGGCCCAAATCTATACTAATCAGAAGGCCCAAGAGAGCCCAATATAACCTGATAAATTGTTGATATTTAGATAAGGCCCAAAGCCCATTATTATATAGCGATCCTTTTCTTGTTCAAAGGGTCACCGGGACTGAAGATTTAGCTCAATCGGCATTTATTTCTCGGAATCTCTCTTTCCGATTGCATTAAAAAATGGGTCAAGGAACTCCAGGTGGTCTGCGGCAACCTCCCGGCGACCGGAAATCAGACGGAGACAAAAAGAAAGACAAGAAGTATGAACCGGCGGCGCCCCCGGCCCGAGTTGGCCGGAAACAGCGAAAGCAGAAAGGACCAGAGGCGGCGGCTCGACTGCCGACAGTGACGCCTCACACGAAATGCAGGCTGAGGCTTCTGAAGCTCGAGCGTGTGAAGGATTACTTATTGATGGAGGAAGAATTTGTCACTAATCAGGAGCGTCTTAAGCCGCAGGAGGAGAAGGCGGAGGAGGATCGGTCTAAGGTCGACGATCTGAGAGGAACTCCAATGAGTGTTGGTAATTTGGAGGAGTTGATTGATGAGAATCATGCGATTGTTTCCTCTTCTGTTGGACCGGAATATTACGTTGGTATTATGTCTTTTGTTGACAAAGATCAGCTTGAGCCTGGGTGTGCAATTTTGATGCATAATAAGGTATATGGCTTTTAGATTTATTTTGACGACATTGTTCAACTCTCTTGTTAACCGCTTTTTGGCATTTAATTTTGTGTTGGAGTTTATTTAATTTCCTTTTGATGTGTATTAGATTGTATAATTCTATCAGTATTGACTTGGGTAGTTAGACATTGCAATTTCGGGACTTGCAAGTTTGGATGGGTGCATAATTTTGTTGCCAATATGCTTTAAATATTGACGATGTTCTTAGTCTAGTAATCCGGGTTGAGTTCATGTAATGCTTTATTATATCATGCTGTGATTAAGGTATTTACCATTTAGCGAACTGTTGTGAAGATAATAGGTTGGAGGTTTTTATCGTACTACCTTTTGGTCAGAAATGTGTAAATCGCCACTGGCAATAAGAAATTTGTAGTACATGAATTGTCCACCGAACTTATGCTCAGGCCTTCATCATTTTCACTTTTCTGTATGGTGTGAACTGTAATGCTTATCTTTGAACTGTTGAAGTTAGATATTGTGATGAAAGCTACTTAGCTAGCCAACTTGTTCTATGACATAAAGACCTTTTTATTCAGTAATGTTTTGTTGGAGAATCATCAAGACGTTTGCTGACCGTTTTGTCTACTGTCTACGGCTTCTTTTAGGTTCTTTCTGTTGTCGGGCTTCTCCAAGATGAGGTCGATCCAATGGTGTCTGTGATGAAAGTTGAGAAGGCACCCTTAGAGTCATATGCTGATATTGGAGGATTGGATGCTCAGATACAAGAGATTAAAGAAGCTGTTGAGTTGCCATTGACTCATCCTGAGTTATATGAGGATATAGGTATTAGGCCTCCTAAAGGTGTGATACTGTATGGGGAGCCAGGAACTGGCAAGACTTTGCTTGCAAAGGTGAGTGCTTACTCTTTCCCCCTTCCAACAATTTACTGCCCCGTTCTTAGATGGCTTTATAACTTATCTTGCTACTTTGTTAGTAATTATTTAGACTAGCTTTTCAGGATTATCTCTCTAACACGACGATAGTTGAATAAGTTAAACTCATACTCGTCTATATATGAAATTGTTTCTTATCCAAAAACATACCCGACGATAAATGACCATTTTTTGTCAGAACTATAATGTGTAATTAATAAATTTCTAAGACTTTGTTAACCGTATTTTCCCTCTTGTAGGCAGTAGCAAACTCAACTTCAGCAACCTTCTTGCGTGTGGTTGGTAGTGAACTCATCCAGAAATATTTGGGAGATGGTCCGAAATTAGTGAGGGAACTCTTCAGGGTTGCTGATGATCTCTCACCTTCCATTGTTTTTATTGACGAGATTGATGCAGTTGGCACGAAAAGGTTAGTGGTTTAGCTTTCATATTCCAGACGAAGATGGTGGTGTGTTCTGATTCATCCTCTCTGCAGGTATGATGCTCATTCCGGAGGCGAACGTGAGATCCAAAGGACAATGTTGGAATTACTGAACCAATTGGATGGTTTTGATTCCAGAGGAGATGTTAAGGTGATACTTGCTACAAACAGAATTGAAAGTCTCGATCCAGCTTTGCTTCGACCAGGCCGAATAGATAGGAAGATTGAGTTTCCCTTGCCTGATATAAAAACCCGGAGGCGCATTTTTCAGGTTTGGTTGTCATATTTGGAGCATGATCGTTAATGGAAAAAGCAACCCTTTAAAACCATTCTTCACAATTCATATTTTTATACTTTATATGGGAAACAAAGTGTTCCTTCTTTATCTAACAACTTGGAAAACCCTGATTTTGCAGATACACACATCAAGGATGACTTTAGCAGACGATGTCAACTTAGAGGAATTTGTTATGACCAAAGATGAATTTTCGGGTGCTGATATAAAGGCCATATGTACTGAAGCTGGATTGCTGGCTTTAAGAGAACGGCGGATGAAGGTAAGAATTGCCTCAGTTTTTTGTTGAATTATGATGCAAGCAAAATTTTCCGCTTCTAAAATGATCGATTAACTTAGGCTTCAATAATGATTTTTGTTTTTAGTTTTATGTTATTGATAATTGTACTTGTTTGATGTTTCCTCTTCATTTTCTTTTAATATGGTTTTCACCTCTTAATGAAACATTAGATTTCTAGGCAAGAACGTTTTTAAAGAAACTCCAAGCAAAATTTTATTTTATTTTTTATCCGTAAATGATAAATTTAGTCTCTATATAATTTGAAGAAAGTTAGAATATAGTTTCTACCTTTTTAAAAACTAGAATTAAGTTCTTACCATTTGGAAAAAGTTATAATTTAGTTCTAACGTTTTTTCTTATTCGAAGTCTCCAAAGTTTTAAAAACTAGAATTTAGTATCTATGGTTTGATAGAACCTAAAAAATAGTGCACGTGGTTTGTAACCGCTAACAAGTCAAGTATGTGAATTAAGAAAACTACTCATGTGTAAATGATGTGATTTTTTAGTCCAATTAATCAATACTCAGATAGGTAACTAGGGACTAAAGTGATGTTTTTAAAACTGAAATGGCCTTAATACTAATTTTCTTTTTTTTTTATACCAAATTTAGTTTTTGAAGTGTAGGTCTGTTGTGTAGTAGTTTTAAAAAAGTTGACATCTTTAAACTTAGATGAATTGAGTTCCTAAGCCTTTTCGACAATCAAACATCGTGTAAGCTACAATGTCAATACGATCGCGATTGGATGTCAATCGGATGTCGGTTTTGTACATTGTTCGACTTTGTGTTTGATTAAATGATTGGGGAAGTGCAGCTTAAGGTGTTATTTTGATTGGTGATTTTCACTTCAGGTTACGCATGGCGACTTCAAAAAGGCAAAGGAGAAGGTTATGTACAAGAAGAAAGAAGGCGTGCCAGAAGGCTTATATATGTAATGAAGAATTAATTTTCTTCTTTCAGATTTTGGAGTTCAGAAAATACTGTGGATTCTCAAATTTTTTAACAACGTATGTGGTTTTTTAGTACAGCCTCTTTTCAAGATGTGTTTTAATTGTTTATGATTACAATTTCATGATATCATTTTTTTTTTAAAATCAATAGCTCATTAAGTTGCCTTTGTAATTGGTAAAACCTTGATATCACATGTTTTGAGAATGGTACACTTCATCTATTATATGTTTGTCTTATCCAAACCCTTATACCATACTTTTCTAATATTCTCTTTAATTTAGTACATTTTACTCTTGATGAAACTCAAAATAGCTTCATTTCATAATTACCCTTTTTTTTTCAATTAAGTTTTGGGGGGTTTTTTGAAAAAAAAAAACAATCAATAGTAATTCTACTCAAAATTTTAGACAATTTAATTCAAATTTGGTTTCAATCAAGGGAAAGTTTTAATAAGTTATATTTGAAATACTTTGTTTTGCATTTAAAAGGAAAATACTTTGTAATGTATTTTGAAGGCAAAAACTTAGGTAGAAATTTGTCTACTTCATTGGCAATACAAGAGATGTCGGCTATCATCAATTAATATTCAACATATAAAGACTCTAATTCATAACCTTTTAATGATAAAATCATACATTTTGAGCTCAACTTTTGTTCACATAACAAAGGCTTATGATCTAAAATATTAAAACTCTTTGTTTGTTTATTCCTCAACTTGGTTAAAGTATATAGATTTGAATTCCCCCACCTGTAGAATTCTAAAAAGATTTTTTTTTTTTTTTTTTTTTTTTTAAAGGCTATCTTTTAGTAAAAAACATCTCTTTCTACAAACTAATGAGCTATATGAGCTTGATTGATCCTTTCAACGGGATGTTTTCATATAGTCCATCCCAGCAAATCTTCATCACTTCCTCGTCGCTGATTTTATCATCGGAGTCGAGCACTTCTGGAAAGGGGACAGAAATGTCCCATTGATTATACATACATATATCTTGGATAACTTTTTCTCTCCATCTGTCACCATCGAGGCTAGGAGCCGATAATGGTAGATATCTAACCAACAAAGAGAGCAAATGCTTAACGCAGACGATGCTATCTCGACATAACATGCTCATTTCAACTGATAGTAAGTCACAGATAAACTTTGATACTTAACAACACTTTTGATTGAATATAGTACCTTGCTGCTGAAAATGCAAAATGCTTCATCTTCCATAGCTTTATCAAGCTCCTATTAAGAGAAAATGACATAATTAAACCAACGTTTTTAACTATTGATTCTCACTTTCATTGTGATTTGATAGAGACAATAGTGGAAACAAAGTTGTAAAGAGAAGAGTATAATTTCTCATGTAGTGAAAATTGAAACTGGAAGATGCATAGACTACTCACAGTTTTGGGGTCTCGTGAACTATCAATGGCGTAGATGAGCTTCTGGAGTTTTTCATCATTTAAAATTGTGTGCATTTCTGAGGAAGAAGCTGCATGAAAAATGAATGGGGTTATAACAAGCGAGAGAAACCTGTTTTGTAAGCTTAGTAATGATCCTAACAATAACAATGAAAAACACAGTTAATCATGACGCAAAAATAAAAATGTGATGAACATAGTTTCCCTGCCTAGCTTCACATTGACACACAGATTACCTGTTCAAACTTCAAAAGCTAAAACCACCCCTTCTCAAATAATTTTTTACCGACCAAAGTTTCAACAGTTCAACCTCACAAACGATGCATAATGTTACTTTATGGTTTTCATCTGGTTTAATGCTATAAGTGAGAAAGATTTCTCTTGTTTGTCAAAAAAAAAAAAAAAAAAGAAAAGAATTATAAAGGTATTTCAAGGTGTTCAGATGTGAAATTGTAGAGAGATTATTTTGAGTGATTAGATATTTGAGTTTTAGTAATAGCTAGTTTGAATGTGATTATTTGTAGAAGGGTTCCAGTTAATAACTTGTTTGAATGTAGTTAGAAATTGGTGATTATTTTGAGAGGTTAGAAACGAGTGATAAAAAATAAATGATTATTTTGAGTAGATAGAAATAAGTGATTATTTTGAATGATTACAATAGCTCATTTGGATGTGATTGTTTAAAAAGGAGTTGTAAAATCTCATTAGTAATAGCTCGTTAATAACTCCAAACAAAACAGCACCAAGTGTCTTTTGGGGGCAAAATGAAACCATGTATAAGTTGAGGTGATAAAACCAGAAGCAATGAATCAATACCAATAGCCTCAAGCTGTGACTTTTCTAATACTTCATTCTGGTCTCCAACACATATTGGCCTATCTACAAGTGATCCTTTAGGAGCAGCTGTAAAAGAAAGAACAAAAAAAGAAATTACAATGAAGACTAGAAGAATGAATGAAAAAGAAAGTTCATTAACTTTTAGACATCCAAAAAGCTAGAATCAGCAACGACTCCATAGGCCATTATCAGGCTAATGTTCATTCAGTATTTAAAGAAGATATAATGACGCAAGTGGATAAGGGCATGTTTGGCTACAGCAGGAAGGGAAAAGAATGAAAGGGATAAAGGAAGAAAAGTAAGAGCAAATTAGTGATTAATGGAACATGACCTTGTGGGCCAAACGATGGGAAGGGATCCTTTCCCTTCCCACTATCCCAAACATGACTTAAATGAAACATGAGAATATATTAGACTTACTTGATTGATCAACTGCAGAAATAGGCTTAGCACAGGGCACTTCTGCACAAGTTGCACAGGACTTGAGTTATACTAATAGAATACAATACTAATCTCAAAAAGCGACTGAAACGTAGAAGAAAACGCTATGAACTATTCATCAGACTTTCAAGAGTATCACAAAAATGTAGCTAAGAAATATTCAACCCTTTAGAAAAGTTATCTGCTTTGAACTTAGGCAGTGAGTTCATATTCATAACAAAAGCATAGGCTAAGAAGCACAGATACAAATACGAGACATGGATACTACACGAAATAGACATTGTGGCCATTCATTTTTTTTTTTAAATCTAAAACATGGACATGGAAAGAACCCATTTATTAATATATATACACCCTTAAAAATATATAGTATTTTATAAATAAATTAAAAGTCCATGAGCTTATGCATTTATGATTTATGTGCTAACATATACAGTTTGTTATTATATGTCTGTTACGTATACTTAACAAGTGTCTTACATGTGCTAACAAAACTTGTTATTATATTGACTTTGAACTAGCGTCTACGGTCTTGCACTCTATTATGCAATTTGATACGTGTCCAACCAGTGTCAAAGCGTCCAAGTATTCGAAATGTGTCAGACACAAACACACTAGTGAAACTAAATTATTTGTGCCTTAGCATATAAGTAGGCATCATGAAACTATCCCAAAAATAAAATTCTCAGTTCTAGTTGTTCTTGAACTATAGACCACCTCCTGAACATGAAACAGCTTACATAATATAGAACACAAATAGAACCAGAAAATTCAAGTCTAAAGAAAAGTACCTTTATGTTTCTTGAAACAAACCAGGGAGCAGCTACAAGCAGAGTGAAAGGGAGAAGCCAGCACAGAAATGGATAAAGGTCAAAGAGTTTGCTACAAAAATAAAAATTACACAAAATAAACCAAAAAGAAATCCTTTTGTTTGACTTACTAAGGTACAAGGCATAGAGGGCATTTGTATTTGGATGGTGCTTCATTGCACACCTGACAAAGCCGAGGACCCATCGACGATTAAGTTAGAAGGCCTACAAAAAATAATGCCACTAGTTATCCACATGTTCTTCATTTTTTTTCTCTTTCTTCTTTTTTAGAACACATTGTAATTTGTAAACATGTTCATACAAACACACACACACACACATTCTGTAAATAAATTTTGAGAACAGAATTAACAAACTGAAGGTGATGATAACTCCATGCTTCTATCCTATCAACCACATTCTATAAATATCACTGTAATTTGTAATTTGTAATTTGTAATTTGTAAACATGTTCATACAAATACACACATTCTATAAATAAATTCTGAGAATAGAATTAACAACCTAAAAGTGAGATAACTCTATGCTTTGATCCTATAAATGAAGATGTTAGAGATTCGCATCTATTGTAAATAATAAGTTCAAATTCTTTCCCGAAGTTTAAGAACTCATTCTAATAAGTGAATCTACAGCCATTATTTCAAATTTCAACTCAACCTTCCAAAATTCAAGGAGCATTAGCAAAGCAGACTGACGTAAATCACTCTGACATAGATTCCGAAATCAGAACAAAAGAAAAAGAAAAAAACGAATTCAGCAAGTTTTAACCAAAGAAATCGAACTTCTAAAGAAGGATTCAGAAGAATAAGGCTGAAATAAGAGAAGCCGAAGAAAAGTTGAAGTCTCACCGGCGGCGATAAGAGAAGGAGAAGAAAAGTAGAGGCCTCGCCGGAGGTAAAGAATGTGGAGTTCTCAGCTAAAGCAAAAGCTTGGCGCCCCTTAAAAGTAATTTCGTAATAAATTGAAACAAAATATTTTTAACCTAAATACCATTCTTAAAAAGTTTATTAGTTTTTTTTTGTAAGTACAGTTTATTTGAGAGCTAATATCGATTTTACAGATCGAACGTTGGTATTAAACTGGAATAATACCAAACAATGAAACCAATACATCACTCCTCCATTCCGTGTAAATGGATCACATTTAGACATACTTTAGTTGATAGATTTATTAAAATTAAGCTAACATAATTTCTATGTATTGTGCTCCAACCAATGTACTTTTTTTTCTTTTTGGAAGAACTTTAAATAAATAATTTTTTTTTTCTACCTTATCCAACCATACATGTATACTTTTTCTTTCATTTTGCATTGGGTTATAATTTATTGTGATTAAATTGTTTAAAAAGTATAGCTAAATCAAACCATTCTCTTACAAAAACCTATAAATTAAGAAGACTGCAGGTTGAGTGATCACTTCTGTTACTGAAAGAATTGGTGACGCGTTTATTTCGTAGTAATTCAATACGTCACGGACAAATAGAAATGTAATTATAATGATCTTATCGTATAAGAAAAGTGAACCATTCAATCATTTGATAAATCATTTAACAAGGAAAATAGAGAATAACATTAAATAACAACATTGGTACAAGATAAGATTAAAAGTTCATCTAAACAAACACTCATAGTGATACAAGATAAGATTGAAAGTTCATCTTAACCTATTTGGGAAGATAAAAAACAAACTAAACCTTAACCTTTATTCCAAAATAAACCTTAACCTAAAGATGACATGGAAAAGTAAATTCAAACATGGTTGACTCAATCTAGTAAGACTAAGAGGCAGACATTATTACTCATAAACAAACATCAAAATATAGATTTCATACTAATTTATTTAGTCTATTATGCTTTATCACCTTCAGCCTTCTATTTCCCAAGCCCTGCCTAAGAAACTTCATGCTTTCTTCCTTGTTCACCTGCATGCTTTCTTCCTCATGTTAACCTGCAGTCATACAAGTTAAAGATTAGAGTAGCTTTAACCTCATCGATCGACAACACTCGCGCATGTCGAATAAATAAGAAAGATTCGACATTTCGAGAGATGAGGTGTTTATTTTATTTATCTACTTTTTTATGATTGGAAATTGTAACTTCGCTCCTATGTATCAAAAATTGTCTCCATGTACCAGACCTTAAAAATAAATAGGAATGAATTTTACAATTAAGTTCAACTTGCAGATCTTGAACCTGAGATTTTTAAGGAGTAGTACCTTGGAGTCTTCGAGTTGAAGATCTCGTGAGAAGAGTTCCTGGCAATTTATAACATAAGGGAGTTAGTTCATTCTTCACTCATTGGTTTTGAGTAAAATGGTCATACTATATATCTAACATTGTATCAGAGCCTTTAAACTCAAACGGGTATTTTGTTCAATAAAAATGAAATTAACATTCGATTCAAGAGTGGTGAACCCAACAGTGACACCATCTTAAAGGAGCATGCGAAGGATTCTGCATTGAAAAGTAGCAACACTTCATAACAATTTATAAGTTATGTGGACTACTCTTCTTATCGCTGATTAGTTTTGAGATAAATGTTCATATATACTATCTAATAGACTAAACTAACTAGACTGTCTTTGAGAACGAATCTATATTTACCTACTACCTTCGTCGAGCATCAAATAAGAGAAAGAAACTCACACGTGGATCCACTGCTCGGTTTCCGGGGTATCGATTGTCGACGTTTCCATATCCGGGATTAATTTGTTGATTGTGAGTTCCTTGAGGCAGAGCTGTTTGAGGAGTAACAGAGAGATTGGCAGCAGCAGCAGCCTGTGAAACTGCAAGCATGTGCATGTGCATTTGCATTCGCATTTGCATTTGAATTTGAATTTGCATCTGCAGAAACTGCTGATATTGTTCGAGTGAAATTGGGAAACTTGGCTGGTTTACATTTTGCATTATTCCTGGTAAGCATTGCATATGATTTGACTGATTCATTGCTTGGATTGTTGATGGATGGCCCATATGAAAGGCTGGATAAGCATAAGCTGGTGCATATTGAGCATCGCCCGCCGGCCTCGGAAATGTCGGTCCGGTGAACATATTGTTAGGATACTGCATCATGGGGCTGCTCACGTTTGTTTCCATACTTGGCACATACATCGTAGGTGCCACATTACTGCCTCCCGGAGACCCTACCTGCAATAAAAATAATAATAATAATAAAACAACTGTTATAATCTCTTGGCAGATCTTCGTATTCGTATGATATTATTAACTGTGGACATAAAATTTTCGAGAATTTTTTTTTTTTGTTTCACTATAAAAATTGTTTTATATCAAAGAAAATGATTCCATTTTCAAATATACTCATGATCTACTTATCTAATCGATTAGACTAAACTTGGTTTATATTCTTAATCGTTTTTCGATTCTCGATCGCTTTAAAGTAAAATGATAGTAAACTAATTGATTTTCAAACAGAAAAAAGCACGAGTAAGGCACAAAGGAAAAGAAATGAAGACATATTTTGGACTTTTTATGTAATTGAGGTCGGTAAGACTATTTATGTAATTGTGGT
>JBBMEG010000018.1:4785415-4803895 GCA_037832605.1 Cyclanthera cordifolia
TTTTTAGGTTTAATCAAAATATAAAAATTAAATATTATTTTTTTCGAATTATAAGAAGTAAATTATAATTTTTTTTTACCCATTCAACTCAGTTATAAATTTTTAAATAACATACATTAAAATCTACCTTCTTCAAATAATAGATTCCTTATAAATTAAGTGTTGCTCTTGGCCTCTTCCTAATAACTCTCTCTCAGTCTTTTTTTCTCTCCTGAGAATAGAAAGGAAAACTTGTTTTGAGGCTTTCTGCCAAATTTTCTTTCCCAACGAGTTTTTTAAATAATATTAAATAAAATATGGTTAAAATATTTCTTCTATTTTACTTTTTAAATATGTGTGCCAAAAAAGTAATATTTAAGTAGTGCATACATTTAAAGATTTTTTTTTTATAAAATTAGTTTAATCTATAAAAAATTATTGAATATAGTTATGGTATTACCGAGTATCATCTCATATTTTATAATGATATGATATTAATATTCTATATCCTTCTTCAGTTATTTAGGAGTATATTAAAAATATATATTCGTAATATTGATTTTATTATTTGTTGCCATCATTGAAATATAATTACAAATTTCATACAAATGATAAATAAAATAGAAATAAACTTTGAAAATATTAGTTTATGGTAAACAAAAAAAAAGTAAAATATTAAATATATATAATCAAATTTTATTAAATTTTAAATTTAACTTATATTATATATATTCAATTTTTTTAATTATCACCTGACACTTATTTATTATCTCTTCTCAAGCCTTTCCTTTCCACCAAACAATTATTTTACTTACTTCTCTTCCCTTCTCTTCTCGCCCTTGACAAACAAATTCTAATTAAAAAAATAACATATTAATAAATATAGATATACATATTTTAAAATTTATCTACAATTATTTCGTAAGAATAATCTATCTCATATAATTTTTCAATAAAAAAAGTAAAATCGGCCAACTTCAAAGTAAATATTCTTGGGCAAATAAATATACCAATTGATCAAATTCGATGAATATACTAATTGATCAAATTCGATGAATGAAACAGAAATAACTTAAGTAGTAGAAGTGTGCAGGCAAGTGGATATCAAAAAAAAAAAAAAAAAAAAAAACCGGTAGGAAGGAAGATTGGCTGAACATAACAATAACGAGATGTTTGGGCCACCATTAATAAAGGGTAGAATGACAAAGAGAATGATTTCAGTGTTTGAGCCACCAATAATCATTCTTACCGCTTTTTCCTCAAAATCACATTTTTATTCTCATTCTAACTACTTTCTATTCTTTCCATAACAACTTTTTATTCTTCCTATAACTATTTTCCACTCGTATTATATTCATTATTTTATTTTTTTCATTATCATTCACTCCACCCAAACACAATAAATCATTCTCTTAACCATAAATATAATTAATTATTCTTCCCATATTCATTCTCATTCCCTTAGCCCAAACATACCCTAGATGAATTAATTAGAAACAAAACAGATTGCAAAGTTTAATCACAGTTTACCTGTCAATTCAACTACAGCCTCTTCCAAAATTTCTTCCAGTAATCTCCTTTCTACTTCTTTCCCCAAATTATTCATTTCCATTGTCAGATGCTCATCCCAAATTTTACCCCCAACCTCTTTTCTTACTACCCTTTCCACCACCAGGTTGTTGATGTCCCCAATGTCTACTGTAACACATCTATATTCATCACAAACCCAATCCTTTAGTTTGCCCATAACACAGTCCAATAATGTTGGTGATGTGCCCTCTACAAAGCCGTTGTCGTGGGCTCCGCTAGTTCTTTTCGATCTTCGTCTATGGTCGAGTTCCTGATTTGTTATATCAACCAATGCTGCATTCACACAGTCAAATACAAGCTTCCTACTTGATCGCAGCTGCCTTCGCTTCCCCTCAAGCATCGGTTTTTTGTTGTATAGATTGGCGTATTTGTCTCTTAGAGATGGATCTAGTGGATTTACAAGTGAATGCCATCCATTCAACAAAAAACCACATTGTTGTATTTCACTACCGAGACCAGACATCGAAAGAAGGGATTCGACGAGGATATGCCAGTTTTGTTCTTCATCGAAACAAGTAGGAACTGGTGAAGATTTGAGTGCATTCGGTGCAGATGACTCGGAATGGGAATCGTCCCTGAAGATACTCCGAGCAACTGATTCTATGGGGGGTGATTTGTCTATGAGGCTATTCTTGAATGGCATACAGAAGTCTGTTGCAGTTAAAAATTTATATGAGATGCAGTTAGATATACATACAAGTCAAAACAATTTATGCATCTCAAAAAATGTTTCTTGTTTCAATGTTTGTTTGTAAGTGGGTGGCGGGAATGATTACCGTTGAATTATGTTAATAACCAATCAACCCGAAGCTTAAACTGATAGATTGGGATAAATTTAATTATATCAACTAACATTTCTCCTCACTTGTGAACTTAGAAATTTTAAAAATATCCTACAAGTAGAATTAATTTTAAATGGAAAAAAAAACGACAAGACAGAGATTTGAACTCAACAATCAGTTACCATGATATGTGTTGTCATCTTCAAAAAATGGGGGTTCCAGAACGGATATTGGACTTGGTTGCTCCTGATTTTCACTACTGTTTCCAATCGTGAAAGGTCTTTTCAAGAACAAACCTGCCTGCAAATCATAAAAAAAAAATGCATAATTCAATTATTAATCAATCAAACGGTTTATTTTAATTGTTGGTCATTTCATGATAATATCTCATATTATATTTTAGGGTAAATTATAAATTTAGTCCTATAGTTTCATCTTTCATGAAAACTAGAGTTTAGTTCCTATGATTTAAAAATCTAGACTTTAGTCCTTATGGTTTGAAGAAATATATAATTTAGTCCCTATAATTTGAAGAAATTTAGAATCTAATCTCTATGGTTCGAAGAAATAGAATTTAGTCCATATAGTTTGATACAACCTAAAAAACAGTTCGTATATCGTAGGCAAATTAAGTAGAGGTAAATGTGATGTATGAATTATGTGTTTTTTGTCCAATCAATTACTTATCTCACAATCACATCATTAAACACAAAAATAACAAATTTCTACGCATTTAATTCACCAAAAATAGATTTGATCAAACCTAAGAAATCAAATGCCTAAGAAATAAAACATTCAAGAAATGTTCAGCCTATGATATGCGAATGAGATTTGAAGATGAATCGAGGTGAAAGAACTTGTTGGGATATCTTTTCTCCAGCTAATTCTTAAAATTCATACAATGATACAAACAAATCATAACATATCTAATTGCAATAACGAACGAGATTATTTCTCGGAATAGAAACACCCTACATTTCTATGAGTAATGTAGTATAGATGTGGTATTTAACATCAAATAGATTAGCATGCCGGCTATTACGAGTTTACAACCACAGACAGAAAGAATTACCTCGTGAGTAACCGCACCTCCTCTTGCAACCATATTGGTTAAATGCAGAGAAGTGACAGATGAGCACCCTTCACTATCATTAGAATGAGATGAAGCACTACTCAAACCTCTAGAATGATGGACGAAAGCTAGGGATGAAGGTTTATTCGCACTGGAGGATTGAGATTCATCTTTTGTTTGAGACCCGTTACATTTTTCTTTACTTGTAGTCTTATTCCTAGAGAAAAACCAACTCGAAACTTTCTCATTAAATGACGACTTAACACCCTTTGGCTTTGCTAGCAATTTCAGATCATCGGCTTTGACAGTCTCGAGATCTGATGCTTCAAGATTAAGCATGCCAAACATTGGAGAAGATTCTGGGACAGATTTCGACCTTATCTGCTTTGTGGGAGAATCCTTCAGACATTCAATGTTTTCCTCACTATTAATACAAGGATCTAACTCACTAGTTTGGTGTTCATTTTCCATTATCGTTGATTTCTTTGCATCTGACAGTGCAAGCATCTCACCCAATGTACTCGAGCATCTCCTACCATGCCTTTTCTCTTGATAGTTCCCATGTGATGTCATCATCGTCCATCTTTCCGACAGTCGCTTTTTGGCTTCTCTGGACACTAATGACTCTGGAGAACATGATTTCTGGCTGGATGAGGAGGACGAATATGGGCTACTATATCTATTAACATATTCCCACATATGACATGAAGAGGAAGACGTGACTTCCAAATCACTCAGGTTTTCAACTTCACGGTCATTCTCTGATTTCTCGATCGAGCTTTCGTCATCAGTATAGCCATTTGAGAACTCGGAAGAAAGCAAAGTTTCATCCCTTCGATGACCCAAAATATTATCACACATTTTCTCAGTAATATTCCTTGCAAATTTTCTTGATTCCTTCACATCATCATCTTCAAATTCCTCAAGAAAACTTTCACCCTGCACCACCATAGGCCTAATATCATGATTCCTCCCAGGACTAGGCTTCAAAACCACTATTCTTGTTGGTTGAGAAGCTACAGCAGATTCACTAGTTCTACTAATAGCTGTAGTAGGAGAAGTTCTTGAATCACTTTTGACTAAAATAGCTGATGTCCTCTGAGATGGTAACCATAACTGTCTACGATTTGCTCCATCAAATTCAGTGAATCCTTCATCCCTAGAAACTTTAGAAGGTCTAAGAACAGTGATACGCTTTGTCTCAGGAGATGGAAGGATGGACTGGTGATCATTCAGATGCTGCGTAAAAAGAGAATTTGGCTCCTGCAGCAACTTAACAAACAAATCCTTATTGGAACTTAATACTTCTAGTGCATCTTGAAATTCCTTCGATTGGTGCAGTTTCTCGTTCGTCACCAGACGTTTTGCTTCTACAAACTTCTGGCGAACAAAAGCCAACTTTCTATCATTCGCAATTTCTGTTTCTATTACCTTCTTTGGCTGTTTCTCTCGAACATAATTTGTTCGAGGAGATTGCTGCCATATTTCATAAACATCTTTGCACCCCATTCCCTCTTCGACTTCGAGGAAATCACTTTGTTCCTTACATCCTGATGGCATTCCATGGTTTGCATTTGGGTAACTTTTTACATTATTTCTTTGGACAGACGAACCGGTAATCTGACGAGGGAGAGTTTCAAGCCCCATAAGCTTAGCAACTACATTGGGTGGATTTTGCGTACATGCCATTTTGGACATCTCTTGATCTATGAGCATCTTCACAGGTGTTCCATATGCTCTCTTATTCGGCGCTCTCTGCAATTCAGGCACTGTATGATTAATCCACACAAATGAATAATATCAAGATAACAAGTTGTCAATAAGATTAACTAAATCAGAAAAGTTGTGACATATGACTCCGAACCTCCAGATCCATACAAATAGAATATGTAATTAAGTGTTTATAAGGATAAGTGGAGCACAATATTTACCAGATTATTTTCAGTCTGATTTGTGGCGTGATTAAACACCCTTGCCACATCTGCCAAATCCCTTTGGAGAATAGAACCTGTAAAATAAACACATTATCGACCCGTTCACAATCAAAAGGAAGATAACAAAAAGAACGAGCACAACCGAAATAAGAACCAAAGGAATTGTCTATACGTGTGGATACCACAAAAACAAAAAAGTTCACTAAAAAAGCAGTTTCCACTGAGACAGAGAAATGAATGATCAAGAAAAAGAAGAAATAAGAGGTTTGCACTAAATAGCGAATGTCCTCTGTGAGGAAAGGAAAAATATATAGAACTGAATCTAGTAGTAGAGAGAATAGTTTAGAGATCCTAGGTGGAAAAAAATGAGCCCAGGGTTCCTTATAATTATGAACACTATAGGTTCAATGTTTTTTTTATTTTACTTTCTTGGATAACCGGGAATTGAAACTTTCCAATGGAACATATCCAGAAGCACCCGCACCCATCCCAAGGCCCAGACTCAAGAGAGATTGTACAGTGAAGCACACTCGTGGATTTCAAACCGTGACCTTCACTCAAAGGAAGCATACCATGGCGACCCAAACCTCATTTCATTTATCATCTCCGGGTCTCCTTCAATTCACCATCTATCTCTCTACAGGCTACGGTTAGTTAAGGCCACAAACAGACAGTAAGGAAAGCCCAACCATAAGAATCGACATTGCCAATGGTTTTAATCAAGTCACCGAGAAACTAATCAAATTTTTTGTCTCCATCAATTCGAATAAAAAACAAAGTCTTATTTATCTCCATTATATGTTTAACCCAACCGAAGACAATTGAAAATCAAGGGAGACAAGATGAGACGTTGACTGGAAATTAGACTTAGTTTAAGAAAATAGCCCACTAAATTCCAGTAAGAAATAAATACTGACAGTTTAACAAGATTAACAAGGTAATTAAGAACAAAATATGGCATCGGGAGGAAAAGAGAAGTCACCTTCACGATGCGGTGCATCAGTAAGTAGTTTGTTCCTAGAGACACCAGCACTTAGATCGAAGTGGTTCACCATTTTTCCCAAACAGCCATGGAAAGGCTTTTCATTACTTACATTTTTTCTTCTCTGAATCCCATTCATCTCAGTACCTTCAATTCCTTGGATGCAATAATGCTGAAACTTCAATGGAACGAGAAACAGAACATATAAGTTAAAGAACAAGAAAAGTTTAATGCATAAAAATGAAATATGAACTGCAGAGTCCCAACCTGAATAATATGGATCTGTTACTGAGAAGTTAACCAAGAATAGTTAGATTTAAGACCATCTTCAATGAGGTAAACAGCTATGCAATCTCATGGTGGATGAAGGTTTCAAGGAGCAAAACGGCTGAGAATAAAAATCAGAGTTTAAGGGGACCTACAATGAATTCGATCGGTAACCACAAAATCAACCATCTAAAAGAAAAATCTAAGATATAATAAAGATTAGAAATGAATCCTTAATAAGATTTTTACATACTCAAAATCGGTCTCCTCAACGACAAGGAGAAAGGGTCAAAATAAACAAAGTGATAAAAAGGAAAGAATCTAGCTACAAAAGTTGCATAAGAAAATCAAAAATAAAAAGAAAGAAAAAAGATAAAGGTAAGAAAAAGCAATGAAAGACAAAGAGAAAGCGATTCGGGAGAATGAGATCGCCAAGAAAGCAAAAGATAAATACAGCAAAGGGCTGACAATGGAGCCAAATTTCATACAGCTTTTCTAAGCAAGAGAATCGAGGTTCTGACATTATGAACAAGAAGGTGCATTGTGACCTAGAAATGGAGAGAATTGGAACAGAAAATAAAGCAATTGCAGCCGGAAACATTGGCCGGGAAGTGACATTCCAGGTGGAGAACCACCGGAGCTCCGCCGTAAGAAGTTGCCACTGGAAGTAGGTAGAGAGAGAGAGAGAGAAAGAGAGGGAGGGAGTAGACTCTAGACCACCGTTATGTGTCGGATGTCGAGTAATTGTCAAATCTAACTTATTTGTAACGTTCCATTACGGAATAAAATGTTTCTTCGTTTAACTTGTACTTAACCATTTGGGATAATATCCACATCCAAGGAGGCTTATCCTATGATGCAATTATTAGTAAGTTTGATCTACATAACTTATTTTGGAGTTGCTTTTATTAATTTTTAATTTCTTTTTTTATATGACCCAAAAACTTATAGAGGCAGTCTGTTTTGAGTGTTTACGAAAATTTTATAAACGAGTTTTTATAATCATAATTAAAAACTTTATACAAACGAGTTATTATTACAATTTATTCTTTCTAATCTACTCAAAATAACTTTTTATTTCTAATCACTCAAAATAAACACTCCACAATTTTACAAACAAACACCCGTAAGAATTTTTACTAATCTTGAAGAGTTAATGCTTCAAGATTCAAATTTTTGACTTCTATATCATTCCCGGAAGACAATTATTATTTTTATTAAAATTAAACTACATGTTGAATTTAGTTAGAATGAAGGATTGTTCCTTGAGTCAAGCTGCTTTTAAAGTGACAAAATTTAGATGCAAATAAATTTCGTGGGATGATACTTGATATCCTTAAAAAAACAATAGTTTAAATTTGTGGTGCATAAATTATACATATATATGTGCTAGATGTTGAAGGGAGAGAAAACACAAACCCTACTCCTAAAGTCTAAGCACTCTATACCTTATATTTTTTATGGAAGCTTAGTTTGATAATGGTATGTGATTGATATAACTTATTAGTAAAATTGAATAATGATTGAATATCATGTAATATTAATCTTTCTTGAACTATTTTTGGAAGAAAATATCATTTGGAAGATAAGTCAATGGACAAAATGACAAAAATTTTCCACCCAACAAAATTACACTATTCTCCCACATGTCAAGTGAAGTGGCTAACATAATTACATGATTTTTTTTAGTAAGTTTCCAAGTAAAAAATACGTCATTTACGAGTTAAATTAAGCATAGTAATATCAACTAATTCTTAACATAGTTATTAGTATCCTCCTCTAGTATTAAATTGACCATTTGGACTGAATCCATAATGCTCTCTAAATCATTGGACTAATATATGATGGTTCTAATACCCATATAGGGTTAGTAATCATATATTGATCAACAAAAATTATTGAATGAAATTATAGTCGCTTTACTACCTTCTACCGAGTGCTAAGCATTACTGCACTCAAACAAATGAGAATCAAATATCACTTTTCAAGATCGTACCGATGACTATGGTGTTGGATTAACATACCTTCAAACAATAAACCAACCCACCTTGAAGATTTCAACTAACAATTGAAAAGTTCAGCTATGCTATACAATATAATTACTGAGAAATAATAGCTAATGACCAAGAATTTTGGAATCTTGATGAAAACATTCACGATGTCAAATAAGTTAGATCTCTCGTTTAACCTGTATTTGTGCTGTCATGAAATTGAGTTCCATTTCTTAGGCAGTCCAGCATGGCAATAATGTTGGAGATTAAACAGTGGCAGTGTCTTCTATGGTAATGGTTTTGAGAAGCTCCATTGCAGAATACCTGCTTAAGCAGTAGGTTGAAAACAAGAAAAATTTTAATTCTTGGAGCATTGAAATTCGGCAACCGTTGAGTTATACAATATGATTCCGCCGTAAAGTTTGACATTTAGGACCTTATTTCTAAGAAAAAGTCGATTGTTTGTATGTATATTGGCAAGAGATTCTACCGTTCCTTGAAAGTGGAACAAAATATGAGATGAATTAGGGCCAGCTCAAAAATATATAACACAAAATTTTAAGGTTGAATAGTCGCTATATGAAATTGAAACAACAATCAATATGAACTAGTTTATGTTGTTCTCTAACGGTATGTTAGCTACGTCAACCGGCAAAGAAGAAAACAATTGTATTAGGTAGAAGAACGAATGCAAGAATATTGATCAAAGATGTGCTAGGGTTTTGTGAGAGTTTGTATAGGGCACTCTCATAAAACCTTTTTATTACAATAAACGTCCAATTACATAAAAGCGCAAATACGAAAATCATAAACTCAATTACAATTTCATCTAGGTTTAGGGACATCATAGTTCGAGACATTTCTCAAAATTTGGTTCGTATACTTGGTCTTAAATTAGTTATCCTTTTAGTTTTTTCTTAACTTTTTTGCAAAAACCTTCCGGCTCTAAACTTACTAGTTATAAAGTTCAAAGCATACTCACAATGTGTGTCCTATAAAACCATAATTCTTATAGTTATTTTAAGATTTATTGCAAGTACATAAATCGGGCTATGATATTTGAAAGCACGGAGACAAAAGGAAATGAGACCCTAAGTATAAGCACCAAGATGATATTTTAACCAATTTTTTAACTTCACTCCTCAGTAAAATGGCAGATATAAAAACAGACCACGAGAAGAAGGGTCATATTGTTAAAAATGAATCAATAAAAGCGTGTAATGTCAACAGGTTGGGTTAAAAGCGTACCAACTTCGCAGAAGAGCAAGTGGTTTTCTTCAAAGAACTCTCCCATCCATTCCATCAAAAAGACCTGACCATAGTCCTTTTACAGGTGGTAGTTGTACAACAAGAGCATTCCATGGAGGATAGCCAACACCACTACCACGGACACGGCCATCCATTCGCAGAGATAGATACCTGCAAGAACAAATATTAACATAACCAGCTACAAACGATTAAAATTCATCAATCACCTTCTGTAAGATGAACAAGTTTTGGCATAGATTCTGCAAAATATTAAATTTTCTTTCTTTCCTTTTCCATGTGCAGATTACAAGATACGTATACCAACTAAGGGGACTCCAAATTGGATAACTTATGATTAAATGAAGGTTAAATCATAAATGTAGTCACTATTATTTCTTTGTGGTAAATACGTCCCTAACCTTTAAAAATTAATAGGTTCTTGAACTTTCATATTTTTTCTGATAGATACTTGAGCGTCTAATAAGTTCTTAAACTTCCAATTTAGTGACCTTGAACTTTCAATTTCATTAATTTAAAAAAAAATGTTGAATATATTTTAGACTTATTAAATACAAAATTGAAAGTTAAAAAATCAATTAGATACTAGTAAAGTTTCCAGGCTGATTAAATTTCAATAACCTATTGAAAATTTAGGGAATAAACTTGTGATTTAAATAATATATTTCACTAAAAGAACTAAATAAAAATATATACAGAGCCCCACCTTGATTGGAAGTTTAAAGCATTAAAAAGGAAACCATTTTAATTCATCAATTAGAATTCAAAGTTAAACAAGGTGAGTTGGACAACTTAGTAACTTACACGGGAGAATCAGAGGAGACTCCAGCCAACTTCTTTTGTTCATCTAACCACCTATGTACACAAGAAAAGGAAAATGAGAAGAGAAAGGAGGGGTGCAACAAAGCAACAATAGATAGTAGTTATAATTACTTACGCAGACCACTCAGACATATAAACTGGAGTTAAGCGCCAGAGTCTTTTTCTTTTGGTGGTTAGATCCTTCATGTCTTCACTTTCATCAAACTCAAAACTAAGGGAACTGACATCTGTGGCAAAGGGTACAACTAACACGCCCCGCTCGAGAAGTCGTTCAGTGAAAGGTTCACTGGTTTTGAAAGCTTCCATGATAAAGGATTCAGGGCCAACACAAATAACCAGACGAGCAATCCCACGCAGAGTGCTGATAGGAATAACTTTGTTTTGATCCACTCGAAGCTTTAAATTGGATAGGCTTTCTTCTCTTGACAGTCTTGCCAACTGAGCATTTTTTGCATTGTTGTCTCGGAAATAAAGAAATGCAAAAAGTGCTACAGCTCCAAAGTCTATTCCAAGTCCTTTTACAATATCAGGGACTTCATCAGCTCTTGCTGGATTAGCCAATGCAGCAAGCAACCGAGTTGTTGCTATCAGTCCTCCCAATGTACCGCTGGCAATGAAAGCAAGATAAAAGAACATTCGAACCGACCGAAAAGGAGAGAGGACTTCACTTCTTATCTTGGCTGTGGAACTAAGAAAAAACCAGATATGATTACACAGAGCCTCATTTCAGGTGTATTAAAAGGAAAGACACTACATGTTAGAAGACAACCAATAACACCACACTGGATTAGAGGTGTTTGGATGAATAATTGTACAGTGATTATTTTGAGTAATTAGAAATGAGAGGTTATTTTGAGTTATTGTGAAGAGGAAATTATAGTAATAGCTCGTTTGGATGAGATATTTAAAGAGCGATTATAAAGCTCATTTTTAATAGCTCTATTAAAAAGCGAAAAAACAAACACTAGAACAATTCAAATACTTTTTTTTTTTTTGAATAAAGAACAATTTCATTCACCAACCAACAAGGGCACATAATGAACCTCTACAAGGGAGCCAATGTCAGGGCAGAGATTCCCCTTCCAAAAAAACAAACACTCTTCCACAAAAGAGGAATCAACAAAAAAAAATAGTAAGAAAAAACAAAGGATTACTTTGCTAAGCAATCAATTACCTTATTACAATATCTATAAACATGAGAAAAACTAACAGAATTTAAATTATAGGCCAATCTCCTAATATCATCAATAGTGTATCTGAAGTCTGACAAATCTGGAGAACCATCAACAATAGTTTGGATAACAACTATAGAGTCTGATTCAACCAGAATAGAGAGAAACCAAGGGATCTTGGAATCAATGATAGCTAGAAGCCCATCACTCACCGCTATCTCCTCCAAAAACTTGACAGGAAGAAAACAATTGTTTGTAATCAGAAAAATACAGGCTAGAAAAAACAAAGAAATGAAGACTAGGACAAGTTATTCTCCTCATTAAACATTTCGATGCAATTAATGATGTAGTTGTTACTCTTTTGTTTTAATTAGTTCATTAAGAGTCAATCTAAGTAAAATTGAAACTTTTTTAAAAAGATGTGACTCATTAGTGTTTGGACTAGCTTAACTGCATTACAACCATTCTCAAGGAACAACCTCCTAGTCCCTATATTGGTCCTAAAATAGCACGTAGGGTACTAAATCCATATTACGTGGTCTTGAACACATTCAGTCTTAACTTTATTATTCAATAACAATTGGGAACATGCGTTGCGAAACAAGTTGACTGTCTATAAATTTATGCATGCAAATGAAGTTGTGATCTTATAAGATATATGAGAAACCCATGAAGACTTTGAAGCTCAAAATCAAAGCATATAACACGAAGAAGTCATCAATATGACATTTAAGTGGCAGAATCAGTTGATGCCGATTCTTGGCAGTCCAACAAACATGCAGTTACTTTGATGTACAAAGAAAAATAACATAAAGCTGCGAAAACCAAATGAAGCCTTAAATAATTGCACTACAGTTCTTTCGTCTGAAAGGCCAATGGAAAAAATCAATTAAACAACCAAATTTCAAGTGCTTAGACATAGAATTAATAATAAGATTGAAATAATCAGCCAATGATGTTCCATCCAACACTACCATTAAAAGAAAAAAAGAGAGAACCTGATTTCCGGTTTATCAGCAGCGGAGCAAATGAAACTAGCTAAATTCCGCCTCGTGCACTGAAGAGAATGAGGCGACTGTGCTAGAGTAGGGCCAAACGTAAACGAGACCGCATTCCGATGAACGTGGCAGTTACAGCAGAAACGGCGATAGAATTTGAAATTGTGAATGAAATGGCTGCTAGAGCGCGGAAAATCTGGAGGTCGAGCGATGTTGTTGCAGGCGGAAAGGTTCGCCATGGAAACCGCCATGATTGAACACTCGAGAAACTAGCACTTGACATTTGTGGTAGTTTCTAAGTTCTTCAATCAATGGAAGCAAGTTTCGAGGGATGGTCTTGATGGCGCCACGATACCCAGAATTTGCCGCACCATATAAGCTCAGATGACGATGGTTGAAGAGCATGTGGGGTATGGAGAAAAAAAAATTAAAAAAACGGAAAAATAAAAATATTTATTATTAACCCAAACTGTATCATTTTTTTACGGTAAATTTTCAATCTCCACTTTTACTTCCTACAAATTCACAACCCAAAATGAAATTAAAAAGGAAAAAATGTATAATCTTTAAAAATTAGTAAGATTTGACCTCTACCTCAAATTTAAGTGAAGGAAATTTAGAAAGTTACAAAAAAGTCAGGCCTTTAGAATTGTCAACACGAATGGTTTTATGACATGCACAAAAAAACTTCAATTGAATAGAGTAATAAGTTTGATTGATAAAAAGAAATCATTTGAATATCTCATTTTCAGTCAAATTTAATTAGAGATATCAAAATAAGAGGATTGAATCCTATTTTATCATCAATTCAATCAAGATTCAAGGTAGATCCTAAACTTCAACGCCTTGAACAAATTTTTTTTTGTAATTTTCAGTGTTGGTTATTAAGTTACATAAACATTTATGAGCAGTTCCTCTCCTCCTAGGATGCTTAGGTTGCTGGCTTGCTTCAACTAGTGATTCATTTTGGTGGTAGATGTAGCCAACCTACTATTAAATACCACAAACTTCTTTTCCTGAAGAAAAACAATGACGATATGTGCATGAGGTGTAGAAAGTTGCCACAACCTAAAGTGGCACATGACTCAGTGAAAGTCTCTTCGGAAACTAGTGTGTGAGACTTAATCGGCACCATAAAGAACGTTTTTAAATTTTGTTCGATCCTCTTCTAAGTGTTAGACAATGGACAATCTATGCGCTCAAAGCAAACGAAAAGAGGACATTGAAAGCTGTACGAGGACTTTCGTGGAGCTAGATCTAAATTTCATGGATGTTGGTGGGAATAGGCAAAAATAATCTAATATATACTTTATCGTTTTATCTGGAGAAAAATACTTTTTATTTGTAACATACTTCATGAATTTTTAAAGAGAATTTGATATTATGTCAAACTAGTGTATTGTGAAAAAAAAGGGTAAATATATAAGATTAGTGTTGAATTTAAAAAAAAGTAATTAAATTCTTGATCTCGTAAATCAATCGAACATTATTTGTTGCTTTTTTTATATTAGTAAGTTCTAAGACAATTTAATCTTATTGAATGAATAAACTTCAAATACATGTTTAAGTTGTTATTTTCCTCAAAAGTACGCTTTAAGTTTTTAAAAAAAGAAAAAAGAAAAGCCTCTTACAGTGATGCAGTCTACTAGATATGTAAAAAGAAAAAAGAAGTGCAATGATAATTGAAATTCTAGTTTGAAATCATTGGTGGCTCACAAGTCAAGATATTCAAACAAACACATTATCATATGTCTTTATGGCACGTTTGGAGGAGTTAATCCCCTAAAACGCATTTTATATCACTGTTGAAATATGAGTGATTTTTCATATTTCATGTGTATTTCCACTATCTCCTCTTTTCTTCTCTCTTCTTCGAGCTTCATTTTTCATTTTAGATTTTTTATTTTTTATTTCATGTCCGATTCAAGATTCTAGCTTGCTATGATTTTTTTTTTTATTTTTTTTTCATATTCATCACTACATTCTTTTTCACAGAACCAATTTTTCTAGGTTTTTTGAGTTTTGATTAGATTCTCGTTTCCTTTGTTCCCGCGCCGAACCTCTCGTCGGAGTTCGATAAGCGAAGTTTCCTTAACTCATCAACCCAAGGTACGGCAAAATCGACCTCCGGTGGCATTCTGTTCCTCATTTTTTAAGGAAATAAACCGATGTTAAGGTCAAAAAATTTGAGTTTGCAGATGAAGAAGATACCACTCCATGATGGTTACAAAATCAAATGACTTAGAATACAAGAAATGGAGACGACTAAGAAACAATAACATATCGATCTATTGGAAATAAATAATATCATAAGATATCTTATAATTCGAGAATATTACAGTACTTGACAGCCCTAATTGCTCATTGATTCGTAAACAACAAACTTCAGATCATAATTAATTCTTGAATGTGTATAACTTAGCCCGATATCAGTATCCATTAAATCTAAAATCATCACTCACTATAATTCATACAAATCAAAGAAAGTAGGAAGATTAAATTCTCTCTTTTTTTTCTGAAATCAGGAAAGTAGTTAAAGGTTATAAAAGCGCAACTTGACACCCTTGCGCTTTTATAAGCTTGATTACTAATGAAATCATGAAGTAATAGGATTGATGAGACTGAGAAATGACTATCGTTAATTTAATTAACCATTACCCGTCCTCTTCGCTGATCGAAATCGTCAAGCAATTAGAATTTTAAAAACCGAGCAATCACGACGGATAATTTGATAAACGATTAGGTTTAATTCGACAAAAAAAATTTAATAAGTAATAGAGAAATCACACAAACATCAGTTGAAAAACACGATTGGCTTCCTCTTCAACGGACCTTAATCTTACAGTAATTAGGATTTATTTGACCTAACAATTGTCGCCACTATTGATCAAAGAAACAATAAGATTTTCCAAAAGAAAATCACATACCTGAGTTTGCTAACAACTATCTTAATCTTCTCCACTAATAGCTTCGAACCCTCAAATCCTCATACTTCTCCTTGGAGCAATTTCAAGAACGATAAACCTTCGCGCGCAAATTTTATCTACATGTGTTGTTCATTCGGTTTTATACTGTGGCCAATTGTGTTCAAAAATAAACTAGTGGGCTAGCTTTTATATGCAAATGAAATTGAGGCCCAAATTGAAAATTTGGTGGGCTCCAGTCAAATCGTTCAGGGTTCAACGTTGTTGCTGAAGCCCAATAATGGTCAAGGCTCATAAAGCCCAAGTAATAGTTACGGCCCAGTTCATCAACTATCCACTACGACCAGCCCACCAAACGGATGCAGAACTTGCACATGGCAATTTGATGTCACAATAAACTAAGTACAATATATTTAAAGTTTTTTTTTTTTTTTGAGGCAATATATTTAAAGTTTTTAAAACGTATTATTTATCTTTATTTTCATTCTCAAAAAACTTTGCACTCAGTCATCAATCAACATTACCATTAAATTAAACTTCAAAACAGTATACACCTCATGTAATAGTAATTATTATGATTATTAACGATTATCATCTATATTAACAAGTACTCAAAGATTTAAATTATCAACTTCATACAATATTGATAAAAAGAAATGACAAAGTATGCAAGGTACGCTAGGAAAAAAAAATTTATGAACCGATGTCCTACAAACTCTTTAAAAGGAGTAATACTTACATGTTTGAATAACGCTCATCTTCGTGCAACTCACTTCAAATTCACAATACAAACTTTTTCTTTTAAATATTAAAATAAATCGGATGAAAAAAGAAATGTATGATACGTACCATATTATAAAATAATCAATAAATATTTTGAATCAATAAATGAGAATTTTTTTAGATATTCAACAAATTTTATGAGTCATATATCGTGATCATGTTACATGTCATTTAAAATTATGTTCTTGTTATCAAAATCAGAAATGCACAACTTGTATATTTTTAAATAAGACATCCAATCATTATTATCAATATTCACATTGTCATTATTTTTTTTAGTATTGCAAACTGTATTGCAAAGGTTTAAAAATAATAAAAATTTGGCTTCGCCCGGACTTGAACCGGAGACCTTCAGTGTGTTAGACTGACGTGATAACCAACTACACCACGAAACCTTTGTTGTTAACATCATATGAAGTGTAAAAGAACTCAAAAATCTCAAAAGGTTAAAGGTTTGAATCGTCCACTTTCAAATATTGCTAACCTGTATATATTTCTCTCTTTCTCTCTTCACTTTTTACGGTTAGATTGGTCAAATTGAGAGTAATTACATACACTTCAAATTACAGTTAGAAGAGTGAGGTTGAGTTTCATAAGAGAGATTGATTTATCCATGGTCCTACCCCCTATCTGCTAATATATACTTGATAGAAGCCACTGAGCAACTTGTCAATTTGAGTCATTGAATCTTGTGGGGTTTTAATTCCTTAAACCACAACTCTAAATAGATTGGAGTTTCAAATAATGCATAACTAGCTTCCACATGACAAAAAATTTGAGTCAATGGACAAAATGACAAAAAATTTCCATCCAACAAAATTACACAATTCACCTACATGTCAAGTGAAGTAGCTAACATAATTACATGATTTTTTTTAGTAAGTTTCCAAGTAAAAAATACGTCATTTACGAGTTAAATTAAGCATAGTAATATCAACTAATTTCTAACATAGTTATTAGTATCCTACTCTAGTATTAAATTGACCATTTGGACGGAATCCATAATGCTCTCTTAATCATTAGACTAATATATAATGGTTCTAATACCCATCATAGGGTTAGTAATCATATATTGATCAACCAAAAATGATTGAATGAAATTACATAGTCGCTTTACTACCTTCTACGAGTGCAAGCATTACTGCTCTCAAGGATCATACCGATGACTATGGTGTTGGATTAACATACCACCAAACAATAAAACAACCCACCTTCAAGATTTTAACAAACAATTGAAAAATTCAGCTATGCTATACAATATAATTACTGAGAAATAATAGCTAATGACCAAGAATTTTGGACCTTGATGAAAACATTCACGATGTCAAATAAGCTAGATCTCTCGTTTAATCTGGATATAAAAACTGTATTTGTGCTGTCATGAGATTGAGTTCCATTTCTTAGGCAGTCCAGCGTGGCAATAATGTTGGACATTATACAGTGGCAGCGTCTTCTATGGTAATGGTTTTGAGAAGCTCCATTGCAGTACCTGCTTAAGCAGTAGGTTGAAAGCAAGAAAAATTTTAATTCTTGGAGAATTGAAATTTGGCAATGGTTGAGTTATACGATATGATTCCGCCGTAAAGTTTGACATTCAGGAAAGTAGATAGAGGTTATAAAAGCGCAACTTGACACAGTTGCGCTTTTATAAGCTTAATTACTAATGAAATCATGAAGTAATAGGATTAATGAGACTGAGAAATTACTATCGTTAATTTAATTAACCATTACCTGTCCTCTTCGCTGATCGAAATCGCCAAGCAATTAGAATTTTAAAAACCGAGCAATCACGATGGATAATTTGATAAACGAGTAGGTTTAAATTCGACAAAACAAAATTGAAAAGTAATAGAGAAATCACACAAACATCAGTTTAAAAACACGATTGGCTTCCTCTTCAACGGACCTTAATCTTATA
>JBBMEG010000018.1:4843151-4853525 GCA_037832605.1 Cyclanthera cordifolia
ATTATTTAATTTCGAATCATAGTCCCTTAAACTTAAATGTATATTATTCACTAAAACACTATTTTACCTTAAACTATTTATATTGATAATTGATTTTGAAATGAAACTTAACCAAACCAATTCATTTTATTGGAACATAATTGTACATTTACTAAGCTCAAAACCGAACAAGCACGCCCATAGGTATTTTAAGGGTGAATTTAATCAGTTATTAATGGTGTATTAGGACCACCAAGATGAAACAGACAAAATGGGAATGTGAATAAATGTGAATAAATTTTGGTATTTGGGCCACCGAGAATTGTTCTTCGTATAATTATGTTTTCTTAAAAATTATTTTTTATTATTCTCCTAACTACTTTGTATTCTTATTACAACTTTTTATTCTCTTCTTAACTACTTTTTACCCACATAATATTTATTATTTTATTTTCCTCACAATCATTCTCTCGACTCCAAACATCAATAATCATTATCCTCGTAATCATTTCATTCACCTCAAACACAAATAATTGTTTTTCTGTGATTTAAAGATATGAAATACTTGTTTAGAAATTGGTGTTTAAGAGATGAGAAGTTGCAAAAATATTTTTGAAAATTTGTGTTTATGAAAAGGTGTTTATTTAAATGAAATATGATAAGATATTGAAGAGAAGCGGAGAAACGATTGAAGAGGAATTTAAGAGAGATTATAAAATGTGATGTACAGAAAACAAAAGTCGACTACGGTTTAAATTTTAAAATCATTAAAAAAAATGGAAGTAATAGTGAGATTTGTTATTAGATGCAAACACAGACTCTAATAATGCAAAAAATGTCGGAAAGAAAATATGATACAAGAGAGTATCCGAATTACATTTCTAACTGTATGGGAATGAATCAATAATTCCAAAATTAGAACCTAATACTTTGTGCTCTCCTTTTCTTTCCTTCTCTCTTTCACACATAAAAATACCACTTTTAACTTCCAAGCATGAAAGCAGCATATGAACCAGAGAGTTAAAACTGTACATTTTTAAGAGTTGCAGAAAGGAATTCACAAGCATCAGCATCAGCATTAGTGTATCACCTTAAGAGCTCCACACAGCACAAAATGATCAAGAATGGAGCTCTCGAGGGGGTATCAATGGCAAATAATCCACTTCTTTTGCTCTCCCAAGCCCTCTTTTTTTTTTTTTTTTTGAAGATTATAACAAAACTTAAACCCAGAATGCACTCTTCCAAGAAGGCCTTGAAAGAAGTCCTCCGTGCTCGCTCCTGCTTCCTGAAAATCTATAGAAAGCAGGCTTGCTTCGAGCGGTTCGTAAAGGACCTGACCTGTTTCCATGTCGAATGGGCAAGGATATTTCGTCGCCAACCAAACTTGAAGTCGAAAACGGTCGGTTTTCCATGTCTTCAAGAGGGCCAGAGCTGTATTCCATGGTGATGAAGGAAGAAGCTTGACCAAATGTCAGTCGAGGCGTGAGGCCACCGGCATTCCACCAACTGTTATCTGATGGCATAAGGTCACCTTTGAAATCCGAGTCCCAAGCAGAGGACTCCTTTGGACTGCAGTAGTCTGCACACGTCTCATCAGTGTCGTTGTATATGAGCTTTAAAGCCTGCACAACTTCTCCCATAAATGGCCTCTGGGTCACCTCTGGATGGACGCACATGGACGCAATGGCAGCCACCTTGGCCATGTCGTCAAAGTCGTAACTACCAGCTAAAGAAGGGTCTACTAGTTGCTCCAAACCTTCTTTACTGGTCAGAAGAGGACGAGCCCACGTTACGAGGTTCTCCCCACCATGCGGTTGAGACATGTCCACCGGTTTTCTTCCTGAAAGAAGTTCAAGTAGCACGACTCCATAGCTGTAAACATCACTCTTGACGAGAAGGTGACCTGTCATTGCATATTCAGGGGCTACATACCTGCAAAATTATTGACTCGATCAAGAACAAAAGATGATAAAAATATCCACCAATAGTTCTGTGAAAGTAGAGAAACTTGAGATTCATGTTCTCTTTATTTTCTATAGTGAGTTAATCACCAATGATCCAGACATTTTTTTTTCGTGCTAATGATTATTGAATAATTGAGGTCAAAGGCTACTGCTAACTCATTCGGTTCTAAACCAGTTTCTTAGTGTCCTGATTCATTGACTAATTTTATAAAAACTGATTTCATTGACTAAATACAAGCAGTTAAAATAGACAACTGAGGATTAGTAAACAGATCAATGATACAACATAGATATGCACAACATCAGAATTACCCGAAAGTTCCCATAACCCGCGTTGAAATATGTTCACTTCCTTCCGTTGCTTCCCTAGCCAATCCAAAATCCGAAACCTTAGGGGTGAAGTCAACTTCCAACAGAACATTACTTGTTTTGAAATCACGGTGAATGACACGGGGATTAGAATCTTCATGAAGATATGCCAAACCTCTTGCTGCTCCCAGAGCAATCTTTAATCGTGCATCCCAGTCAAGAGGTCCTTTTCTCTTGTCAATGCCTACACAATTGCAGGTAAAAAGCGTCTTTTAAATAAAACCAATTGCAAATGTTAATGTAAATGGTCAATTCTACCGAATGAATGAGAATTTAGCCGAAGTTAGCAGAAAATTTAGCAGAAAATGGGGACATCTAACAACCGTACCCATACAGGTTAACAGCCACCGAAAAGAATTAATCATAGGTGATGTGGAAAATATACCATGCAAGTGGGACTCCACACTGCCATTATGGACAAGCTCATAAACTAAGCAGCGAGTACGCCCTTCGATACAAATCCCAATCAGTTTCACAAGATTCCGATGGTGCAGTCTACTCAACATTTCAACTTCTGCTATAAATTCACGGTCCCTATTCTGATTATCCCGTGTAAGCAACTTAACAGCAACTTCATTTCCATCTTCCAAAAGGCCACAGTAGACTCGTCCAAATCCCCCTTCGCCTAAAATCCTTTTCGAACTAAACCTATCTGTTGCTTTCTCGAGTTCAGAAAGAGCAAATGTTTTAACAGATCGAAGACTGGTTGGCATTGTGGAAATTAGGGAAACAGATGTGGAGCTGGCAATGCTACTTGATAAGGCTGATCCTAGACCTGCATTAATTCAAAAGGCAATCAACTCAAGCAGTATTACAGGCGAATTCAACAGGACTTTCCAGATGACTCATGGAATGAAAAGCTCATAATCA
This sequence comes from Cyclanthera cordifolia, assembly GCA_037832605.1. Lineage (NCBI taxonomy): Eukaryota > Viridiplantae > Streptophyta > Magnoliopsida > Cucurbitales > Cucurbitaceae > Cyclanthera > Cyclanthera cordifolia. The sequence goes on from JBBMEG010000018.1 coordinate 4,846,334, forward strand.
AACAATACTTATGGAAAGATCTTTGTTATAGCTGTCAGATCAGGATCTAGAGACTCACCAGATCTTTTGTTAATTGACGATGTGAAGACAGGCCCAACAGCACTAGACGGTCTGCCAACATTTCTCCATTTAAAAAAGACAGAAAGGGCTCCAATGAACACCAATAACACAACAAATGCTGAAAGTGCTATGATGGCAATTGTTTTGACATTCATCTTCTGGCTCTTATTAACAAAATTTGCAGTAATGGGAAGATCTCCAACACTTCCACTAGGAGCACTTCCTACGTGCCCTCCATATGGTGGCGAGGAAGGAATTCCTGATCAAGGCTTATTTATTTATCAATATTTATTGAGGGACATTGGCAGAAGAGGAGAAAAAAATTTGAAGTTATTACCTGGATAGCTGATGTAGACAACTTCATAATCACCAAAAAGTGTCATATTTAGATGCACCTTTTTATCCCAAAACCTTCTGTAAGTCAGTACTGCAGTGGTATTATCAAACTTCTCTCCCAGAGGTACCAAATTTATATCCACCATAGTTCTTCCTTGATTTTGAGTATCGGTACTTGCGCCCATGATTTTCACTTGGCTTTGCTCCAAGTAAGTTCCCTCTGCAATCTCAATTTCAAGCTCATTCATCACAGGAAAAACAGCATATGGAGCTATATCCAGAAGAAGTCTGACTTTCATGGGAAACACACAACCACAAGGTGAGCCAAAAGGAGCCGCTGTAAGGGGCTCCATGCATATTTGATCACAACCTTCCAAGTTCATAGTAAAAAATATTTAGGGCAAAGAATTTCATAAAAGAAGATTTAGGGCCAATCATTAGTCTAGCTAGACAATGATCGATGAAAATTAACAAAACTCATTTGATAATGAAAGCACAAGTATTTTTAGATCACCGTCACTTAGCAAAATCAAAGGCACAAACTGTAACAGCAACAAAGCCATTAAGGATAGCATGAGATTGAATAAAACAATTGGTTCCCCAACGACTAAAATCCAGCTCTCAAGTATCTCATATTCAAGCAAATACTTTATAGAGGAAAATGGCTCTATAAACCTACTTTTAGTAAAAAATGGGATGGGTGGAGCCATTCTTTTTATAATCAGGAGCAGTAGCTGTGCCAGCATGTACTACCCGGTGGCACCTGCACCCATCCTAGAGATGGATGGGTGGAACCATTTATCAAGCAAAAGGAGCAAGCATTTCAGCAGCCTAGAAGAAATAACAAAACAATGAAGAGCAGGTGTCTAGAATCAAAGGACCGTCACTTGGCAAGCATGTACTATGAGTATGAGATTATACAGGTTTCCTGTTTGGATGAATAACTGACAGCTGAATAATTCAATCCCTGACTTTACCTTGATCTTTTGATGGGGTAGGAGAAATCATATGAGGTCGTATATGATGACGTCGTCGATGATGTCGGATAGGTAACGGTGCACTCGTAGGACCTACAAGAGGTTAGTGTCAGTAAGAAATACAAACACAAAGGACAAAAGAGAACCTATTATATTGCCTTCATAACCTGGAGAAGGTGCAGCAGCAGTGGACGGTCTGGAAGATGACTTAAACATCCAGTTACCATGTAATTTTGAGGACATAAATGAAAAACTCGTTGACTCTGACCTTGCTGCAATGCAGAAGCCATGAACATGCCATAGATAAGGAAAACCATGAATAATGAGCAATTAAAACGAGATGATAAAGGGATGCCACCATTAATAAATTCACCATTTCACTTCAGTTTCTTATCTACTAACTGAAAGTAATAATAACTAGCTTGAGTTGAAATTGAGAACAATTCCCACCGAGAGAGTAAACTAAACACTCAAATAGAACCGCCAAATGTTCTGGATAAACCATGCCCACTGCCTTACTTGAATTCCACATTCAGTCGAATGTTCCCAAAAGGACTTGAATTCTACATTCCTATTTCATAACTCATCACTGTTTAACCGAACATCATGTATTAACTAAACAAGACACGTTGATACCAAGTGGAATTTTACTATACCATGCTCTGTTGACATTTCTGTCATTGCTGTTCCCAGGTTTGGCTGTAAGGAAGGAGATAAGTATATGAGTGGTGAAGATTGTCCTGAAACCAGAGACAGTAGGCAACTCTCAGACAATTCAGATAACAATAATGAAGCTCAGCACAAGATATTTAATTGTTATAATCTGTAAAATGCATAAAAAATCAGAATCAAGTTAAATGCCACATTTACTATTGGAAGAAAGACAAAGCTAAAAACAAACACTGGAGTAAGTGAACTGTCCCTCGCTGAACGTTAACCAAAACAGTTCCTCGAAGCTCTAACTATTTGCTCATGACTAATAATCAAACTGAAGCTTAAAATGCAAAGCCAAAGCAACCAACAGAGTATTACGCACTTTGTTCAACAAAATCAAGTCGAAAACGAAAATGCACAGTACCTGTGCAAAAGAAAGCCAAATTGACCGCGTGAAAAACCAGAAGAAGGTGCATAATCGTCGAGAAAGACATTTTGCGTCCACAGAGTAAAATTCAGAGGAAATAATCGTCATCAGTAGCCATCGCCGCCAACAAGCTCAACGTCAACATAAATCTACCAGATAAAACCTTCACAAGAGTTACAGTGAAGACCTCGCCGGCAACAATCTTCCCCGACGCAATGCGAGTTCCAAATCCTCCACCACATAGCTCAAAACGCCACTCAAAAAAAGCCCCCACCGATTCCCTCACTTCACCTCAACGACAGCAACAACAACAAGATAACAAGAAACCCTAGGAGAGAGAAATTGTAACGGCAGAAGCAGGACAAAGCAATGCACGTACGTGGGCTTACAGATCCATGAAATGCGATCGAGGATCTAGAAAAGAGAGTATACAAAACATCAAACGAGTGAGGAACTTTTAGGGATAAAAAATGGCGGAAAAGGGAGCGCAAGATCTTGAGAGAAAGTTAAGAGAGAGAAACAGATAGTTCGAACCAGAGGTGAGAGAAAAGAAATGGAGCTAGGTGAGAAACTTTATTACATGGCAACAACACTCTACTGTTACTGCTACAAAGCCACTGCTTTTCTTTTTTGCAAAAAGGCGGTCAATGGATGTGTCTATATGGTCCACGCGCTGCGGACATTCCGTGCTCCAAAAACGGTGTGAATGAAACGACAAAGGACCCGTTTCACTGAGGGTTTTTTCTTTAATAGGAGGAATGATTAATTCGGTTTGTAGTTAAGTAGAAGAAGAATAATGATTAATTGTTTTGGAAAAAGATAATGATAATGAGAAAAATAAAATAATAGATATAATGTAAGTGAAAAATAGTTATGAATAGAATAGAAAGTTGTTAGGAGAAAAATATAAAGTAATTAGGAAGAGAATAAATAGATGATTTTAAAGTAACGCGATTAGGGGAATGATTCTTGGTTGCCCAAACATCGAAATCGTTATTGGTATCATTTTTCACATTTATTAATGGTGGCCCAAACACTCTTAAGTGGACAGTATGTCGCTATACTAATACTCTTTTGGCTTTTTTACATTTTTAAATGACGCTCATGTTTTATTGCAAAAGTGAAAGGAAAGGAAGATAATTAATAAAAAGAAGAGAAATAAAGGTAAATTAATAATTGATGGAGTGAACTCCATAGGTTAAACGATGATCATTCCCCTTGCCTCTAGGGTTGGGTTGGGTTATGCTTTTTTTCAATTTGGGTTGGGTTAGTTTCTTAAAAAATACGACTTTTCAGGTTTGCTCGTAGGTTATGGAGTTGTGGGTTCTGTTCGACCTAAAACCAACTATAATTTCATTTTTTTTTTTAATATATATTATATTTATAAATGAAATACTATGTTGATTTATAACTTGTTTATTAGCAATATGATATATTTAAATAACTTGTTCCATTATGTTGATTTTATGACAATTCTATTATGTTGATTGAAAGTTTACCACCTCAATAAAATATTCTTTGAAACAATAAATATTTATTCTATATTTTAAAAGCATAATAACCCGATGATCCAACTCATCCTAACTCGAAAATATAAGGGTTGGGTTGAGTTAGTTGCTGTCAAAAATAGGTTGGTAAATTGATCAACCCAAAAATTTGGTTGGTCTTATAATTCTTCCCTACCCTACCTAACCTAACCCTTGTACACTCCTATCTAGGTGTGCTGATGGTTTGATATGTATTAGGAGACTCTAATCGAACAATGTTTTTTGTTTTATTTTCGGATTGTTTCAATATTTTTTTCTTTTTTGAAAAACAATAAACTTCCATTAACTATCAACCATAACCATAACTGCTCAATCAGCTCTCATCAAATGAGATCGAAAACTAGTTTATATTATGACCACCTAAATAAGAAAAGACAGTTACAAAGTTTAATTCTAAGTAAGATGCTCATCTAAGACTTGGTCATAACCCACATGAAGTTATACAACTACAAATTAATAAGCCCAACACCATTCATCGCCCATGAATCATAGTTTTTATGACGATTTTTAGAGGATAATCGTGCATTCGTCTCTATGATTAAATTAAAGGATCTCACCAAAGTAATCGAGAGGGGATTGACGCCCTTAAAAGGCCACCCTCTCCTCCTACCATGGAACAAACATCACCTAATTAGAATGATTAATACATTTATCGATCAACTACTCGCACAAACGCACCCCCACAAAACTTGCTTAAACAAAATCCAACCAACAAAGTAACATCAAAAACCACCTTAATCCGACACACCAAACATATACATCTAAAAGAAAGCCTAACAATTAAACTAAGAGAGACCAAGCAATAAAATACTACGAAAAATGCATAGGACCTAAAGAAAAAAACGCTTAAAAAACATTTAGAATGCTCCCACTCAAATCTTCCTAAATAAATCGTGAGCCTAATAACGCATAGTTGATTATTATAAGATAGGTTGAGGATTGTTATGGCAACGATCTAAGATACCGAACATGATTTTTATTTGCAGCAACTATTTATGTGAATAGATGTACATGCATTACTTGAGACGAAGAAACATCGGCCGGATCTCATATATGAAACTAATGGTAGAGCAATAGTTGTACGAATACGTGGATCAAATCTGACGATGTTGATCTCATGAGAGTTATAAACTCACATGAGTGTTTGTTTTGAGGCTTAATGAATCTTTTATAAATATATTTTTTTTAATTACATATAAAACAATCTTATCTAATTCTATTATTATTATAAATTCTTCCTTAAGACTACTCAAAACAAACATTAATTTTTAATCACTTTTGATATTTTTCACATAGACAATATATTTTAGTATTGTGTTATAAACACTCATTAATATCACTATTATATATATACATATATAAAAACAACAATACTTATTAATATCATAACTTTTTTTTTTTTTTTTAATAAATGTATTTGTATTTTTTTTTTTTTTAATTCGATTAATTTTGAAAGTTCTCTTCTCAATAAAAAGAAAAAAAAATTGAAAATTTGAAAAGCAAAATAAAACAAACTAAAATTAAAGAACCAAAATAACACTTCACTATTTTGGACATAAGTATCTTCCTGATTTTTTAAACGAAAAGTAGTAACTTTCGTCGTATGGTTGCATATTTTTTACTTTTAAAAGATTTGATTATAATATTGAAAATACAGTATACGACAATTGAATAAAAATTGTACTCAAAAAAAAAAAAAAACAATTTAATGGAAATCTTACGCAACTCTGTTGTTTTTTTCTTAAAAAAAATTAACATACTGTTAGTAGCATACACCTCCAACCTAGATTATTATAACTTTATATTATATTAATTATGGTATCAATATTAAAATAACTTAATAGATGTTTAAAACATGTCTTTTAGACTATTATAAAATGAGAAATTTAAGAAATTAATCAAATCTATAAAATAATTATAAATAGACTTTAATTTCAATTCTTCTATTTTTTGTCTTAAATTTTGTTGTTTGTCCAATTTTAATTTACGAGCTTTCAAATTATTAAATTTGATCCCTAGACTATTAAGAAAGTTAAAAAATGGTCCCTTATATTAAAAGATTTTTTTCTCACTCTTTCATATCTCATTCTTTTTCTTTCCACAAGCTTCAACTCACTTTTTTTTCTCTTTGATAAATTGTGAGAAAGATATAAAACCTTTTGATTTTTTATTAACTTTTTAAAAATATATAATAAATATCACATATATTGAAAGATCTCCACCAAATCATAGATAATATTTAACTAATATCATAAATATCTACTAATAATCAAATATCAAATATATCAAATCTATAAAATATATCTATATATTTATTATTCTTAACATTCTCCCTCCAAACTCCATAAAAATATATTTCAATTTTGATAATCTCATATAATAGAGTTGATAAAAAAAAAAAGGGAACATTAGCTAAAATTTTCTTTCCTCGAGAAAAAAATAATATTAATCTACAAGCTGTTCCACCGAATTAATTTAAAGATAATGTATAATGACTCATTTTGTTTTTTTATTTTTATTTTTATATTACTTGGGGCGGAGAATTCAAACTCGTAATTTTATGATCTTTCGACGTGCACAATGTCGTTCAGCTACTCCTTGTTTTACTCGTTTGTCGTCGATCATAATCTAATTAATTTGGATATTTTAAACAGAGAATAATAAAGGGTTGATATGAGTGGTGAGGTTTCTTCATTGTGCCACCATCAATTACATAAACTAAATCAAACTGAGGTGGAGACATTTAGGTCATATTTTACGAACAATATTTTTGTTATAACGAAATTAGCAAAATGAAACTGTTTTATGGATTTTAGTTAAAATATAGAAGAAGATAAAAAAAAGAAGGGAAGAAAATCTCTGTGTATCTATTCTCACACAAGAAGTCATTCTTGAAAGAACAATGAATCGAAGCTTCTCTACGACAGATGAAAAACTCCCCTGAAAATGTTAAATTTATTTGATACAAGGATCATTCATTAACTTTCTTAATAGCCTAGAGACCAAAATTAGAATATTTGAAAGTACAAAGACTAAAATTTGATAAACAATAAAATATACGGACTAGAATTGAACACATTTGAAAGTCTAGAGAAAAAAATAGAACAAACAACACAGTCTAAAGACCAAAATAATATTTTAACCTTATAAATATAATCACTTTCAAAAAAAATTAATAAATATAATTTATA
>JBBMEG010000018.1:4857975-4879387 GCA_037832605.1 Cyclanthera cordifolia
TCAAAATCGAGCGAGACAAAAATGATATTTTAATTATAATTTAGTATATTTTATTTCATAATTTTGCAATATATGTGTGTGTGTTGTTTCATAATTTTTTAAATATTTATATATTTATTTGTTGATTTGATAATAGATATATTTTTTAAGATAAAATATAAAAATAATTATCAAATACATTCATAATACATGTTTCAAAAAGTAGGAAATAGTTAAGGGAAGTGGTGTAAAGTGTACTCAAGGGAAGTGGAAGAATTAATAATTTGTGGTATAATTAAACTACTCATTTCAGAATTTATGTTTATAACTATCCGTCTAAAAATAATTAATAATTAATTACTCCTTTGAAAATTAATATTCATAATGAAATATTGCATGAGAAGTAATTTAATGTAAAAAATGATAGAAGGTCTTTAAGAGTGAGTAAAGGTGATTATTTACCATCAAATAAAAACGAATTCTTGAAGAGTAGTTATTTACGACTCTTCTACAAAAAAAAAAAAATAATAATAATAATAAATAAATAAAATAAAATGTAACCCTTTTGTCAAAAATTAAATAGGTAAAATAACTTTTTTTCATCAAACCATATTGAAAGGGGATAGATAAGAGATGGTTGAATGCTAACGTACACCCAACTAAAATAAAAAAATTCCTACTTTTTTATTTTCTAACTTTTCAAAAAGAAACCCATAATATTTTGTAAGATTGAATAATTAAAGGTTAGTGTGGGTATTTGTTGACTGAGAAATTTTGACGCATCATAAATTGCCACGTCGTTATCTCAAATTTAATGACAAAATTAAATTAAATTTTGAGACAATATTTTTCTAAATTAAATTGGATCAAAAGTTTGTTTATTTTGAATTTGGTCAAAATTAAATCAGACTCGAGTTTAATCGGTTGTCCAAGTTCATATGAATGACGCATGTTCACGTAGACGAGTCCAATGGACCAAGTCCAAAGCCCATCAAACCTAAACTCATGATGCATGTAAGCCCTATAAATACGGAGATTTTCATTCATTTTGAGGTCCAGAAATTTAAAACTGTAGAGACAATTCATATATACATAAGACTCTCCAAATTTCACCGATAGTCAGCCAAAGACCAACTATAAAGAAAATCAACAACAACCAAGCCAAAAACCAACAACAACCAAGCCAAAGACCAACCATAAAGAAAATCAACAACCAAACCAAAGATCAACATAAAGAAATCAACAAGCAAGCCAAAGATCAACATAAAGAAGATCAACGTGCAAGCCAAAGACCAACATAAAGAAAATCAATACACCATATATTCTTCTTCATTTACACGTGTCTCACATTTATCTTATCGGTTGAAATCTCGTATGAACAGTATTCAACCAATTATTTCACATGAAAAAAAAAAGATAGATGGTTAAATGGGATGACAATTACTCCTATCGATATGAAGTTTTTTGAATGAGCATATATCCAAAATGAACAATTCATAGTAGAGGAGTTGAAGCTTTGTTGTTCTATACTAAAAGTCCAATACTCTTTCGTTTCCTCTTTTTAGGGAAAATTATAAATTTGGTTATATGATTTGATTAGACTTTAGTCCCATAGTTTAGAGGAAAAAAAAACTCATTTTGATCATTTTGCATAGAAACTTATTCAACCTAGTGATTTTTTGTTTTTTGAGTACAAATCGAGGAGTAGATAACAAACCTTACTTGGAAGGCGTCTAATACTCTCAAATAAATTGAGAGCTAATATCGATTTCAATGATCGAACCTGTGATGCTAGTGTTAAACTAGAATAACACCAAACATTGTTCCATTGGGTTTCGACCTAGTGATTGATTTCAAGGCCATACGATTTTCAACGATCACTCTTTTCTTTTCTTTTCTTTTCTTTTTTTTTTTTTTTTCTTATCCGAACACAAAAAAGGGCAAGCCAGATTTGTCAAGCCTCAATTCAACGCCATTTGAACCCGACGCCGTGAATCCGGACTAGGGTTCGAATTCCGATCAAGAGAAAAATGGCTCGTACATGTTGCCATGTTTCTCTCGCTTTCATCCTCAAATGCTTCAATTTTCTTCAAGCTTTTGTTGGTATTTCGATTATTGTTTATTCCGCTTGGATGCTTGATCGGTGGAATCATCAAGCCCCTGTTTCTCCGCCGCCGCCGCCGCCGCCTCCTGTTCCAGCATTGGCTCCTTCTCCGGCTTCTTCTATTTCGTTCCATTGGAATTCTGAATCTCTCTCTGCTTCCGATCGGATCGCCGACATGAATTTAGCTGGCAATTTGATTCCCGAGTTCGTGACGGAATTAGAGCTTGATTTGAACGCCTTTAAGCTTCCAGCCCCTTGGTGAGATTTATTTGAAGTTGTATTGTTGGGAATTTATTTGGAGTTTTCTCGTCACTCTTAATTAGGGCAGGATTTAGAAACCCTTGTTGCGCATTTCTGAATTGAGAAATTCTTCGTAATCAATAATCAAAGTACGGATTGTTTGATTTCGATTGAGTTATCCCAAGATTCCCCAACAAACGATTGATACTGTTTGAAAATTAGTTCTGAATGCGTTTGAAGGAATTTAAATGTCAATGGCGTCAATTTTACTCTTAATAATTGGTGATGAAATGTTGTGGATATAGATTTTACCTTTAAGTGTTTCCCATAATGATACTTTTTTCGTATAGTTAAGCAATGTGCTTAAATATGAAGCTCTCGATTTTTATGCTGAATTATCATTACGATTGTTGCTGCAGGGTTCAATTTGCTCATTTGATTGTTAAATTGATGTTTTTTTTTTAAAATGGTTGGCAGGTTCATCTACTCATTCATGGGATTGGGCATCTTGTTGTGTTGTATTACTTTAGTTGGCTGTATTGCAGCTGAAGCAATAAGTGGTTGCTGCCTCTGTTTCGTATCCTACTATTTTTAGTCAATTACAGCTTGTTTCTCAGTTCTAGATATTGCCTCTCTTTTTCCTGGGAAGTTACTAATTTCGGCAACTGAAATACTTAGATAAAGTTGTTCGAGTTAAAACAGTAAAAGTTGAACCTTGCGTCCTCAATTTCTGAGGAATGATAGAAACATGCTTACAGGGACGCATGTGTTTGTATGGAAGTTATCAACCCATACCATTTTATTTTTGAAGAAGTGCATTTCAATATCAGTGTATACCTAATGACCATGAGCACATTATTCCGAAACTCAAAGAAGAAAAAAAAAATCAAACCAAATGGACAAGGGAAGCGTATGTACTTTCTTTCATTGTACACTTCTCCATCTTATAACTCAAGGACACAACGGTACAACCTATAGAACTATAGAACCGATCAGGTCAAGTACGGTCGTAATGTTCACTCTTATAGATTGAGGGGGCAAGACGAATGATAGGTTATAAGGTTGCCTTATTTCAACTACTTTTAGATCTCTTAATTGTTGAGAAGGCTTAAGTGAGGGTTTTGAAGAAGGAATGCATTCAATCTTTGGTGGTTTCCTGCCTCGGAATTAATTTCCTATGATTTTTCTTGTCACCAAAAAGTTGTTGAATCATTATCGTGTGAGGATAGTTGAAATACACTAGTCCGAACACTCACACGTACATATATTTAAATATAATAAAAAAGTACTTTAGGAACTGTTGACCCTTTACAAATAAGAGTGCATTTACTCATTTCAGATCTTTTCTTACCATTTTCCTTTGAAATGGGAAGTACTTTCTGTCTTGACTAGTGAACATTACTATTTAGCATCTTGTTCCTTTAACCTAAACAATGCTAGTACAACATGCTTATAATGCTATTTATTCTCGTCGAAGTGGCTTTGGTATCATTTATTGCAATCGATCGCCGATGGGAAAAGGTATTCTTGAAAGCAAGCTCACATGTGCATATGCCTCTATCTATCTATATATATATGTATGTATTCATCAAAAACAATGATGCAGGATCTTCCATTTGACCCAACTGGTGAAATGGATGAACTCAGGAAATTCATTGACGACAACGTCGATATATGCAAGTGGATCGGGATCATTGTGATTTCAACCCAGGTAGAATTAACAGCAATTTATTGTATCTATTTGCTTGTTTCTGAATTCATTTTATGGTTGAATACTAATATTTGTCCGAATGATACCAAGTGAATATATTTAGGTTGAATAATAGTTTGGGCTATAAATCTTCATGTGACTAATAAGTCTCTCAATTGATGGGTTTTGGGCATATACTATTTTTTTTAAGTAGCTTATCGATAAAATACAAAACTGAATTATGGGTCAACTAGTATCAAGTGCGTGCTTATGATCAAGAGACTTTTTTTTAAGTCAAATAATTCAAGAAACTACATCTTGAGAGAAGCAAACTTGAAACTGAGGTTATTTTTGAAGTTCTTACCACCATATAAACACAAGTATGGTCTCTTAGGGACGGTGCAGTTGTTGAGCATCTGGGTGTTTAGATATGCATTTTTATCGTCTAGTTTAGCTAGAACTCTTTGGGCTCTTCGTGTATCAATGAATAAATGTCTTGTATTTTTTTATCCGAAGATGGGATGACATCCCAGATTCGAGATTGGTGTGGAGATTAATTTCTCAGGCGGTCACTGGTCCTATGATGTTCTTGTCACTGGTCCCATGATGTATCTTAGTGCCATAGGCTAGGGACGAGTTAGTAGTGCGCTCCCAAGTTTAAAGTAGTGAAGTTTCAAGTTTTTGGGTCATTAAAAAAATGTAGACACAAGTATGATGTGTTGTATAAAGTTAGGAATCCTCAGTATATACTTGCTTGACTAATTTGATTCGAGGCTTCCCCTCCGACTATGATCTCTGCTATTTGATTATACTAGTCATGGCCATTCACTTTGAATCTTTGGTGCTACCTATTCAGGCACTGTCTCTACTGTTAGCAATTATTCTGAGATCCATGGTCTCAACTCGTAAAACTGAGTACGATAACGAAGAGGAAATCGGCAGCGCTCGAGACAGAACTAGGGAACCATTGCTTAACACACCTGCAAATCAAGCGTCTGGAGCTCATATCGACCTCTGGGGTGCACGCATGAGAGAGAAGGTATCATGTTATCCCTTGCACTATTCCTCTTGTTAGAGAAGTGGAGTTTCTAAATGTAGTTTCCATCCTTTTCATTGCAGTATGCATTGAACAACAGTGATAGATACAATTCATCGAACCAAAGTTCGTAGATCAGCCCGAAAAGGAGAACCTAAGCAATTGAAACAGAAAGTCTTCCTTGAGCTTAGTGAGAGGAACTCGAGCATTCCCAGATTCTCCCTTAGCTGTCTTGTTAAATAACCTTGGATTTCAATTGAAGGCTGCTAGGCGAATTCATCATCGGTATCTCTTTAAGTTTCTGTTCTTTGTCGTGTGCTTTGATTTGGATTTGGTCTGAATTCTGATTTGTGAAAAGAACGGATGGTTCTGGTGTGTATGATGAGATGTGAATATCACTAAGTTGAGGATTTGAATTGAAATATGTTTTCCATTTAAATCTTGTAAATTTGATAGGATGTTAACTAAATGGAGTGTGCTTTTTTAATCTTACTCGTGTCTTGTTATAATGGCAACTCAATTCTTAAACTCTTTGCTTAAACATAAGTTATTTATAATAAATCTTGTTATAATAACTTACACCATTAACATGTTATAATAACATGCACTGAGTTGTAACATTTCATGCCTCGATTAAAAAGTATATTAAACTAACTACTTGAGTTGGTTTATTTAATCTATAGTAACCACTTAAAATTAATTTCTTTCGAATTTTTTTTGATATTTGCAAAATGTTGTAAGGTTAAGCGGTAGAAAAATATCAAAAAGAAAAAAACGAGCCCACTAAGATAGACCTGAAGTACTTCATATCAATGTGTATTGAAGTGTTATTTTATCTAAATCCTCTTGGAACTTGGCAAGAATCAAAGATCAAAATAGAGCTTTTGCTTCTATTAATATTATGCCAATTGAGTTTTTTCACAAAATGAACATTAGAGGAAAGCAGGGAGACTTAGGGCTAAGCATACACAATAGAAATCAGAGGGACATATAATTATTCAATATCAGATACAAAAAGGTGAGAGAGGTAATGAATTAATTTGAAACAAAACAGAATAACAAAGTCAAATCACACTTTACCTGTCAATTCAAATACAGCCTCTTCCAAAAGATCTTCCATCAATCTCCTTTCTACTTCTTGCCCCAAATTATCCATTTCCATTATAAGATGATCATCTGAAATTTTCCCCCCAACCTCTTTTCTGACTACCCTTTCCACCACCAGGCTGTTGCTGTACCCAATGTCTCCTGCAACACATCTAGATTCACCACAAATCCAATCCTTTAGTTTGTCCATGATACAGTCCAATAATGTCAATGATGTGCCCTCTGCAATGCTGCTGTCACGGATTCCACCAGAAATTTTTGCTCGTCTGTGGTCGAGTTCTTGATTAGTTATATCAACCAGGACAGCATTCACACAATCAAATACAAGCTTCCTACTTGATCTCAGCTGCCTTCGTCTGGCCTCAAGCATCGGTTCTTTGTTGCTTAGATTCGCGTATTTATCTCTTAGAGATGGATCTAGTGGATTTACAAGCGAATGCCATCTATTCAACAAAGAGCCACATTGTTGTACTTCACTACGAAGACCAGACATGGTAAGAAGGGCTTCCACGAGGCAATGCCAGTTTTGTTCTTCTGCCAGACATGTGGAAACTGGTGAAGATTTGAGTCGAGCAGACGAATCTGAACGAGAATCACCCCAGTACATAATCCGAGCGACTGATTCTATGGGCGGTGATTTGTCAATGAGGCTATTCTTGAATGGCATACAGAACTCTGTTCACGTTAAGATTTATATGAGATGCGGTTAGATATAAATAAGTCAAAATAATTTTTGCTCTAAATGTCAAAATAATCAATGGTTACCATGATTTCCTTGCTTCAAATAGCTGGATAACTCTAGATGTGTGTTGTCATCTTCATAAAATGGCGGCTCCAGAACGGATATTGGACTCGGCTGCTCCTGATTATCACGGACATTTCCAGCAAAGAAAGGTCTTTTCATAGACAAACCCACCTGCAAATCATAACAAACAACCCTGTTCAATTACTACTCGCATTCAGATAGTTCAATTTCTTTGGAAAAGAAAAATATTCATGGAACTACAGAAGCAGACACAAATCAATGCATTATTTTATCATTTCTTATGAAATAAAGTTTTATTTCATAAGATATTAGATATGTAGAGGTGAAGATGCGTATGCTCTTAAGAGTTTACTTCGCCTGTTGCCCTTGGGTTTCTATTACAAGAACAATGTCAAGCAAATGCAAACTCCAACTCTCCAGGCAAGTAAGTTTTAGCATATAAAAGTTAATAGGAATTCTCCAACTACTCGTGTGAGACTTGAAAATGAACAAAAGGCGAAAGAACTTGTTGGAATAACAAACAAGATACACCTTGGAAAAGACAACCCCAACATTTCTTATGTTACTAGTATGATATTTTTTTTTTATATTAGTGCACCTCGAATAATCTCATGGAACTATAACTTATAACCCTACTACATTTGATTGTCACACTAACTCTAGGACATTAATTCCTAAATAGATGGCCTAATGGATTGAAATCATAATGTCTAACATCATATAGATTAGTGTGCAACCACTACAACCACGGAAGCAAAAAACTTACCTCATGATGAACTGCACCTCCTCCTGCAACCGCACTGGTTAAGAATAGAGAATTGCCTGATGAGCACCCTTCACCGTCATTAGAATGAGAAGCACCATTACTCAAACCTCTAGAATGATGAATATCTAGAGATGAGGGTATGCCAGCACTGAAACATTGAGTTTCATCTTTTGTTTGAGATCCACTACATTTTTCTTTACTTGTTTTTTTATTCCTAGAGAAAAATAAACTTGAAACTTTCTCGTTAAACGATGAATTAACATCCTTTGACTTTGCTAGCAACTTCGGATCATCGGTTTTGACAGTCTCAAGATCTGATGCTTCAAAATTAAGCATGCCAAACAAGGCAGAAGGTCCTGGGACAGATTTTGACCTTGCCCGCATTGTGAGAGAATCATCCGAACATTCAATATTGTCATCAATATTAAAACAGGGATCTAACTCACTTGTCCTATGTTCATTAACGTCATTATCTATTGCTATTGATTTCTTTGCATCTGAAAGTGCAAGCATCTCGCCCAATGTATTCGAGTGTCTCCTGACATGCCTTTTCTCTTGACAGTTCCCATGAGATGTCATCATGGCCCATCTTTCTGACAATCGCTTCTTGGCTTCTCTACACACTGATGACTCTGGAGAGCATGATATCCGGCTAAATGAGGACGAATATGGGCTACTATTTCTTTTAACATATTCCCAAGAGTGGTGCGAAGAGGAAGACATGACTTCCAAATCACTCAGATTTTCATCTGCATAGTCATTCTCTGATTTTTCAAACGAACTTTCATCTCCAGTATAGCCATTGGAAAACACAGAAGAAAGCAATGTTTCATCCCTTCGATGACCCAAAAGATTGTCACACATTTTCTCAGTAACCTTCCTAGCAAATTTTCTTGATTCCTTCACAACATCATCTTCAAATCCTTCATGAAAACTTTCACCCTGCACCACTCTAGGCAATGAGCCAGGTGATGAGACTAGAGGCTTAATATCATGATTCCTCCCAGGACTAGGCTTCAAGACCACTATTCTTGTTGGCTGAGCAGTTACAGCATATTCATTCGTTCTACTAATAGCTGTAGTAGGAGAAAGTCTAGAATCACTTTTGTCTAAAATAGCTGATGTCCTTTGAGCTGGAAGCCTTGTCTGTCTATAGTTCTTCTCCTCCAATTCACTGAATCTTTCATCCCGAATAACCTTCGAAGGTCTAAGAACAGTGATACGTTTTGTCTCTGGAGAGGGAGGGATGGACTGGAGCTCATTCAGATGCTGGGTAAACAAAGAATTTGGCTCCTGCAGAAATTTGACAAACAAATCCTTGTTGGAACTTAAGACTTCTAGTGCGTCCTGAAATTCCTTGGATTGGCGCAGTTTTTCATCTGTGGCCAAACGTTTTGCTTCTACGAACTTCTGGCGAACAAGAGCCATATTTCTGTCATTCAAAATTTCACTTTTCATTCCCTTCTTTGGCTGTCTTTCTCTAATATAACTTGTCTGAGGAGATTGCTGCCATATTTCATAAACATCTTTATATTCTTTCGGCTCTGAACATTCATCAACCTCGCATTTCATTCCCTCTTCCAAGGAGTCACTCCGTTCCCGACATTCTAACGGCATTCTATGATTTGGAACTCTACTCTTCGAAAAACTTCTTACATTATTTCTTTGAGCAGATGAACCGGGAAGCTGACGAGGGAGAGTTTCAAGCCCCATAAGCTTCGCAACCACATTGGGTGGTCTTTGGGTATGCTCCACTTCCGACATCTCTTGATCTATAAGCATCTTTACAGGCGCTCTCTTATATGACGCTCTCTGCATTTCATGCACTGTCTGGATATCAAGATAACAAGTTGTGAATAACATAACTAAACCAGAAAAATTCGGTGGTTCTGGACCTCCAACTCTATATGAATAGATTATGTAATTTAGTATTATAAGAATTAGTGGAGCCCCACATTTACCAGATTATCTTCAGTCAGATCTGTGGAGTGATTCAACATCTTCGCCGCATCTTGCTGATTCCTTGAGAGAGTAGAACCTGTTAAATAGACACATATCTATCACCCCGTTCACAATCAAAGAAAGAGCACAACCAACACATAAGCATAGAGGAAGCATTTGTTCGGTTGGGCCCTAGAAAAAATATTAAGTTCATTAAAAGGCAGTTTCCATTAAAATAAGCTAGAGAAATGTATAATCAAGAAAAAAACGATACTTATGCAAAATCATCAATGTTCTCTAGAGTGGAGGAAAAATAGATTGGAATAAATCTAGCAACGCTAAAGGGAATAGACTAGATATTCTAGGGGAAAACAGAGCTCTGATGGTTAATCTTCTTATTTGATAATTATGAAGACTTCAGATTTCTTAAGTTTCCTCCGTTTCCTTTCTATTCTCCTTTCAATCCACCATATTCCTCTCTACAAGCTACAACTAATTAAGGCCACCATGGTTAACAGCCCAATCATGTGAATGCCAATAGTTCCAAATAAGTCACCTGCTAGACACTAATAAAAAAAATTTATGCACACTTCAACTATTCTCACGAGAAAGACCGCCTGACCCTATAACATTTAGCACTGCGGTAATTTGTAGGAAATTAATGACTAAGCAGTAACCATGAATTGAAGTCGTCACTACTTAAATTTCCAAACCCCTCTACCCATGATGGTTAAGTAACTAACCAAATTTTAGTTCCCCATCAAATCCAAACGAAAAAAAAAAAAAAGATTTCTTATTCCCAATCAAATTTCCTCCAGAATTCCTTGACCATTAAATTTTGTAAGGTCATGAAGTCTCCTTCGTGAGAATAGTCGAGGAGTGCATAAAAAAAAGAAAATGATTAGTATTTAGGTGACCACCATGAATTGAAGCCCACCTCTTAGATCTCCAAGGCCTACGCATGATAGTTAGATAACTAATCAAATTTTAGTTCCCTATCAAATCCAACGAAAAGAAAGATTTCCTATTCCCTACAACATGCCGAACCTAAGACAATTGAAAATCAAGGAGGACGGGGAGATAGAAGAGAGAGGCCTGGATTGGAAATTTGGAAATTAGACTAAGCCTAAAAATTAACCCACTAAATTCCTACAAAAACAAAACAATAACGACAGTTTAACAAGATTTAACAAAATAAGTTGAACAAAATATGGCATGAAGAGGAAATAGAAAGTATGTCACCTTCACGATGGGGTGCATCAGTCAGTAATTTGTTCCTAGAGACACCCGTACTCAGATCGAAGATGTTCACCATTCTTCCCAAACAGCCAGGTAAAGGTTTTTCATTACTACCAACTTTTCTTCTCTGAATCCCATTCATTTCAGCACACTGAAACTACCAATGAAACAAGAAATAAAACATCTAAGTTCAAAACCAACAAATTTAGATTTCATTGCATAAAAATGAGATATGAGTTGCAGGATCCCAACCTGAATCTTACGGATCTGTTCTGAGAAGTTGGCCTAGAGAGGTTAGGTTAAAGATCGCCTTCAATGAGGCAAACAGCTACGGAATCTCATGGTTGATTAAGGTTTCAATGAGAGAAATTGGTCAGAAAAAAATCAGTCTACAGGGACCTACATTGAATTTGACTGGTAACCACAAGATTAACATTCTAAAAGAAAACTGACGAGATAATTAAAATTAGAAATGAATCCCTAATAGGTTACCCAAAAAAGAAGATAAAGAAACTTTTAACAGATTCAAAATCGGTCTAAGCAAGGACAGGGAGAAAGAAGCAAAAGAAAGAAAGAGATAAAAAGAGAAGAATCTAGCTTCAAACAAAAGTTGCCTGAAGAAAAAATATGGAAAGAAAAAGGTAGTGAGAGTGAAGTCAGATTCAATTAGCAGCAAAGCAAGACAACTGAAAATCAGATAAAACAAATAAAAATGCAGTACACAGCTGCAAATGGAGCCAATTTTCACACAGCTTTTCTAAGTAAAAGAATCAAGATTCTGACATTCTGAACGAGAAGGTGCATCGTGACCTAGAAATGAAGAGAGAAATGAAACTAAAAATGAAGCAATTTCGGCCGGAAACAATGGCCGGGAAGCGACTTCCGGTGAATAACTACCGTGAAACCACCGGAGCTCCGCCGTTGGAAGTTGCAACCGCTGGTGGGTAGAGAGAGAGATTAAGTTTCTTCGCAGTGAGTCCGTAGAGAGAGAGGACAGTGAGAGTGGACTCTATACCCTCAACCGACCCTGTATCGGACTTGAAGTGATTGTCAATTCTAGTTGATTCGTAACGTTCGATTACGGGAAAATATTAAATAAAACAATAAGCGAAAGTATGAAAGTCCGAAATTACCCTTTTAGTTTTTACTATTGAATTTACCATTTTTGAGTGATATCCAAGGATGCAACTATGAATTTTATTAATTAAATTAGTTTAATTTAGGTAAGTCATGGTTTCTCCAAATTAATAATTTTGATTTTAATAATCAAACTTCTGACGTAGGTGTTGAACTTACTGTGTCTTCAATTTTTTCGACAAAAGGTAATGTAACATTCAAAGAAAAATAATCAAACCAGCTTTTTTTTTTTTTTTACCATTTCATTGAATATCAAACCAAGAGTCAAATTCCACCAAGATAAAATGGAGGATTTATGTTGGCATCTAAGATGTGCTTTAGCCCCTCCTTCAGAGCCAACCCTTCTATCAGATTTGGTGAGGAAGCCTTGATGTCCTTGCGAGTGTCAACCAACATGGGCACACCACGATCGTCGCGAACAATCCAACCTAAGCCTCCAACCCCAGACCGGGCGTCCCACGAACCGTCCACATTCAGCTTTCACTGACCAGCAGGGGAGGCTTCCAAACGTTCGAGACTCGACTCTCTTCGCCCACAGGCACTCCACCACCTGCAACAGAGACATAATTAAAAGAGTAAGAATTAAGCGCATCATACATCATGGCAAACAACTTCCAATTAAACGAATCATGACAAACAGCTTCATGTTAAAATAATCAAACCTACTTCTAAAGTCTTTAACCCATTACTGAATTCTCAACCAACTTTAGTAAAAGTATATGTAAATGTTTTTTGCAGTAAAATTAAATTTAAAAAACAAAGATTGTGTACGTACAACAAAATAATAATAAAATTCATGTATACCAAAATTTTGAAAATCTTTATTATATAACATAAAATTTAGTCATAAAATGACTAAAATGTCCCTGTTTCAACTAGTTAATCTAACTATTTCAAAACTAGTTAATCTAACTATTTCAATCAATTCAATCAACCGTCTTCAATTAGTAGCTCTCAGCTAATAACCTTCCTTCCATAATTCAAATCACAATCTTTATTGAATAGTGTAGATTTCCATTAATAACTCATAAAATAAAAAATTTTGAAAAATAAATGTAAAAATATAAGTAAGGAAATAAAAAAAAATTGTTATTTGTAATAATTTGTATTAAAAAAAATTAGGCTTTGATATTTGGGTGTGCAATAATGTGGATTGTGAAGGAGACATGAGTAGTATTGATCTGTCTTCGATAGAAAATTTTGCAAGAGATGACAAGTCAATGGACAAAAATTATCAAAGTTTCCAATCTACCAAAATTACACCGCTCTCCCTTCCCACGTGTCAAGTTGCTAATATAATTATTTAATTATCTAAAAAAAAAAAGGTTTATATGATTATTTATAAATCCTATTTAACAGATATAAATAACGTTTAGGTAGGTTTGAGATAAGTCAATAAACTTAATTGTAAAATTTTTTTGTTATCTCAGCGTGGATTATATAATAGTATTAATTATTTTATTATTTATAAAACTATATATAAATTTAAATTAAAATATATTTCATCTTCTACGAATGTTCTATAAATGTTTAATGTAATTCTTATATTCTCAACCAAATTTAAAATTAATCGTTTAATTAACTTACAAAAACCTTTATAAATTTTGAAAACATTAGAACATATCTACATGTTATTATCTAATGCTTATTTTATGATGTCATCTGTAATAAAATTATTTATTTATTTTTTAAATAGTTCATTAGTTGATATTATTGACGTTAATTTACCTAAATTCAATTAAAAAAAAAACAAAAATAAAAAACACCTTCAAACAAGTTGTATATACCATTGATTTTTTATTTATTATTAGAAAATTTATTGTAGATAACAAGTTTTAACGTTTCATTTTAATTATAACAATTAAAAAAAAAACAATGCATAACATAATATAAAATATTTAACTCGATGGAAATATGTAAACTTCAAAAAGTTCATAAATTTCATTTTATTGATTATTAACTTATAAATTAAGTGGATATCAATTTATGAATCAATTTTTTTTTTTTCTAAAATTTAGACATATGTAAAAAATCTTTTCTTTTTTTTTTTTCCTGTTCATGAAAGATTCCATTATTATTATACATGAAGTAAACTTAAATATTTGAATATAAGGAAATTAAAGTAAACAAGATATAAATACACGAAAGAAAATAATATTCTTAACTTAAAATTATTAATGGCATTTGATTTAATACTTTTCGGATGTATTCATTTTATTATTATTTTATTTATTTATTTATCGTTGTTATTATTATTTATTTTTAAAATTTTGTTTTGTGAAATGATTTCGAATTATAAACGTGTAACGTTGCAATTCAATTAAAGGTAAAGTTTCAACTTTTTTCATTGAAAAAATGCAAAATTTAAATTTAAAAAAAAATAAAAAAAATAAAGAGAGAGAGAGACAGAGAGAGGAGTAAGGGGCAAAATTGTCATTTTCTCCTTTCACGATTTAAACGGCAATTCTCTTTTACTTTATGCCATTATTTGCCAAGTTAGTGAACAAGAGAAAATCATAAGAAAAATAAGTTAAAAGCAATAAAATCATAATTACAAGCGACAGTGAACATATGATAAAATTATAATATAAAGTGAAAATGAAAGCAAACAAAACTATGCATGCTCAATAATTCCACGCACCCAGTTATCCATTTTAATGTCTCCTCTTCTTTTCTCTTTTAATTCCATAATTGCATTTTTAATTTACCATAATTCTTTACTAATTTTGAAATTTAAGAGATAGTGTGACAAGATATGATTTTTACATTCATGTCGATTGACCTAAGTCCACTTTAATATTAATGTGACACTTTTTGTGAGGAGGGAATTGAGTAGAAAACCATTTCATCATTATTACTAGAAACGTATAGTTTATAGTTTTCATTCAACACCAAGAATTAAAGTTGATAACTTTTTCTTTTTTTTTAATAAGAACTAAAGTTGATATTTTTTGAAAATAAATCAAAGTGAAATAATTGTTTTTTTTTTAAATCAAGAACCATTAATTAATTAATAATAATAATAATAATAATAATAATAATAAAAAAAAGTGACAGTGTTTTAGTTATAATATATATTAATCAAAGAGAAATTAATTAATATATGAGATAATACTACTTGAATTAATATTTATTGAATAAATATTAATTAAACAATCATTTTCATGAAAAATAGCAAGAATATTTATTAGATAAATATTAAAATAATTTTTCTCATATGTTTAATATTAGATATTAAAAAGTATTATTCTCTCATTGTTTAAATATCATAGACTAACTCATCTTGCAAACAATAACTCTTTTTAAAGTTGGATATTCTTGTTTCATGTTCATAGTCAAAACAAAATTATACCTGTTGTTTCCTCAAGGCTTCCCACCAAGCATTGAGTGTAGCAAATAAGTCATAAACTAGAAAATTGGATGAAGTTAATCAAGAAATTTCATGGGAATCGATCGATCATACTCAACCTCAAGACCCACTGGAATAGATCACAAACGTTATTCAATGTTATTAGAAAGTGTGTGCATCCATCTCAAAATCAATTGACTATGAGAATAGTAGCCCACCTTATCCACAAATTGAGTATCTCCAACATACCCTCTCAATATGACGCCATTTTTTGAAAAATCATCTTGAATTATATCTGAATTTGTGGACCGAAATACTCTTTTTGGCTCACTCGCTTGGGTCATATCCTACTCTCTGGGATCATCAAATGCTCGCTTAAATCTTTGCCCGGTGGGGTTCTCGGAATTTCGAGGACTAATAACCACATTATGCGCTGATACCATATTAGAGAAATGGTTGGCATCCATCTCAAAACCAATTGGCTATGAAAAGAAGTAGACCACTTTATCCACAAGATGAGTATCTACAAAATTGTGAATATGAATTTATGAACAATGTCAATCACTAAGGTATCACTAGTAGATTAATTAATAAAAAAATATTTTGTTATCACATGCTTTACTATCCTATATTTTGAACACTTCAACCAATATCCTACCCACATTCCAGGATCTTATTTATTCACCAACTCAACCAAACAAACTGAAGACAGACACCCAACACAAAAACAAAAATAAATAAACTGACTTACAACCAACTCCATTAGAAAAACGAGAAAAAAAAAATCAACTCGAAGACTCATCAGATCCTAAAACTCGGCAACCCAAACCACATAGCAGTATTACCAACCCTAAAAAGTTGATGATCCTAGACAAAACCTAACTCGTGGTAAATCTCGAGCTTGCATCCCTTTAAACATGCAAATGTTGCTGCCCACACGTTTTCCAAAGCTAATCACACATCTTCTTCAACCTCTATTGATTCAACCCCACGCGCCCTTCTCTTCCAGCCTTCGTCTTCCTCATTTCCTCCGACAAGTATCTGACAATCAACCAACAAACAAGCGACGACGAGAACAACGTCTGAGACACCACCATTCGGAGAGAACAATAGTAAACTTCATTCTTATAAAAGTTTCGAGTCGTTAAAGCTTTGTTTATGTGTATTTTTACATTCAAAGAAAAACAAAAGTGAAGAATGTTGTGATTAATCCAATACAATCCTTTTATTGTCTATAAAAGAAAGAATATTGTGGCTTCATGAAGATCCACAAGGGATTTCTCTCTATATTTTTTGGGACAACTTGATGGATCACAAATGGACCACCATGTTTTTACACATTTTGACAAAGAAGCTCAATGCCATAAAATAAAAATATTAAGAAAATACTTGCATGGAGCCCCTATGAACACCAAATATTTATCAAAAAAAAAAAAAAAATTTGTGGTACACAGGCCACCACTGGGGGCAGATGCCCTCCATCCAAATAGCCCCAAAATATTATCACAGTGGGTTTAAATTAAATGCTATATTTATATTGTGGTTTGAAAAAAAAAAAAAAATCACCAAACAATTACCAACAAAAAAAAAGAAAAAAATTGGTCATATGGTTTAAAGAAAATTAGAGTTTAATTTATATTATTTAAAAATCTAAAATTTATACCTTATGATTTAAAAAATTAAAAATTAATCCATATGATTTGATAAAACCTAGTATATGTTATTTGTAAATCGCTAACGAACTAAATATGTAGATATAACTTAGGGTATGGATTTTTTTTTTTTTTAATTAATCAATTACTAATTAGTTCACACTCTTATCATTAAAACATAAATAATTAAGTTTTATATTTTTATTCACAACAATTAAGAACAATATCTACTATTTTTTTAGATTTTATGAACTAAATTTTAATTTCTAAAATTACACGATCTAAGAGACCAATTTTATAATTTAATTTAGAAAATAATTAAGAAAAAAAAATATTGATTAGCAAAACAACAAATAATTTAACAGTAGAAGAAACCATGATGAGATGGGCCAAATTAAAGGTGAAACAAAAGTTAATATTGTAGTGATTGATTGAAATAAATTTAAAAAGGAAACATGAAAAAATGGCAACAAATTGTTTGGTCTATATACCATGGAGCCTAATAGCTAGGGTGCACATGGAAATGAAAGGGACCCTTCTCCTCTTGGGTGGCCATTTCATTTCAAGACTATTGTATCAACTACTATATAATTTAATTGAAAAAATTAAAAAAAATAATAATTGAAAAAATGATGCCAACTTTGGCTTGTTTGAGAATGTTTGTTTGAATCCCTATGGACAAACTTTACATTTTAATAAACAGTCTGTCACTTGCTACATTACCAAATTTGTGTTGTATTTGTGTTTAATGTTAAGAAATAGTAAACAACAAATCAAAGAGAAAGCGATAACAACACACTGATTTGCGTGGTCCATTAACAACGTGTTAGCTACATCTACGGAAGGAGAGAGAATTGTTTTATTAGAAGAGAGCGAATACAATAATATTGGTTAATAATGGGCTATGGTTTTAAAAGATGTTTATATAGCACACTCTCATATAACCATATTACAACAATCGGCTAACTTACATATAAAAGCCTAAATACAAATATATAAGTTTGATTACAATTGGTTAGCGAACGAGGCTTTGCTCGCTGACTAAACAACGAGACACAGACTAAATAATCGTACGACATCATAATTCAAAACAATGACATCCTAGACATATTTCATCAGATTTATGTGAAGTATGGTGTGTACATGATGTCATAATTAGTATTAATCAGTTATTTATTGTCTATATAACTAAGCTATATAATATAACTTTTTTTTCGTGAATTAAAATTAATTGAACATGAATAGAGTAGTTGTATTATATATTGTCGTGAGATATATTGAACCCACATTTCTACTGTTGAATATGATACCATATTATATAATACTTCATCATTTCAAAACCAATTTTTAATAAAATGAGTATTATAAGATTTTATATAAAATATTATAAGATTCCATTGTCTTTCTTAAGAGTTTGACTTTATTTTCAAGTAGTTACAACACTCAATTTGACGTGTGTGACATCTTGAATAAGTCTATTGTTATATGTCAAGGATATTCAATAGATCTCCACATTGGTATTGATATCGTCCAACTTGAGAATAAGTTTGTATAGCTATATTTTTTTGTTATCATTCAAAATACTTCATATCAATGGATGATTGTTATCACTTTTAAACTAGTGATTTGTTTTTTACAAAAATTTCTCACGTAGAACAACCGATTGATTGTACCACCGATCACTAATTTGGACATTTTCATATCGTCAAATAAATAAAATTTTACAATTTTAAATAATAGCCCATCCATTTTAATTACAACAATGGTGTAAAAACATTTAATATATAGCAAAATTATTAAATTTTAATTGTTTTTAATCAAATTCTCTCCATTGTTTTCAAGTTTAACTTGGTTAGAAGTCATCAATGAATCAACTTTGGTTATTTTTAAATTGTTTTTTTAAAATTGTCATCAATCTATATTTAAATATTAAATAATGGGTTGTTTTTAAATATACTTATACAAAGGGGGTTTACATACGTGCATGAATCAAAGGGGGGAAGCGTGTGAAGATTGTGAAAAGGACCAGACAGTTTCAGAAGGAAGCATAGCGGCTTCATAATTGGGGCCCTTACTTGGGAAGCGCTCCTCTTTCTTCTCTTCCCCTCTATTTTCAATTTTTCAATTTCTTTTTTCTATCAAAGTCGACAACCGAACTAATATTATTGAATTTTCAACCGTAAGATCCAAATCAATATTTCATAAAATACAAAATCATTGATATTCATTTGTTTCGGGAGACATATAGCACCGCTGATGACCAAAAATCTACCAAGAAAGTATGGAAGAACGAGCTCCGAATGAAACACTCATTACTTAAAGAAAAACCTGAATTAATGTAGTTAACATTATAATATTGTTCACTTTAGATATACATTCTCGTGATTTTGTTTCTTTTTTCATTCCAAGTGTTTGGACAGGGTTACCATTTCATCAAATTCTATTTATTCTTATTTTGATTCTCATTTTTTTCTTTTCTCCTGATTGCCAAACATGTTGATGATGATTAGTTTGAAGGATTAATTTTATGAGAAATAATAATAGCGTGAAAATTCACAAATTTGGGAGTAAAAATATGGGTAATGGTGCAATTGGGCTCAAAGCCCAATTTGGGTTTGAGCTGAGCCCAATACTCAAAGCATCTTACAATGATCCAGTCTACATTCTGTCATATAAAACGCTGCCGTTTTAAGGATCTAAAGAAAAAAAATACTCAATATGAAGGTAAACGCGGGAACTGGAAACTGGAAGCTAGTTGAATGCGATGAATTTCGCGCGCGTCTTAGTTTTTGAGATTGCTCTGACGTGAGGTGCGATGAGGATTGAGATTATTGTTCGAAATCATTGAATGGCTTACAACTCACGATATCCTAAACTATCAGGTACATAGGATGAATGATCTTTTGCATTCATTGTTGATTGAACGATTAAGTGATTTTTCTGTTAGGTAACTGAAATCGTTTCTTCTTTGATCAGTAATCTTCATTGCTAGGTCTAATAATTCCTTATTCAATGAAAAATTATGATAGGTTGGTCTCATATTTCCTTCTTCAGTGAACAATTGTGATTGCTAGGTCTCACAAGTCCAAATTTATTTACGATTCTTCGATCAGATTAGGTTATTAGGTGTTTTGTCTTTTAATTGATCATTTGATTTGGTTCATCCATTTTCGACTGGTATCTTAATTTTGAAGACGATTTCATGTCATCGGTGGATTCTATGTTGATACGTGAATCGAATAGTTAATAACTTAGGAACACTCTTGATCTGTATTGGTGCGTTAGATCTGTTTTACTCATGTTTTCTTTTAGCGAGTTCTACGTGTGCATCAATATGTTAAATAAACATATAACTATTTTCTTGTTCTTATATGAACTTATACGACCTTGCTGCTTTCAATTTTCTGAAGTATAATGTTGAGAATGTACCTTAATTGGGTTACTTTGTATACTTGTTCCAGCATTTATTAGACTTTATCTACTAATGCCTAACATTTCATAAATCTCATGTTAGGTAAGGTTTGTGTATGGTAATCATTGTTTCCTTTCTCTTTGTAAATTCTCCTCAATTTAAAAGAGGATGGAGCATTAGGATAAATCGATACAAAACAACAGTGATTTAACAATTTTCTTTAATGCTTGTAACAATTCCAGAATTTTAGGTCTTGATAAAGGAATTATTATGTTTTAAAATTGAAAATTTTACCGTGAGATTTTAATAAGGCTCACTTTTGATCCATATAGTTTGATTGTTATGTTTCAAAATTATTGAACACTTTTAACAATGTTCAATTTTAGTCTGTGTTTTAGTTTATTTTTATATTTATTGTACGAATTAAAAAGGTAATTTTCCCGATTATCATTAAAGGCATTTCGTTGCCGAGGAACCTTCCGCTGTATGACATTGTAATCTAAATTCGATTTTGTTCATTTGCTGCGCAGTTATAAGAGCACGTTAGTTTTAATATTCTATAATTATTTTTTAAAAAATTATTTTCCTAAGTTACTTGTTGTAATTTTTATTTTGCTCATCAAGATAACACCACGTTGATTTGGTAACAGGTGTTAGTTTTTTACTCATGAAGATCAAATGATAAAAAATGTGGAAGCTCGAGAAGTTTTGGGTAGATGACATTTTTATAGCCGAGCATTTTGAAGTTCAAACGAGCAGAGCTTCAATATCAGGTACATTTTATTTAAGGGAAGTCTTTTGACAGATTTTTACAGATTCATCAAATATAATATATATGAATTCGAAACAACGACCAAGATTAATAAAATAAAAGGCAAGAGAGACCAACACAAAAATTTACATACAATGTATAAACTATATTGATAAGTGGAAGGGAGAACATTTTTAATTAGTGAAAAAAGAAATACAAGCATGTTAATATAAGAGGTTAGGG
>JBBMEG010000018.1:4885920-4900868 GCA_037832605.1 Cyclanthera cordifolia
AGATGAAAAATCAGTTTTATCTAATTATAACTTTAAATTTAACCTATGAACTTATTTCAATTTAATATTTTTAAGTTTAAGAACTAAATTTAGATATTTGAAAGTTTAGAGATCAAGTTATGGCGTGAAAAAAAAATTGTTACGAGAAGAATAAAATATAATTTTGAGGAATAATTTTGGATGACTTAAATACCATGAATCATTTACATTCCATCTAATTTTCTCTAGTTGCAGATGATAGGGGTGAAAGGAAAAACAAATAACCAACAAAACCGAACCGATTCAATGGATAAGTTTGGTTTTTTAAAACAATATTGGATCATTCGATTTGATGTTTTAAAAAACCGAAATATATTGATTCGGTTTCCGATCCTCATGAAAGAATCAATCAAAAAATCGAATTGAAGTAAATATATAAATAATAAGAAAAAAAATATGTTGGTATTTAAATTTGACAGCATAACCAATTCAAATGTAAAATAGAAAGTAAAATCATTGTAAATTTTGTGATACTTATAAAAAGTATAAATTGTTTTTTTGTTGTTAGTAAAATGAAAGTCTTTATAATAAAATTACAAATCAAATTGAGAGCGAGACAAAAATTTATTTTTTAAAAAAATCAAAATTTTATTGAAATCAAAACAAAAAATCGAACCAACAATTTTATTATTTATTGGATATCAATTTGGACCGAAATTTTTTAAAAATCAATAATTTTGTTTCGGTTATCGACTATACATAACCAACAAAAATCAAACTGAAATCAATTATTGGGTGGTTCAAACATATGGTAGTTTTATCATTTATTGTGGTTTGAAGTGGACCCAAGTTTCCAATTTAGCTTTAGAGGTGAGATTTGACTGTATTTTCAATCTGTCACTCTCACATTTGAGCTAGAGTGTCACATTCAAGAGTAATTACATTTCATATACAGTTAAGAGAAGAAGGTATAATAGATAGCTTGATTTATCCCATGAGCTAGATTGAAGCAGCTTGTCATGAGCAACTTGGCAAACTGAAAGACATTGAATCTTCTGGGGTTTTCCCTCAAATCACTACTCTCTTACATTACAACTCAAGATAATGCACTAACTCACACATCATCCAATCAATCTTTAACACCTTGCACTCCTTTCAAAAAAAAAATGAGAATTTTCTTAAACAAAGTTATACAGTGACACTAAAATGTGGTTGACAGTTTTCAAAAATAATTTTCACTCACCCTGTTTTAGAATTCTTAACATGTTTAAGGATAGGGTTGACAGTTGCCAATTGACTTTGAGATAGATGTTCACACTTTCTAATATGGTAACCGAATTTCAAGTTATTGACCTCCAGAAATTTTCAAGCGGGCAAAATATTTAAACGGGCATTTCATGATCTCAAAGAGTGCGAGTGAGCCAAATCAGGTATTATTTCAGTCCACAAATTCAGATCTAGTCCAAGATGATAAAGTGTACTACTCCTCTCATTGTCAAGGATTAACATCACGTTGGTTTCATTGTTTGGAGGTAATTCAGTTCAACATTACGGTCATGACATTAAAGTTTTTGAATTATTTTTTATTTTTTGAAAATTAAAAAATTTAAACTTCACTCCGCTATATTTGAGATAATCACGCATGTCTCTAATTCAAACATCAAAGATATGAAGACACGGAAGACTAATTTCATATAACATTAAAGTATTGGGTCTTGTGTTCAAATTTTATGTAATCTTTCATTAATAGCAATTTTTATACAATGAAATATTCTCAAATTTTTAAGTTCATATGTGAATTGGAATGTTAATAAATATTAATTTTTTTTTTTTTAATATTTGATTGTTGGGATTAGTCAATTGAAAATGACCATCCATTTGAAGACCATGTTTGAGAAACTGTAAATTGAATCCAACAAAAGAAATTTTCAATCAAACTATCATCATTTGGAAAACTTTAGAGTGAAACAATATTGTTCAATAGTGACACCCCAACAAATTGCTCAATAGGGGAAGACAGCAGCAACTGACCAAAAAAATAAAACAAGGATGAATTTCTGGCTTTTGATTAGATCAATTAAATAAAATTAGCTACAAAAAAAAAAAAATTGAGCCTTTTCTCTTCTTTGGAGAGGGCTGTTGTTAAAGTTTATTATTATTTTTTATTTTTTTTTACAGTGCCATTAAAATTTACAGCAAAAGAATTTGAATGTGTTTGTTTGGAGGTTGGGTTTGATTTAGAACTGAGAAATGCATCTTCTTAAGCAAGAAATTGGCTTTTTCTTCTGCTTTAATTCTTCTCTCCAAACACTCCCTATATCTTGTGCAATTTTAATGGCGTCTGAGGCTGCTCCTGAAAGTCCTCTCCTTGTGAATCCAACTGCATAAAGCCCACATTTCCCTTTCCAGCTGTTTGGGAATGAAGTTTTTGGGAATCCATTTTTACTAAAGAATTCCTTTTCCTGTAACATTAAAAAAAATACCAGAAATAAGATTAGATTTTTCCTCATTTGTTAGCCCATTAAAAATAAAAAATAAAAATAAAAATAAAAATAAATCAATTTTTATATGTCCAAATGGAAAATTATCTGCACATTAATTTATGGGACAAGTTTACAATAATACAAATATTTTTTCTTTATTAATTTTTATTTATAAAATAATAAAAAATTACTTCAATAGTAGCTTTTTCATCATCTATTTTAATTATAGTATTTTTTAAAAATAATTCATACATAATATATTTTTATTTGTTTTTCAAAAATTTCAATTTATCCATTTTTAAGATTGTAATAGGTTGATTTAATATATCCACGAACTGATTTAATCTATTAGTGAACTACTGATCGAATACTATCCATTAAATTACTAATTAAAGTTATTGGGTGAATTTAAATTATTAAGACTATCGGCTAAATTGATTGAAGCTACCAATTCAACCGATGATACCATAGTATTTTTATGGAGAGGATTTTTTCTAAATTGAAAAAAAAAACAGAGGATTTGAATATTTGTCTGTCTCTCTCTCTCACCTGAAGCCAAAATGGAACATTGCTTCTGTAACCAGTGGCGAAAAGAACTGAATCGATGTTCAATTTTTGGCCATTGATGAACTCAACTTGATTTTGAGTAAAGCTTTTGATTTCTGGAACAACCTTAATGTCTCCGGATCTGATTTTGTTCAGTGCTCCAATGTCCAAAACAGGGGTTTTTCCTGTCGTGTTCTTGAGCTCTAATGGCCCCATTAATGGCCGCTTCAGCCCATATTTCTCAATATTTCCAACCACAAAACAGGATAAAATCAATATCAGTTTATCCACAACCCAAAGTGGAAGCCATTTCATCAGCAAAACAGCCAATTCGAATGTCGATTTTCCTAATATCTCCCTTGGTAAAACATGAACCTGCAAAATTACCCCAAAAAAAAAAATCAGAAAATTAAAGTTTGTATGTACTATCTAATTATCATTTCATTCCAATATATATATATATAGATATAGATATAAAACTTACCGAGCTTCGAACCACCATTGATGGAGAAGCTTCATGATTGCAAAGATCAAAAGACACTTCCATACCAGAATTCCCACAACCCACAACAAGAACATTCTTCCCTTTAAATCTCTCGCCGGATTTATAATCGGAAACATGCAAGACCTCGCCGGAAAATTCATTAAGGCCCTGAATTTCCGGCAAGACACACTCTGCATTTTCGCCGGTAGCCACCACGAGCCACCGGCAAATGTACTCAACCTCGCCGGATCCGGACTCGGTTCTGACCCGCCACAGTCCGATTGTCTCATCATAGCTAGCCAATCGAACGCACTCATTAAACCGTGGCTCGATTCCAAATCTCTCTGCGTAGCTTTCCAGGTATTGAATGAATTGGTTCTTGGAAGGGTATTTTGGGAAATTTTCCGGAAATGGAAAGTTTGGAAGTTGGCAAAATTGCTTTGGAAGATGAAGCTTAAGCCTATCGTAAGTCCGTTTATGCCACAACGAAGCTATGCAATCGGTTCTTTCGATTACCACAAACGGAACGCCCTGTTCTTTTAAACAAGCCGCCGTCGCTAGACCGGACGGTCCGGCTCCGACGATCACCGGACCGTTGACCCAAACGGACCGTTGTTGAGAGAACAAATTGAACTCCATTTATTCTATTTTGTTACACAAATGTTTTTGTTTTGTGGATTTGGAAGATGGGTATGAAGAATTAGAACGGTTTTTCTTTTGGGATTAAGAGAGAGAAAATTTTTTAGAGAGAGAAAAGAGGGATTTGATTTGGAGTGAGGGGAGGAGGTTGAGAAGGGCTATAAATAGAGAAATTGAAGTGAGGAGGTAAAGAGTTTTTTTTTAGAGGGTCATTCTCAAATCATAAGTCTTTTGGATTTCTTTTTATTATTTAATCATATGATATGATTTTCTTATTATTTTAATAGATCTTAGTGCACTCAATACTATGCTTTACAAAAAGAAGTTTTAATATCGTGCACTCGCCAACGAGAATAAAGTTCTATTCCTATCATATAAGTTCAACAATATTATTTATAATATTCAATAATTTATATTAGATTAAAGATTCATAAAATTTTCTATGTTATAATGTGAAATTAGTGTAGTGATATACCAACAAAAATATATATATAATATATATAGTTCAACCTTAAAATGTAAATCTCTAACCTATTGTTGATGACCGATCGGGAGAAGTTCTGAAGCTAATCGACAAAAAGAAAGGTACTTAGTCGAGACAAAAGGAGAGGTTCCGAATATATATGAGAGACTGAGGTTACGAAAGATCAGAAAGAGAGGTCATTATCATATTAGTAAAGACGCCTTAGCCTATCTCTCGATATAGGAGGGGGCCTTTTCTTCAAATATCTCATGCCTGGCGTCGACACGACAGCCTTACCACTCTTTCCGCCTTTCAATGACAAACAATGGAAATGAAGTTATGCTCGACCTGAGGGAGAGGAGAGGACATTTGAGATTTACGTTTTTTAGATTCATTGACACCGTCATTATTCTTGATATATACGTTAGATAATCATATTACAAACATTTCTTACCTTAAGACTAGTAGCATGTTTAAAGCAATAAATTGGTCCAAAATTATAGTATTTTAGGAGAGAAAAAAAATATTCTAGTTCTTTTTTGAATTCAATAGAATAAGATAGATAAGTTTTTTTTTTTTTTTTTTTTTTTAAATTCAAGGGATATGATAGACGATTTCAAACTTATAATTTCTTAGTTACTAGATTTTATAAGTTATATATAGAGTTATAAAAAAAATTAATGGTTAATTAATTTTCCAATGTTTATAAATATGTTAAAATACAATGTTTTCTCTTTAAGTAAAATTGTATGTTTCTAAAAATTGTTAAAATGCTTAATGAAATAGTAATTAGCATGTATTTTCAAGTATAAACTCATACATTTTGTAGGCTTCGATCCATATTATTATTACTAAAAATGATATATAATTTATTAAATACAATATAAAATGTATTAATTAAAGATGCTTGTTAAATCTATTAACATTACAGGTAATTTATAAAGTATACTTGATTTCATGGATTACTATAACATTTTCAGACTAGAACAATATTTAATCTATAATTAACGCATTATAAAATAGAATATTTCCCTTTATATTTTTATTTAATAAACAAAATCTAATTTCAAAATTTATCATCAATATTCACATTTAATATAATTATTAAACTGTGTATTCAAATTTCATTTTGATCGCATTTATATTTAAAATCTTTTTAAATCTAATTATTTTTTGCTTTTTTGTTTCCCGTTTGCCTTTTCGCGTATGTATTATGAATGTTTTTCTTGCTTTTTTGAGTTTAAGTTTTTTAATGCTTTTGCGTTTGGTAAAATTATTATTATTTATTTAATGTTTGATTTAGCTAGTTAGATATGGAAAAGTAGCATTTATTTTAATCTTCTTCCTTTTCTATTCTTATTTCTTTTCTTCTTTTTTTCCTTAATCAATTTACGGCAGAAGCTTTTAGTGTTTACTTATACGTCTGAGGCGTAGTTTGACATCGCCGGAAACTGAACATTCGTCGCCAAAAGTCGGATCACAATATTCGTTGCTGAAGGTGTAGACTGAGGTCATCGGATCCAAGGAAGTTGACGTCTTTACGTAGAAGATGAAAAATACTTATATAATACCAATACATATATAATAATGTATTAAATAAAACTTTTTGTTACATACATAATACTGATCGTAGATGTTGAACACCGAAAGACTATGAGGTCTCGGGTTCAAATCCCCACCCTCAATTGTTGTAATCTCAAAAAAAAAAAAAAAAAAAAACTACTAACATGCTAACAATATTAATACCTAGATGATTATATCATAATAATACGTTGATCCATATAAATACAATACGATCCAAATTGGTTTGTAAATGTTACAATACATTAGTAATAGTAACGGGAGCTGTGATCATTTAATTTGTCGATATTTCTATATATTATTCTAGTATAATATAATATAGTGGGTGGATTAATAAATACTCTATGAATACAACTACATATATATAATACCTTAGTAGTATAATACCTAAATAATACATCACTAATAATTTTTTTTAAAATAAAGTTATCTTCAACTTATGATTTCAAAACAGAAATACAGTCGGATAGCTATACTTTTCTTTATGTTTTAAACTTTCAAATGACTTCTTTACTATTGAACTTTTAAATAAAAGTTTTTCTTTTTTTATTATGTGTAAAATTTTTTATTTACAAGATATAATTGTCCTTTCATACTATATTATTATGTATTTCATTTTTTTTTTTTTTAATGTTGGAATATTATTATCAAAAGTTTAAAAATTCATAGTAAATTGGGTTGCAAAACACCCATTTGCATATTGCACTATTCATAAAGCTACTATAGCCCATTCTGCCAACCGTAATATGCTTAGAGCCACGTGGTCATCCCACTGTGCCTTTAACATAAAGTAAAATAATTTTTGTTTACATTTTTTTTTGGAAACGTGATTTTTTTTAGTTATTTAGCTTTTTAGAAATGTACTATATTCCATTTTTTTAAATTAAAACTTTTTATGGGGTTTTTTATACAGTACTTACATGATATTAATTTATTATATGTCAACTTATGTTCGTATCGAGTTTTCGAGTCTCATATCTAATTAAGATACAATGAATATGAGAATTCATGAACATAATAATATTTAAATGGACATTATCATCAACCACTAATGTTCTAATAATAGGTTAATGTACACTAACAAATTTAATTACCTTCTTTAAAATAATAATAATTTGGATGCGTTTGTTTTTAGTATATACGAATGGACGTGAGATGAGTGGAAATGAGATGTTTGAGAATTGATATTAATAGTAGTTGCTTGTTTAAAGATTGATAATAATAATGATTGAATAATCTATTTAATGTGAAATTTGATATATTAAGTAAAAAAAAAAAAAAAAAAATAATAAAGAGGGTACAATTTTTTTTTTTTTTTTTTAAGATTACAACAATTTAAGAAGGAAGATTCGAACCAGTAACCTTATAGTCTTTCAGCTGGTACCGTCTCTATTTAGGGCATAACTAAAAAATATTGATTAAGTTGAAAGTTTTAAAGAATATGTACACCAAATATTCAAAAGTTTGGTAAATATATTATAATTTAACCTTCAAATTTTTTTGTAATGAGTTAATTTTGTAATTAGCTAGGGGATTTATTGGGAGCGTACTTGCTAATTTTTTTTCTCAGTATTAGATTCAATTCATTTTGGAAACTACATTTATTTTTTAAAATTACTTCAACCATTTAAATTTTAAGATAATATAATTTTTTTTCGAATTATCTATTTTTTAAATTATAAATTTAGTTTCATATAGTTTGATAAAAGTTAGAATTTAGTATTTATAGTTTTAAAATATAGATTTTAGTCCTAGTTTGAAAAAAAAATCTACAATTTAATTCTTATGATATGTAAAATTAGAATTTAGTCATCAAGATTTGATAAAATTTAAAAAATATTGTAGAAATTAGTTACTTTTGTGTTTAATGACAAGAGTGTAATATAAGTAATTAATTGGAAGAAAAAAAAAACATAATTCATACATCATATTTACATATTTAATTCGCGTACGATTTACGAATAACATTAACTATTTTTTAAATTTTATCAAATCAGAAGGACTAAATTATATTTCTTCGAATCATAGAGATTAAATTATGTATTTTTTTTTCAAACCATAGAGACTAAATTCTATATTTCTTTAAACTACAAGGACTAAGTCAAGAGTTTCAAACCATTAACTAAACTTTTACTTTTATGAAACAATTGGATTAAATTCATAATTTATCATGAAAAAAAGAACTATATATATATATATATATATATATATCCTAAAATATTTATATAGGTTTTTTTAAAAAATAAAAACGTCTTTATGATTATAAAAGAAAACGTCAAAGCAATAATTTTATTCTGGTGGATGAATTAAAAAAAGAAAAAAAAATCAATCAAAGTTATACACAACATTTTTTTTCTGTTTAAAAGTAGTAATTATTTTGAATTTATTATTAATTTTTTTACGCGATCTGCATGGATGAGTACGTGGCCTTGAAATAAAACCTTCTAATACGATTCTACCACGCGTCCTTAAGAGGACACGTGTCAGTCACTAGATCGGGTTTTAACTTGATATGTACTTTTTTTTATGGGATTTCCAATACTTAGTATATTTCTTTAAAGGTCATCTATTCATTTAGAATATAGTGAGATATAGAATTCAAAGTACAATGAGTACATGAAAGAAATGGAGTTGGAAAAATCATGGAATTAATGACCCACATACCACTCGAGAGGGGAGGGATCGATAACTATATTAAAATAGAAAAGAAAAAGGAAAATTAAAAATTTATTAATAAATGAAATGATTAAATAGTGTGTATATATATATATATATATATAGTAAAAATAGTAGAAATGCCTATAAACTAACCCCAAGTTCTTTGTTGAAGTCCTTGATGGGGATATGTTCGTGGATCCCTCCTCTGATGATTGAGTCTGATGCTAGTGAGGTGATCAAAGATTTGGTGGATGTTGAAAGTGATCTTTCTGAGTTTTGTAATATTACTATGGACATCAGATATCTTTGTTCTCTGATTGAGGATGTTTTTTTCTTCCATTGTAATAGATCTTGTAATAGGGTGGCAAATTGCTTAGCCAAAAGCCATTCGGTTGTCATTTGGAACTTCTTTCCTTTCTCTAGGGAGGATAGGATTTTTTTTGGAGGGGGGTTCTCCTCCCTTAGTGGCCTATTGTGTTGAAGAGGAGTGTTCTCGGTTCTTTAGTGATTTTCATTATGATTGCCTTTGTTTTTTAAAAAAAAACAATTGTAATAGGGTGGTTGATATGCTAACCTAACGACCTGTTCAAATATTTTTTTGTTGTACCGTTTTCTTTTGTGTTGATAAAAATTTGAAATTTTGAAGGAGATTTCTTTCCTATCGTGAATAAGTATATGGCTTGGTTGATTGGTTGTTAATGAAAGACTCGATATTAGAAGAAAAAAAAAAGTAATAAATAAAATAAAAACTCAAACATTCTTCAAAATGAATGAAATAAAAATAGAGAAAATAGTATTTAATTAAAGAGAGAATAGAAAAGGGAAAGGCATGTGAAGAAGAGAAGGCATGTGCATGGAACCTTGAAATGCAATGAGAGACTCTACTTTTGATGAAGAGATTTGTAAATATGCATTGAGGAGCTTTGTGGGTGAGTTATTGGCCTTTCCAAAATTGCTTCCCTCTATGAATCATTGGTTTTCTCTTCTTTCACTAGTGTAATTCTATAACTAATCTACAAAACTCCAAGGGAAAACCTACAAAAAGAACTATATAATATTATAATTAATAAAGTTATCATGGTATTATTTGAATGGCTTCAATATCACTTGGTACACACTTGAGCTAACTTCCAAATCACATCTCAACAAAAATATAGTTTTTTAATTTTCTTTATGTGGTTTGTATCATCTTAATTAATAATAGATTTTATTAGTCAAAAAATTATTTTAATTCCGTTTGTTTCATTTTGCTCTAGGAATTTTTTAATATTCAATTTTATTTTCTATGCAAACAAAAAAATGTCGAATATTGGTCGGATATTGATATATTTTTCTTAGAAACTATCGTACATTAACATTGTTAAATTAATTTCGATTTACTATAGAAATCAATTTATAATTTTATTTATAATACTTAAATATAATTGAACTTTTAAAGTATGATGACCAAAATAATATAAAACTTGAAGTATTTTAATTAATTTTATTTAACAAAAATTACATTAAAGTCTTAAAAAATTTCTATACAAATTTTATTTGTTGTGAAATTATATATTTATATCTCAAATTTTAATAAGTACATGTATCAAATTATATATTTTCCGACATTTTTTTTTTAACTTTTATGTATCAATTTGTAATCCTACTTTATCAATAAATTTTTCAACAAACTATTTAGATTTTGTGAGAAAATAATATGATGATGTTTCACTTCATCTAATACAATAGATAAGACATATCAAAAAAAAAAAAAAAAAGGGTCATTCCACATACACAAAATCCATATAATCCATTTTGGTAAAATGATGGATAAATTATTAGGGTTAACGTGATCGAGTTCTCGAAAATTATTAAGCGAAAACGATGTCGAATAATTTCGATAAGATGATAAAAAGATACATATATATTATATCTTTGAACTTAGTTGAAACTAATTGTACTAGTCTTGCATTGCCCCCACACCCAGCTTTGACACAAACCTCCTCAATTCATGAAACGCAATAAGTGCGTTTGTTTTTTGTAGAAAAGAGTAGAGCATAGAAGAGTACAGAAGAGTTGATAGTGGTTGAATATTTGTTTGAGAATTGATGTTAGTAATATTGAGCAATTAATTATTTATTTAAAAATTATTGTTAGTAAAGATAAAATAATATGTTTGATATGAAATTCGATAAAATGACTTGATATTGATAAAGAATTTAAAAAGTAGTTAAAAATAATTATTTACTACCAAATAAAAAAAAAATGATTTTTAGAAAAGAATACTTAACCACTTATCACTTCTACCAAAAACAAACAGACTAGGGTTTTCGAATGGTCGGCACTATACATAATGAGAAGCTACAAAGAAGCTATGGCCTCTAATTTCAGTGGGAAATATTATAATAAACTAAGTTTTTTTTTTTTTTTTTCAACATTATAAAAAAAAAAAAAAGCTAAGCATTAAAAAATGGTATTAGAAATGAAACACGCGTGAACTAAAAAGAACGATCAGTCGGCGGCGCATTGATTCTTTGCATGGTTTTGTCAATTCAAGTTAGAGAAATATTTCTCTATTTTTTTTTTTCATTTTTTAAATTTAACTTCAAATTTTTTATTAAAGAATTTTATAATTCGAGGACTTTTAATTTCCCTAGTCTAAACCTAAATTCCAAATCTCAAAATAAATAAATAAAAAATAGTCTAATTATCATACTAGTCAACTTTATATAATTATAAATTTTATAATTTAAAAATAAATAAATTATATTAAAATATAATAAATAAAAATGTTAATTAAATTTTAAAATAAAAATGGAAATATTCATAATATCCCAACAAATTTATATAATAGGTAAACTATCTTATATAAATGAAATTGTGAGAATATTTTTAAAATTTAAGATTTTATTTATTTTTATTAAAAAACTACTCTTGTTTCGTTTTTGTATTTTATAACCTTAGTTTATGCAACTTGAGTTTAGGGTTTAAAGTTATCGGCCACCGATGGTGTGTAACTTGGCGGTGCCACTATTACACTATACTATATACTATATTGTTATTCTTTCTTTATTTTTTATTTTTTTTATAAGACATATATACTATATATATTATTCTTTTTAATGTGTATTGATTATATTATTTATTGAGTTTGAAAATATTTCTAGATTAATATTATTCTAAAGTGTTTGAATTATAAAATATTGGATGGTGCGAAGTTAAGTTTAGTGTATAGATATCATTGCCTACGTTGAGGTTTTTAATTACTACCACCGACCATGTAATCCTAACTTTCAAAAGGCAGTGTCGTCTAAGAGGTGTTTGGATTTTGGATTGGTAAAAAGAGAGAGAGAGGAAAAGAGAAAATATAACGATTTGACAATATGAAATATTTATTTGGAGATTGATATTTTAGAGAGAATATGTTGAAAAAAAAAATTGGATTTGTATTAACGTGGGAAGATATTTATCTTAGATACAATTTGATATAAAATTTGATTTGAGGTTTGATAAGATGTTTGAGAAATTGAAGAGAATTTGAAGTAAAATTGAGAAGAGGTCATAATGTACTAAAAAAATAGTGTTTTTTAAATTATTACAATTTGGTATTAGCTCACTTCAGTACAATTGAAAGAAGAGTCCATTAGATCAGATTAGATTGTGTTGGAAATTGTTGAAGATAATCACCTTGTGGCAAATGTCCATGAGCTACTTCTCTCATTGTCAATTGGTTTTGAGATGGATATCAACAATTTCTAACATGGTATCAAAACTCCAGGTTATTTTAGTCCCAAAAAATTATGAGGACTCTACCCAACCGGGAAAAATACTTAAGTGGGCATTTGATAATCCCAAAGAGTTGGATCAGACTCAAGCGAGTGAACCAAAGCAAGTATTATTTCGGTCCACGAACTCGAATAAAGTCTAAAATAACTTTCCCTAAATGGTGTCATCTTGAGGGGGCATGTTAGAGATTCTTGAAGATAATCACCTTGTGATAAATATTGTCTACTCCTCTCATTATCAACTGATTTTGATCAGATTGATGCTCACACTTTAATTATAACAGATTGTAGGGGGCTTTTCTTGCTTAAGGAAATGACTTTTAACTTTCTCTTACTTGATTTTCGTTATTAAATTAAACTAATATTTTATTGATCTTAAATTGCTCATGTCACTTCATACAAAAAAATATATATACACACACATATTTTGTAATTAGATCATTTTATTTAATATCACAAATTTCTATTCTTTCAAATCAATATTAAAAAAAAAAAAAAAATTATAACATCAAATTGTGTTGTCTTACGGTCTCACAATTAAGGAGACTTACTTCAGTAATCATAATCAAACAAATTTTCATTTTCTTTTTGTAATCTAACTTCACACATTTAATCATTATTCCTCACATTACAAGCATATTTCTATGTAATCATTTGGATTATTTAAATTGATTGGTTCTTATTCTAACCCAATTTTTTTTTTTAATATACATTTAGTAAATTATAAAAAAAAAAATGTATCCTAATAAAATAAAACTGAGTGTGTTTGAGTTCAAATTCACTTTTGACTCTACTAATGATTCGCCATTAAGTGTAATGGTGGAAAAGTTAGATAAATAAATGCTCGAGTCGAGGGTAAAGAATTCAATCCTTTACTTTTTATTTTTGTTTTTTTTTAATACGTAGCTTTAACTTTATAAATAAATAAATAAATATAAATATAAATATAGAATTCATATAAAAATATTTTAATATTAAAAAAAAGAAGTACATACTTATATAATAATTTATATTTGAATTTAAAATCCCTCCTCCGACAAAAAAAAAAAAAAAAAAAAAAAAAATTAAAGGACTCTTTCAATAAACAAATAAAAAAAAAAAAAAAAAATCTTTACGCGTTCACACATTTTTCCCACCACTTTCCTCATTTACATTTTCTTCTATTTTTTATAATAATTTTCTTTTATATTCATCTCATTCTAAGGTATCCAATTTATTCAAATATGACTTAAATATATCCTAATATCAATGTCATGCGATATGTTATAATGTATTATTGTAAAGAGGTTTTTACTATAAGGTTTTAAAAAATATTTATAATTTCATTAATGAAAAAAACTAAGAAATTAAATTGCTATTACGTCACTTTTTTATTAAGAAATTAAGTTAAAAGAAAAACTATAAAAATTTATAATGACAACTAATGTTTATATTGACGTATTATAATTTAATTATATTTAACATTTGTTTTATAGAACAATAAATGCAAAGAAACATTCGTCACCAACTCTTCTTAAAAAATCCTTATATTAACGAATGAAAAGGTTAAATAAGCTATACATTAATGGGCTTTTTTGAAGAATATGTATTTACAATAAAATATTGCAAATTTTGTTTTTTCTTTAGAAAAATTAACAAAACTATTTTTTCATAAAAATTCGCATATTATTATAGATGTGTATGAAATGATAGAAGTTTCCTTGCCCATTATATTGTGTTTTGTATTTACGTATTTATAATAAATACAATATTATTTTTTATAAATACGTATTATAATTATAAATAATATATTATTTTTTTAAATATATATTATATTTAAATACAGTAATGTTATAAATACATTTTATAAAATAAAATATTATTTTTTATAATTACATATTTATAAATACAATATAATTCTATATAGATACGTATTATAAATACATTATTGTGTAAAAATACAGTAATAATAAAATTATAAATACATATTAGATTTGACATATGTATTATTAATGCTTCATCGTCAGTCGCACTGGTTCTTTCTTTTAACCATTTCCTCAAATCCATGGCTCATCCCGTCGCCCTTGATCGTCACTAACCAATTCGGCGGAGGCAACTTCGATGTCGTAAAGGAGTTAAACGTTTTGCCCTACATTTACTTTCGTTACTCCACCAACCACTCTCTCGCTCGTCCTCCACATGCCCAGCCTCGACGAATTGATCGCCGAAAAGTTCACAGAACTCACCGATCCAACCTTGACGAATCGATCACCGAAATGTACACAACCCTCACCTGCTCAACCTCAATGAATCCATCACGAGAAAGTCTACTTACCTTGCTGGAATTGTAATATTTTACTAAAAAGACTCTC
>JBBMEG010000018.1:4900968-4918332 GCA_037832605.1 Cyclanthera cordifolia
ATATATATATATATTGTAAATAAATGATTGTTGTTGAATTGTCATTTTCATTTCATTAAATATCAAAGATCTAGTTAGCGAATACTCACTTCACCCACCTTTTTTTACTTATTTAAGTGAAATTAATATCCGAAACTTACCAAAAAAAAAAAAAAAAAAACTAGAGAAATTTAGAAAAATAAATATGAATACATTC
Organism: Cyclanthera cordifolia; assembly: GCA_037832605.1. Lineage (NCBI taxonomy): Eukaryota > Viridiplantae > Streptophyta > Magnoliopsida > Cucurbitales > Cucurbitaceae > Cyclanthera > Cyclanthera cordifolia. The sequence continues at coordinate 4,901,165 of JBBMEG010000018.1, forward strand.
ACTTTCAAAAAAAATCAACAAATGTAATTAATATTAACGAGAATTATCGAGTATTTCTTATAATAAAATATTAATAAATATATATGTGATTATTTTAAAATTTGACTATCTTATAATTATTTGGTGAGAATAACGTATTCACAAATCCTTTTTCGATTGAAAATATTTTAATAGATGAAATTGACGAATCGGAAGCAACCACATCAGGTTCATAACTAGCCGAATAAGACAATTTCGGAGTATATGTGGAAAATGACTCATCTATAAATTATGACGTCATTTGTGGAATATTTATTTAATGTTTTTATGTGAGAATTGACTCTCAATTTATTTTATTTCATTTGTGCAAGTTCGATTTGTCGGCCATCCCAATCTACCTATTTCTTCAAATTTTAGGAGAAATGTCATTTTACTTTCACAAATAATTAATGTATAAACGCTTTCTTATTTTATTTAAAAATAGTTTTTTTTAAAAGTAATTTAAAACAAATTTATGATTTTTTTTTTTAATACATTCGATCAAGATAGTATTTGTGATGCAAATATTAATTATAAATCTAAATTGTAATCTAAATGAAGCGGTAATAGTTTGATTGCATGTTAATTTCTAGACTAATTAAGCAATTAATTAAGCATGTTCCATTTAAAAGTGAAAGGTCTTTGATCATAACCTGATACCGTTTTTCAGTTCAATCGTGATAGTCTTACCCATAGGTAAAAGATTACGGTTATAAATGTTATGACTAAAAGAGATCAATCTAAATTTTATGACCTAGAAGATCAGATCAACCTAAATTATTTTGATAAAAAATACAAATTAATTATTGATAAGTTATGCATATTTTGACGGAGAAATTTCGGCCAATCAGCAATTTCCACATCATTATCCAAAATTTTAACAAAATTAAATTAAATTTTGATACAATATTTATCCCAATTAAATTAGATCAAAAGTTTTTTATTTTGAAGCTTAGTGAAAATTAAATAAGACTCAAGTTCAGTTAATGAGCATAAATATGAAAGTCTAAATCTTAACGGATAGGCCCAAGTCCAGTGAGTCAAGCCCAAAGCCCAGGTCCAAAAGCCCATAAAGCCCAAACCCAAATGCATGGAAGCTTTATAATTAAATAAAGAGACTTTCATTCATTTTCAGGGGAGAAGTTTGAAGTTCAAAGAGAATTCAACAAGTTTAAGACTTTCCAAGCTTCCTAATATCAAACGTCCTCTTGAAGTCCTGATTCATCATGTTAACTTCGACCTCGAGAACAAGCAGTAAAGCCGTTGAGAAAATCAAATGAACACATTATAGATTGTACTTCACATTCATACATATTCAAATCAATACAAATATATATTTCAAATTTACACTAGTCTCACATACATATTATTTGTTGAAAATTCGTGTGAACCGACATAATTATTATTGGCAACAATCTAATGATGAAAAGGGTTATGACCCACTAATTTTTTAATTAAAGACAAACAAATTATAATTTGCTCTACCTAAAAATTAATTTTATAAAATTTTCTTGATATTATTAAACCACAATTTGCATTCAAACAATCAAACATAGGTGTAAACTTGTTAACATACTCAAAAATTTAAAAATAAATAAAGAAAAGTATTTTCTTTTTTTTTTTGAAAATTAAAAGCAGTAAGATAATTGGGAAGACAAAACAGTTAATAGAGCTTATAAAAAGACAGTAGGCAAAATATTTTAATCTTAGTTTTAAAATATTCTTAATGCACTATTAATTAAACCTATATTTATATGGGTTTTTTTCTTAACGGAGAACTTTAACATAATTTTTAATTTTTATAAAACTATATTTTTGGTAAAGTGGTTGAAATGGAAAAAGAAAAGGATTATTTCCCCACAACTGTAAAAAAAAAAAAAAAAAAAAAAAAAAAAAAAAAAAAAAAAAAAAAAAAAAAACCCAAAATAATAATTAATGGTGTGGAGATAGATTGAAAATGAAGATGGTTGTGTGAATGTGAGTATGACATGCCCATGTGTGAAAAGGCAGTAACTCCTAATAAAAGGGTCAATAAAGCGCCTCTCTTATCTCCCAACAATAGGATAATTCTCATATTTCATTAATAACTCTCAACATAGGTAGTAACATTTAATTTTTTATCATTCATTTTAAATTCTAGTTGATTGTCAACCAATTCATTGCAAACTCTCCCCCACCGCAAGAGGAAAAAAAAAATTTCGAGTTTGTGATTAAGTCATAGCTCTGCTGACACTAATGATGTATTAGCAACCACTCGATCAGTGGTTCCAGTCTATTTGTATCACTCTTTACGTAGGGTTTGTGATCATTTAGCGTTAATTAAATCAACATGAGCCTGGTTTAATCTAAAGACCTACTTGAACCCATCGAGTACTTCATGGCTTCCCTCTTGCTTTTTCGATATGTGTGATTGGTTTATGAAGTTATAGATCTAAATAGTCTTTTGTATAATTTAGTATTTACAAACAAAGTTATAGATTTGAATCGATTATTTAATATTAAGTCGACTAATATTATTACGAATAGTACAACTTCATATGTGAAGATGAATATCTCTATCAAAGTTAGGAGGACGAAAGTAAAAGTTTCAACGCTAAATGAGGAAATACAATAAAAGCTTTGGGACCAAAACTAGTAGAAAAATAGACAAATATAGAGAAGCTTTTCATTCATAGCCATGGGTGAAGAAGTTAGGTGAATAATGCAACAAGGAAGAGGGTGGTGGCATGGAGGAGATCATTGGAGGGGACCTTATTCGCTAATTTCATGGACCAATTACACAATGTGACCTTCAATATTAATAAAATGGAACCGTTCAAATGATTTGAATAGTGTCAGATAAACGATCTGTCTCATAAGAATTTGATATTAAAAATAAATTAAAACATAGAGGAAGGAGGAAAGGGGAATCTACTTGAATTATGTAATGAGAGTCAAATATTGGTTTGCATTTTTATTAGTTACACGATTTCCCAATTATACTTTTCCACAACAGAATACTAATTAATAATTATATAAAGAAGGAACTTGAAAATTAAATAATTCAAAATCATCCACTATGCTTAAAAAATAATAACAATAATTAATAATAATAATGGAAATGTAATCAAAGTAAAAAAAAAAACAAACATGAATTAAGTAACACTTCCGCCTCTAAATTATGAATTTAGTTTTCTCGTTTAGTATTTGAGTTTCAAAATAGTTTTGATTTTAGTTTAAAAAGAAGAAAGAAGCATTGAAATACTTTAAAAAGAAGAAAAAAGAGGGACAAAATTGTATACAATGAAATAGAAAAAATGCCAAAAAAAATAAATAAATATATATATATATATATATAAAGAAGCAATAATAAAAAAAAATTACCCCAATCAACAGTTGACAAGTGGCTGGGCAAAAAGGAAAGTATTGTCCACCTACTACCCAAATTTTATTTATTTATTTTTTTTGAATTTCAAATTCTTATCTTATTATTAAATTGGTATTTCTTAGCCAGATTTAAATTAGAAATATATCTAACCTTTCCTTTTAAGTACAACATTTGGGTTATAATGGTATTATATATATCTACTATATTTGAAAGCACAATCATGTAATCTTGCATTGATATGACATTTTGTCAAATCAATTACATGTGGAAGCTTTAATTTAAAACACAATTAAGAAGATAATTAGTTTGAAGATTTAAAGATTTAAAATAAGAAATTCCTACCTATCAAGTACTTACCTTAATTTTATTATTAACATTAATTATTATCTGACATTTAAGTAAAAGGTATCTAAAAAATTTCCTTTTTAGTACAACATCATGAAATTAAACTAAATGCTAATTAATGTTGGAGTTGTAATGATACCAAATCAACTAATTTAACTGTAAATTTTAAATATTCTTGAAAATTATATCAAAACAAATTTTGAACAATCATCGTTATTAATTGTTACTTATAAATATTAAAAATAAAATTTTATTATAAATAACTTTAAAAATGACTTCTAAACAAATTATTAAGTACAATATTTATTTATAAATACTTAAAATAAATCATTATTCTAAATATTAAACTAGTTTTCATAATCATTTTGTCAAAACTAGTTATTAGTGCATTTTACTTATTCGAAAATACTTAAAATAATCGGTTATTTTATCTAACATTACATAATCAGTCTACCATTATTCAAGTAGTGAGAGAGGGACAGGATTACAGTACAATTTTCGTAACCTAAATTCTTAGGGATGGAAGGGCTGTGAGTGGATGGGCCATCTCCAACGTGACGCCAAATTTATCATCCATGTTCATCTCAAACCCTTCTTCAACCTTCCAATCGAAGCAATTAATCAGCGAACCCAAAATCAAATGCAACACTCTCATCGCCAATGGCAGTCCAGGGCAAATCCTCCGCCCTCCGCCGAACGGAATCACCTCAAAGCTCCGCCCTCTGACGTCAGTTTCCGATCCCAAAAACCTCTCCGGTTCGAACGTTTCCGGATTCTTCCAACTCCTTGGATCTCTTCCGATCGCCCACGCATTCACGAGAATCTGCGCATCTTTTGGAATCGTATAGCCTGCGATTTCAACTTCTTGTTTCGCCTTGCGAGGTAGCAGCAACGGAGCCACTGGATGTAATCGGAATGTTTCCTTCACCACCGCTTGCAGATATGGCAGCCTCCGTATGTCCGCTTCCTCTACTGGTTTGCTCTTCCCTAAAACTTGCCTGATTTCTTCTTGAGCTCTTGATAATTTATCTGGATTCTTCAATAGCTCCGCCATTGTCCATTGTAATGTCCCTGCTGTTGTATCCGTGCCTGCTACGAACAGTACCTAGGGTTTTTTTTTTTTTGCACAAATTTGAAAGATAATGCATCGGAGAGCTTTTCAAGTTCATAATTAAAATTTTAGGGAGGATTCTTACGAATAGTAGATGTTTCGTTTGATTCTGATCGATTTTGGCGTCACTATCTTCGTTCTTGAGAAGATAATGCAACATATCGGTGTTTGGAAACGAATTAGGATTCGATTTCTGTTGTTGTGTTCTGTCTTTGATTATTGTGTCTAGAACATTCAAGATATTTTCCATGTGAATCTCCATTCTCCTCCTCATACCCTGAATATCGAGCTTCCTCACAATCTGGAAATAATCGCTCAAATTCGGTTTTCCTGCTTCTTCCATTACTCCCCGCACGCAGTTCTTGAATTCTTTTGCTAATTCTGAATTCGGATCTGCTAAATCGAACGAGAAAACAGTATTTGAGAGTAGATTCACCGTCGTCGTGAACAATAATCGCCCCACATCCACCGCCTCGCCTTTCAACGCACTTTTCCGAACAGTCTCCACTAGCTCTTCCACTTTCTTCCGGCGAAGATTCTCGTTCGCGTCCAGGATTTTTCCAGCGAACAGCGTGTCGTTGCATATTCTGCGAAAGTTTCTCCAGAGAGGAGAAACTGGAATCCATGGAAATCCAACCTCGTGGTGGTTGTGAGCTGTGAGCGAATCTGGAACGACTCTGTCACACAAGAACTGGTCGTTCGTTTGAAGAACCTCTTTAGCCATGGCGGAAGAAGAAACCACCACGGTGGTTACTTGACCGAGTTTCAGACTCATAACAGGGCCATGTACCTTGGCCATTCCAGCGAGCGATTTGTGAGGCTTCTCGCCGAGAGCCAAGAGATTTCCGATGATCGGAAGTGGCTTTGGTCCCGGCGGTAGCTTCGGCGAGTTTGTTGCCTTCGGTTTAATCTTCGAAATGAAGAAGAAGGCGAAACAGAGACAGAGAACGCCGGTCCAAAACTCCATTGCCGGTGACGTTTTGATAGATCTGAACAAATTATAATTAATTTGTAGAGCAAAACTTATCTACCTAACTTCCACGGTGGCCTATTCATGGCCATTTTTTTTTTTTTTTTTTTTTGAGTTATGAGATAATAAATGAACTAAATTTATTTTTAAAAACTCTTTCTTTATTTTTAGACGAGTTAAAGATTTTCGTTAGCAAAGTTTAGACTCAAAAGAGTTTTCCAACGAGGTAAGCTCTCATCGTTTTTTGATGTTGACTGGCACGCACTAATTTTGATTGAAGTTTATGATCGAATTTATTGAAGATTACAAACTTCAATCAATTTCATTGATCGACTTCAATCAATTTCACTATCTTCGATCATTTTGATATACTTCAATTAGTTTGACTAATTGACTTCAATCGGCGAACTGCTAGATTTTAATCATTGAACTTTTAACTGATGGATTTCGATAAATTTACTACAGCAGTGAAATACGAGAGTATTGAAATATTGAAGATGAACGATAGAATTGAAATGTTGAATGAGATAATCGAAACTATTTGAACGAAAATTTTTTAAGTGAGTGGTAGACTATTTTTAAAGTGGATGATAGACTATAGTTAAAGTGAGCAATATACTATTTTAAAAGTGAATGATAGACTACAATGGAAGTGAGTGATAGACTTTATAAATTTTGATAGAATCTGATGGATATGAGTTCAGATTTTATTGGGGCGGGCCTCGCGTGAGCTTTTTGTTCTTTTTCATTGGGCCGATTTTTTTTTGCTATAGGTCCAAGTTGTTATAAAATGTATTATAAATATTTCTTTTATTGTTTTTTTTAATTATACATGCAAAATGCCTAAAAAATTTTAGTTTTTGGTGTGTGTATATACATATATATATATATAAAAAGCTTAGTTTCTTGAAAGATTTTGAACAAATATAATTTTGAAAATTAAATTTTAGTTTAACTAGTTTGAAAAAATATAAAACAAAATTGGACCTAGGATGTGTCACTAAGTGTACCTACTCCTTATATATATTTCCCAGTCATCAAATTAATTACTTTACAAAAAGAACATTAAAACTTCGTAATTATTCTATACAAATTTAAAAACGAGTCACTATTTCTAATTTCTCAATTTAATCTCTCGTTCCAATCCTTCAAATTAATCATTCATTTAAATATGTATCTAATTTTAAGATAGATCCTAATTGATCAATTACACCACTTCTTAACTAGAGGCCACCTTCATTAACTAGAGGTGAATTGAAGAAGACCTTCTTTTTCTTTCAAGTCATTGGCTCGGAGTGGTTTGTAATGGATGTCCATTTCCTCTTTTAAGGCAAATCAGTATCTAAAATGGTAGGAAGGTGATGTGAAACTATAAAGAAAACTACATTTGCATAACTTAAAGATATCATAAAATTGTTTGGCCAAACAAGTCAAAAAATGGAGTGATCGTTCTCCTTCTCTCATTCTAACCGTGGTTTGATTAGCTACCTTCGAGATGTTTGGATTGAGATTTTAAGAATATTTAGAATTAATATTAATAATGTGAATTTATTTGAGTATTTAGAAGTAACGAATGCATTCAAAAACTTGTTTGGATGTAATTTTTAAGAATATTTAAAAAGAATGATTAGTAATGATTACAATCAAAAGATTGTTTGAATGTAATTTTTAAGAGTAATTAGAATTAGTATAAATAATGAAAATTTATTATGAGTATTTATAAGTAATTGTTAAAGTTAAAAACTTATTTTGATGTAATTTTTAAGAATGTTTAAAATTAGTATTTAGAAATGAGAATTTATTTTGAGTATTTAAAAGTAATGATTACAATCAAAACCTCGTTTGAATGTAATTTTTTTAAGAGTATTCGGTAGATACTAGTTTGAAATACTCTATCAAAATCTCATAACAAACACTCCTTTAATGTGAATTGGAGACTAATAAAAAAATGGTTAGTAAGAGGAATTTGGATATGAAACAAGAAATTTTTGGATGATGTTTTGAGTTTGAGAAATTTAGAGTACAATGGAGATGGTTTGAGAATTTGAATTTGCATTATGACCTCTTGAAATAATATTTAATGACTGAATAATTATTATTAACTTATTAGGTTTGTTCTTAGATTATTATTGATTAAAATATTATTTTAATTTTTTTTTTATATTAGTCATTGTATTTTCAAACGCCTTTAATCCATATAAATTGATTTATCTAATAAGTTTTAAGCTAACTTTAATCGAAACTGAATTTAATAATATTTCGTTATAAATAAAAGCTTGGTTATTTAAAGTAACTAAAAAAATTTAATGTTAAAAAAAAAAAATGTCACATGACATAAAAAATTATTATATATAAATTTTTTGTCAATTGTACTATGAATAGTAAAAATAGTGTGAATAATATAATAATTCTCGTGTTATTTGTTTTTAACAAGATTAACATATTTTTTATAAATTGGTATGAAGGAATTGCGTAATTAGTTAATGACTTGAGTTTTATAAGTATGCTCGTGATCAACCGTTTCATTATCTATTAAAAAAAAAAACACAACAACAAAGAACAATAAATTTCTCTCAAATTCTCAGTATCAAAAAAGGGAAAAAAGAATCAACTAAACGTCGTCGTTTTGAGCAGCATTTTGTTCCTACTCTTTTCTCAAAGCTTCCTTCAAACTACTTGCGGTTCCTTTCCGACTCCAAGCACTCATCTCCATTTATTCTTTGGCAATCGCATTCAGTAGCTCTTCAATCTCTGCAATATATTTTCGACTGGTTAGCAATCATTCATAATCTATAATTTCTTTCGTTTCTTGTTATTTGTAGACTTGACATTTTGTTTCGTTTCTGTTTTGTAACTAATGTTATAATTTTGTTCTCTGTCATATTCAACTCGTAATAATTCTCGGATGTTTCCAATTTCTGTGCAATAATCTTAAAGAATATTTGCTGGATCTTCTCGGGTCTACTGTTTTCTGCGATTCAAGAACTGCTCTTTGGATTTGTGTAATTATAAGCTTGCTGGGTTTCTTGAAATTGGTGTGCGGTGTGAATCTGTGAGTGAATATTATATAGGCTAGCAATAATTCGGTCAATGGTTCTAGTTATTTTATTATTATTTTCTTGAATTTCTGATCAATCTCTCAGTTTCCTTTGCTTACAATCGTCTCGACAGAATGGGAATGTCGAGCATATGGCTGTCATGAGAAGTGAATTGATCAGCTTTTGAGATTTTGTTGTATCTGGGATATAATAGTCAACCCTAGGAGTAGTTTGAAGTTTCTAAATGTTAGTTTTTACTTAAGATCAAGACCGGATAGTCTTTATCTGCTATGATAATTATAGGTTGAAGAAGGGAAGTCATGGTAGAGTTGAGAGAACTTCATTATAGAGAATAGTGATAGAGGCATGAGTGCCACACACAATACAACCCTATAATATTATATATAGACTATCATTTATAACTTAATATAAAGACAGTGGACTTATACTACTGTTAATCCTAACATAATTTTTGAACACTCTAACATGCCCTTGCAAGCAAATATGTCGATAGACATAAGAAGCTTGATAGAGTGTTCCAATAATCGAAGTTGATTTTCAACAAAAAGAAAAGAAATAACCAAGAAAAACAAAAAATTTCCCACATCAGAATTTAACAAAGCACGAGAACAATAAAGGAGCCAAATGCAAAGCTAATTTTCGTTGAGGAGTTTTTTGATGGAATCAATCATGAGATGAATGAGATCATTATAAACCGCTCCAGCCCGCACATGTCATTTCAATTTGGTACATCAAAACAAAGAATTGACTAATTTTCTTTCCATAAAAGAAACCCACTGTCGGTCAAGATCTTTGTTAGATAGAAACCAACAAATGAGATACTCATCAGCCTAACGATGGTGATGCTGCTTTCGGCCCTTGGTGAAAATGCCTCCTTCTAGTGATTAAACGAGGAGCATGGTGGAGTTGGGTCAGTGGTTTGAGGTAGAAAGATGAGTGAGATTTACTAAGGAGAAAGACTAGAAGATGGAATGAATGAGGAAATGGGGTTGCAAACACAACAAAAAGAATGTGAACATGATTATGGCAGAGAAGAAATGCGGGTGGAAACGGAAATGGTGTGGATAAGAGGTTTTTTTTTCTTTTTCTAGAATTTGGGCGGGATCAGATTAGTTGAACCATACCGAACTGAACCAAATCGGCCAAACATTTTTTAAAATAGAGTTAGAAAGAAGAGAGGATTAGAAAGGAAGAAATAAGTATGAGCCACCGCTCTTTTGGCTTTTGGAGGAGGGAAAGAGGACCAGTCAAAGCCAAAGGAAAATGTGGGCTTTAGTCAGAACGATTGAAAGCGGTGGGCAGAGGGATGGTCAAAAGAGAGGAAGTTGAGGCAAGAAGTTGTCGGAGTCTCAAAGAAGAAAGGGAAAAAGCTATGGTCTATTTTGAAAGAAATAAAAGGGAAAATGCCCATGCTGATACATATATAAAAAAGAAATTAGCATTGATGAAACCAATTAAAAGAATGTTGATAATTGTGTGGCAATAAGGGTAAAGAGATGTGAGTTTTTTTTTTTTTTTTTTCCACACTGAAAATAAAATATGATAGATTCCATTTTTTTTATTTTTTTAATTTACAATTTGGAAATAGAAAGATGAAATGGAGAAGTTTGGAAGAATTTATGGAAAAGATGGAAGTATAGTATTGGATTTTTGGTTTTTAAATGGAAGAAAAGAAAAGAGAGATCGCAAGGAGAAGGTGGAAGATTACCTGGAGATCAAGAAGAGGAGTCGGAGGCAGAGATGAGTTTGGCGCCAGATTTGTGGAGATTATGCAAGAACGGAGGTTGCAATCGGCAGATGTTCGCTGGATTTGAGTTTTCTGAGTTGAGAAATTTGAGATGAGAAGCATTTTTTCTTGAAGGATTTTTGTTGGGAGAAAAGATTTCGGCAGGATAAGAAATTGATATATGATTTTCTCCTTGAAAGAGTTTGGATATTTGTTTTTTATTTTTCAAGAGGAAGAAGAAGAATTAGGAAAGGAGAAGGCAAGGATTGAAAGGAAGAGAGCAAGTCCTCTTTGGGACTCTGATACCATGCTATGATATTTATATGTCGAAGAAGAAGGGAAGCCTTGGGAGGGTTGAGAGAACTTCATTATAGAGAATTGTGGTAGAGGCACAAGTGCCACACACATTACAACTTTATAATGTTCTATATATAGGCTATCACTTCTAACCTTGATATAAAGCCAATGGACTTTCACTAATCCTAACATAATTATTTACACTCTAACATTATCCCCATATTTTAATGGATTTTTAACTTTTCTAGTACTTGGATATCCTTGAACCTCTATCTCTAACTCCCTTTGTATGTAATTCTTCTGGTACTCACTTTGAATTATGTGGTTTCAGGGTCATTTTTCTAACGGTACATCTTTGTTGAATCCAAGAATTTTGTAACTGCAGTCTGCAAGAAAATAGCTTTGGTCCATCTGCAAATAACATTCCCATGTCTGGTTGAAATATTGGCTTTTTTCGAATCATTGAAGGGGAATGAGATTTTCTCAGAAGTTGTATATTCATGGAGAGTTCATCTGTGTTGCTTGGGTCAAAGGGCTTAATAAGGAAACATGAGTATGTTAGAGTCATAATTCAATGCTTATATACATTTGGTTACCAAAAGTCTGCATCATGTTTGGAGGCCGAGTCTGGTATTTCACACAGGTCTAGTGATTTCAAGTTGCTTGAGTCACAAATTTTAAGTGGTAATTGGTATGGTTGCATAGACACTATAAATGGAATCAAGGATTTAACTGATGATGCAAGAGTTTCCACTCTGTTTCTTGTGCTAAAACACTGTATGCTTGAGTTTTCAAATTGTGGGGATGATGCATCAGCACTAGCTATGCTGCGTAATGAGGCTCTATCATTCCAATTGAGCAGAGACGAAATTCATGAGCTTGCTTACAACATATTGACTTCTAAGAACATGAATTTGGATTATTCAGATGACAAGGTCACTCATGATTTACAGAAAAAGCTGTTGAGAGATTTGGAAAAAACTCTTCCTCCGCCATGTTGTTTGCCAGATAGAAGGTTGGAGCAACTGGTAGAAACCACTGTAATGTCGCAGATTGATTCATGTATGTATCATAATATTTCTGGTGCAGTTTCAATATATGAGGATCACTGCTGTGGCAGGGATCAGATACCAACAGAGACTATTCAGGTGCATTTTATTACGCTCATATTTCTTTTCTTGTTTATATTTTTGATTTCCATACATAACAGGAAAAATAATTTCTGAGTAAAAATATCACAATGAAATATAAATATTTACAATTGGATTGAGTTCTCTCAAATTCATATAATATTAGATTTACAATCAAGTCCAGCACAGAAAAAACTGTAGTCATGGTTTCATTGAGACATAGGATTACCTACTTGGACTACTGAGTATCTACTTGTTTTTTTACGGCAAAAGATCGTAGGTATCCATTATCCTAGTTTTGGTTGAACATTTGGTTTTCGGGATTAAAAGAACCTCCATCACGGTTGATTTTTGTCATATATTTTGTGTGAGTAACATTTGCGGCAGTTAGATTTTCTTTTTTGGGTAACTGCATTTGTCTCTTTGGGATTTTTCCCCTTTCTGCACTTTTGTACTAGCTTATAACTCATTGCATAAATATGATGGCTGTTCCTTGAACTCAGCCTTTTATATCCTTTTCAGTTTGTGGGGAAAGAAGAAAAAAAAAAAAGTAGAATGAGCAAATCAACTCAGTGAACACATTGGAGCTCAATGTTTTGTTGGATGCTTTAATTTATACAAAAAAATTCTCACTTTGCAGATTTTGACAGAACATAGGAATGAAGTTTGGTTTGTTCAATTTTCTAATAATGGAGAATACTTGGCGTCTTCATCCAGCGATTGCTCAGCCATTATTTGGAAGGTACCTTTAAGATCTTATCTTAATTTAATAGTATTAGAGCTATCATTAATATAACTAGAAATTTCAACCATCTCTAGGAACGTAGAAGGCAGAGCTTAGTTGTACCAGCAGGAATTTGTATTTATTTCAAGGGGGTGAAGGTCCCTTTCGGTCAATGGATTAAAGTAGTTTATAAATAATTTATAAGATATAAGCTTTGTAAATGTGGAAGTTTACGGTACTGAAATTGGTAATATTAGAGATGAGTGGGGTGGACTTATTTGCATAATGTTTCAAGACACTCTCTCTCTTAACCTTGGCAAGGAAATGATTCTAAAAGTGAAGAAGAATTTGGGCATCTTAATGATGTTTGCCAGGTGGATAGAGAAAGCAAAAAGAAGGAACTCTTGTTTGGCCTGGTTATTGATACAAACTCTGGTATGAAGGAAAAAAATAAGTGGGAGTGTTAGAAAAGTCAAGAGAAGTACAAACCCCAACTGACTACAAAATTTAGATTTCTTCTTTCAATGCTGGGATTGCCAAAATGGGCCAAATGGGCAGGAAAAGTGGTCGTGAGATGGCCCTGCAGAGGTGAAGAACTCATGACTGGCCAAAAATAGACGTGGACAAAAGAAAAAAGAGACTTATATGCGGGTAAAAGAAAAAAGGTATATCCTTCAGTCATCGAATTTTACTTTCTGTTTTTCATAGCTGCCGTTCTTCCCTAAAAAATCTGGACTCAGTTACTTGATGGCTGATGGAAAGCCCCTTCTCTTTGAATATTCTTAAGGCGATGTTAGATGTCACAACAATTTGGAGGAGGAAGCTCACGTTAGTGAAGAGTGTGTTCAGGACTAGCCCTCTTAAGTGAGGAATTAGTATATCCTCATTTGATCATCAGTTGCTGGAATCCCCTATTTAAAATTTTAAATACACGTGAACTCAGTAAATCCAACCTGAACTCGGTAAATCCTACCTATCTCAAGCTATAATGAGATTTGGGAGTTGCAAGGGTTAGTGATACCTGTCATTAGCAATCTCTGTATATTAGTGGACGAGCTGTAGAATTGTCTTGATGAGCACCTCGAAATCATGGACCTTATTATTGTATTTATTCTCTTTTCTTTTGGCATTATTATGACGGCTACCTGTGATTGGAATATAGTTAAGTGTTGTGTAAGTTTTTTGTTTTCGTTTCTTTTCTTTTTTATTTGTTTAATATCATGTTATAGGTATTGGAAGATGGTAAACTGACATTAAGACACATACTAAGAAGCCACCAAAGTCAAGTTTCCTTTGTAGCATGGAGCCCCGATGATACGAAGTTGCTCACTTGTGGACACGCTGAGGTCCTCAAGCTATGGGACGTTGAAACAGGCACCTGCAAGCACACATTTGAAGGTCATGGCTTTATTGTCAGCTCATGCGCGTGGTTCCCAGACTCGAAGAGACTTGTTTGTGGCAGTGCTGACCCTGAGAAAGGTATCCACTTGTGGGACTGTGATGGAAACGAGATAAAGGCCTGGAGAGGTATTAGGATGCCTAAGATATTGGATCTTGCAGTGACCCCCGATGGAGAAAATCTTATAAGCATTTTTTTGGATAAAGAAATACGTATTCTTAATCTGGAGACGAACGCTGAAAGAGTCATATCAGAGGAGCACTCTCTCTCATCATTATCAATGTCTGGAGATGGCAAGTTTTTTATTGTCAACCTCAACAACCAGGAGATACACATGTGGGATGTTGCGGGCGAATGGCAGCAGCCGCGGAAGTACACCGGGCACCAACAGAGTAAATACGTGATTCGATCCTGCTTTGGTGGGGTAAATAGTGCATTTATCGCCAGTGGCAGCGAAAATTCAGAGGTGATAATCTGTGTTTATCGTCATCTTTCCTTAAGAGAATCTCGTTTTTTTGATAAAGGAAAAAAAAATGAAAATCTTACTTGTGTACTTCCATATAAATAAACCTAGCAGGATGACTTGTCCAATTAACCTCACGTGTTCTTATCAAGCAGGTCTACATCTGGAGCAGGCAAAGTAATAAGCCAATTGAGGTTTTATCTGGACACTCAACGACTGTCAACAGTGTCAGTTGGAACCCAAAAAGGCCTAAAATGTTAGCATCGGCAAGTGATGACCAGACAATACGTATATGGGGACCGGCATCGTCGAATTCAAATAATGTCAAGTCTGAAAAATGTTAATGAAACAAGTGAGTAAAATTCTAGATTCACGCTATTTAAATATCGGTAGCTCATTCTTTCTTGGATTATATTGTTACCACTTGTGACGCCTTCGTATATTGTGTATATTTCTGCCGGCGACCTTAGAAAATTTTGGATTTAAACTTCTTGCAAACTCTATCTCGTGTTCTTTGTTACCGTTCATCCATTTTCGAGGAAGTCAGACCACTTCAAAATTTGTTCGATTAGCGACAGAGATTTGACACTCCTTTGCTGCTGTCTTTTCTTCATCTTTATAAGCTTCTTTAGACTCATATGCATCAATATCGTTACCCACCTTTTGGTTCGAGATCCATCTGTGACATTAATTTGTAGAAACCTCACGTGTTTCCATTCATTTGATGTCTCCCGGTGTCTAGCTTAGGGACAGACATGATTATTCTGGGTATATTAGAGTGAAGCTTCAATTTCTCGATTTCAAAAAAAAAAAAAAAAAAAAAACTTTACCACCTTTTTGAATTTCAGCTTTAGCCTCGCTAAAGCCGAAACAGAAAAATGAAAGGCTTCTGAATCTTTTATGATAGGTACCTCCAGAACTGATATCAATTTATAGAATCTCTAACAAATGAACGATTAGCATTTCTGCTTGATAGAATTCTTGGCTTGATATTTACATTCTTAGTTTATGCTGTTCATCGTTCTTTACAGTTAATCAGAATTTGAAGTTTCTTGCTGATGTTATACGGCATTATAAAATCAACAGACTCAAATAAAGCTAGAAAATAGAAATGCACGAAAACTAAAATGACCTAAGCCAAGTTGTTTTGTGGCTGTAGACGAATTAATGGAAAAAGTGAAGACTTCATAATCTGAGAGATCAAGGAACAAAAACAAACTCAAAACTAAATAAAGTTGACAAACCAAACACAAGCACTGAGCAGAAATATAAAGCTCAGAGAATTCAGTTCAATATGGACTTAAAACATTTATTATTCATAAAAAAAACAGCAATAAATATTTATTATTCATAAAAAAAACAGCCATAAATATAAAAACTAAACGTTATGATTACAACCAAGAAAGACAATGAAATCAAACGCATGTACAAACCTAAACAAATCAAGAAACAAACCATTACAATTATGACTTGAAACTAAAGAAAACAACATCTACAGCACAATCTAAGCCACAAATCAAAGAGTCTTGTCTTGTTCTCAAAGATAAGGTTTCTCTTCATCATCAGTATACACATAAGCCAATCCACCGTGGCTCGTCATATCCATTCCTGCGGTCTCTTCCTCCGCTCTGATCCTCAGTAACTGAAACTTATGCAACACCCAAAAAACCAACCCCATTGTCACGCTAACCCAACCAGCAATCGACAAGATTTGCACTACATGAGCCGCTAGCAGTCTCCCGCTGCCACCCATCAGTAGCCCGTATGGCCGCTCCGGCAACCCCGGATAAATCTCGTTAACATACTCCTGTTTTGCAAACAACCCTGTGAATAGAATCCCCCAAGCCCCACAGCCGCCATGTAGTTGCGCCGCCTCTAACGGATCGTCGTACTTCACTTTCTCTGCTAGTTTGTTCAATCCAATCAAAACCCAAGCTGCAAAAAACCCACAAACGATCGCCGCCCATGGATCCACCACTGAGCAGCCAGAAGTTATGGCGGCGAATCCGCCCAACAGACCGTTGCAGACGTCTGTCACATTCCAGTGGCCAACGAGGAGGCGTTTGCCGAAAAGGGTGGTTAGTGCTGCTGTGCATCCGGCGAGAGTGGTGGTGACGGCAGTGCGGCCGATGGCGCTCCATTGACCATAAAATGGAGCGGTGGTGGTGGTGCCGTAGGCTTTGAGGATGTTGAGGAATGAACCGGGGTTGAACCCATACCAACCGAACCAAAGAAGGAAAGTGCCGAGAACAACTAGTGTGCCACTGTGGCCACGAAGGGCGACGGACCGGCCAGCGTGGTCAAACCGACCAATTCGAGGGCCTTCTATGACGGCTCCCCATAAGCCGGCAATGCCACCGACCATGTGGACCACGCCGGAGCCGGCAAAGTCAATCACCCCTGAGCCAAACAAGAGGTTCTCTGTTCGAGCTGCACTACCCCACCCGTCGGGAGACCAAAACCAATGAGAGACTATTGGATAAACCAAACCTGGAAAAAGATTGGAACTCGCTCACTTTCTGTTCATATCAAGATCATAATACCCAGGAGGGAGAATAA
>JBBMEG010000018.1:4918432-4933426 GCA_037832605.1 Cyclanthera cordifolia
AATAATACGTCCGTAGGTAATTTTTTAGTTTTTATTTTTGGAAATTAAATCTATAAATATATTTTCACTATAAATTTATATTAAAAAAATTACCCAATGGACCATTACAAAATGTAAAAGGTGAAAATAGTTCAATCTAACATTTTTTTTGAGTACTCTCACAAAATAATTAATTGCACTCAAAATTTAAAATATTTGTATATATTATCAATTAATATTATATTATATGAAAATAATAAATAATATAGTAACTATATTTGCTATCATTTTTTTTTAATGATTATATTTATAATTATTTTTTAACTAACAAGAATATATACCATAATTAGGCTACTGTGCAACATTAAAGTTGTGATATTAAAAAAAAAACATTTTTTCGTTCCAAGAAAACAAAAACACAACGAATAAAATCAAACAAATTATCAGAAAAAAAAGAGAGAAAAAAGAGTGACCAGTCAAGACGGAGGAATAGATCAAATAGGCAACGAATTGGGTGCGTTCAGCAATGGAGCCACTGGTGATCCCAGCAGCAGCAATGGCAAAAGCCCATTGAAACAGAAAGAAACCATAATCAAATGAAGAAGAAGGAAACTGTGATAGCCCGAAATAATGGTGCCCAATGAACCCATTAGAGGGAGTTCCAAACGCCAAAGCAAACCCAAATAAATAGTAAAATATGCCTCCAGTGGCTGCATCAAGAACATTCGTCAGCATTATATTCATTGTGTTTTTTGCCCTAACTGACCCTGCACAGAGCATTGCAAATCCAAGCTGCATTGCAAACACAAGGTAGGCTGAAAACAGAAGGTACGTGTTGTCTACCGCGTATGACGTCTCCACGAATTTGGCCGAGACGGCATCGAACCGCCCGCAGATGTATTCGGCGGCTGCCGTGGCGTTGGTCGCGCTGCCGAGAAGGTGACCGAGGTCGGCTGCAGAGCAGGCCATGGTTTGAGGGCTGAGGAGGGAGGGGTTTTTGGAATGGGAGAATGTGGGAGGTTTATTTTATAAAGGGTGTTTGTATGTGTTTGGTTTAGAGATTCTGTTTGCAGATCCTCAATAATAGGAGATACCACCAAATCACCATCCTCTATTTTGTTTTTCTGTTTTTTATTTTTTGTTATTTTTGAGTTAATTTATAAGTTTTGAATTTTTAAATATCTGCTTAATAATTTATTAAAACTTTAAACCATAACCATCGTTTAAAATTGCATGATTTTCATATTATAAGATTAATTTCAAAATTAAAACTAAAAATATCAATTAGTTTTATTTTAGTCTAAAAACAAATAGTTAAGACTACATTCGTTTTTTCAAAATTCGTTTTCTTAAACATATAAAAATAGATAAGAGAAACTGTTGCCTTGATGGGTGTTTATTTTTTATTTTATTTTTTAATTTTAAATATCAAATCGTTGATAGAGTTTTTTTTTTTTGTGCTTCTAATAAGTTTTTAAGGGTGTGTAAACATATTGTTTGGTAGATTTGTTTTAACTTTTTTTATTAATTTAATATTCAAAATTCATAGAAAAAAAAAATAATAATAAATAAATATATATATATATATATATATATATATATTCTTTAATAATAATAATAGAAGGTCAATTTAAAAAGTATAACACAATTATTATATATCAATTATTAACCGTTTCATTTTATTTACCAAATATTTAGTTGGTGACTGTCAGAAAAAAAATAAAAAAATCCGTTCATTTTCTAATAAAAGAAATTACTTCCACAGTTAGAATAGTAATGTAAATCAATAAAGATATTACTTATTAGAGAATCTAACTTAATATATTTAAGTTTTCAAGTGTCATAAATTATTAATTTTCGATCTTATAATCAAGAAATCAAAATGTTCAAATTTACAAAGGAAAGTAGTGATAGAATACAACCAATAACTTTTCAGCTCCAAGTTTTCTTCACTTGCTTTCTTCAACTCCTTAAATAGAAGGATATAAAATTTGATTGACTATTATCAATTTAGAAATAAGAAAAAGCATACAAAGAGCGGTAGCTCAAATGACATAAGTATACTCATAGCTTATCGAATCCTTTCTTTTGTAAAACTAAAAAAAAAAAAAAAAAAACTATAATTATGAAAGGAAAAATAAATAAATTATACTGGTTTCATATCCAAGTCAACCATGAAAACAAAATTTAAAAAAACACAAGTTCTAATTGACAGAACCAGCATCAAACTAAGAAAAAAGTGCTGTAGAGACTACTTTAGTACTACTTGATCCAATAGACTCATGAAGGAGGGACCCATCTCCCAGCTTTGAAATCTTTGTAAAATTTTGAGTTCCTTGAAACAACATAAAATACTGCATCCAAAAGAAACAAATAGAGATACAATGAGGGAGGGAATGAAAGGGTAAGGGATAAGATCATAAAGTCATTTTCATTAGGTTTCCTGCAAAATAATAATGATGTTCGGAAAATGATTAAGGTAACGCCGCACCTGGTATTCCTGGTATAAGGTAGTTCGGCTCCTTTAGCACGTCGTAAAGCGTTCTCTTTTCATGAACTTTGATCCATTTTGAAGAGCCTTTGTCTAGAAAAGTAGTGCATGGGAAGTTAGATGATAGTCTTAAGAGTATAATCAGCTTGAGTATTGATTGACCTTGTTGAAGTGTGAACTATAATGTTTATGTAAGTATATGAAATAATTAACCATCACCTATATGCTACTGATGGCAACTTGAATTGCAAAAGAAAAAAAAACGAAATGATTGCAAAAACATCAAAATTTCCTACTATTTAATCAAGAATATTAAAACCTTATCGAAAACTTTATAGGTTGACCTAGTGGTCAAGAGGGTCTTGATGAGTCAAAAAGGTTATATGTTCAATCTACAGCCACCTACTAAGAAATTAATTTCCAACAAGTATTTATGATAGCCAAATGTTGAAGGGTGCTAAATTATTTTAAATCACCAATCAAAAAGTTTAAACTCATGAATTGAGATCATATATTGACCAACAATCTCCTCAGTTGTGAGCTTGAAATTTTGAAAAATATATTACTAGACGAATTCAATTGTAATTAGGGATGAAATTAGTTGACAAGAATTTGAACACATGACCTATTCCTCTAATACCATGCTAAATTATCAATCAACCCAAGAGTTAAAACTCATGTGTTAGGAATAAATTTAATTATATCAACCAACATAGATTAGACGGTATATCTCGTGTGAATAAGTCTGAGTGAGCGTAAGTTAATCTGAACGCTCACGGAAATAGAAAAAAAATGCCTTAACAGTCTAAAACAAACTATTAGTTTGATTATCTTTAACCCACTTGATTCCTATCAGTAAGGGTATAATAAACTGTTGTGCAGGAGTTGTTGCATAGAAGGAATGCAACAGCAAAATGCACACTGTACATTGTTGAGCTCAAGAAAAAGCTCAATTTACTTCCAAACAAATTGAACTAAAAAACTTAAGCAAACCATTCACAAACTTATAAACCTTTTTGTGTTTTGGCATATTACAATAAAGATCGTACTCAGCAGCAAGTTACGGATTTTATAAAACCGTAAGACCATTGATGTGAACCAATAAAATTTGCAGCCAATGCAGAAATTAAAAGCTTACTTGCAGAAGTGAAATGATTTGAATCTTCAACTGCAGCGTTCTCGTCAAGTGCAATGCTCTCTGCATTAGAAGCTGCAGTTCCCTCTAGAAGATCCCGTAAAAAAATATCTTTGGATAAACAAATTCCTGAACCAACCTGAAACAACCAGATTAAAAGATCAAAATCTGAGGAAAAAAAAACTAATTGATTGAAAGGATGATCTTCAAAAAAAAAAAAAAAAAAAATCAAAACTTGCCCCCTATCACAATTACATAAACTAGCTATGCTTACATAAACCAACGCCAGTAAACAAAAATCGCTCAATTCACAATAGCTTGCAGTTCAGACAAAAATACATAATTTTTGTCCATGTAAGCAACTGTGAAACTCCCAAGGTTGGTTCAATTTGATGAGTTATCAAAAAGAGGGAGTATTTCTATGTATGATAACTACATGTAATGTAATAGATACCTCGTAGTATAGTTCAACTGCGTCACGGGTGTATTTGTTCTCTGCATCCCATGGCAGAGGTGGACAACCTTCTGAAAACATGTTTGAAAGTTAAGGATTTCATTTCCCAGTAGAAAGAAAAAAGAAATCTTGATACTTAAGACTTGAGAGCTTTACCAACTTCACAAATATGCCAACTCAAACAAAAATGTTTATACAAGTTCTCAAAATTAAAAATAAAATAATTAAGAAGGATATCATATCCAGATGAGCTGAAAACATATCAGCCTCACAGAAATCCTCAATGAAGTCACTAGACATAACCTCTGCATATAGTAAAAGAACTGGCCAATGGAGAACATTATTTTTGTCTAATACAGGCTTTCTTAATCCAGTTAGTTCTCGATACGTAGCCTTCCCAATCTTCAAACCTCTATGCTCGATTGCAGAAACAAGCTTCTGCATAATTTATAATAAAACAAGAATTTAGCAGCTAGATGATAAAAACAAAAGTGTGATAATATATTGTACATTAGGAAACCTTTGCCTCAGAAATAGCCTTTGCGACTTGAGCCTCACGTTGTTCCTGCTCGAATTTCAGTGAATCAATCTGTTTCTCAATTTTTTTGATCTCAACATTGCTTGGGTCACACTTGATCCCACTTACACAGTAGGACTTTGCTTCATTTAATAAATTCAGGGATAGGGACGCTTTAGCAGCTCGATAAATTGCCTACATTGCAATCACATCACTTCATTAACTATATAGTTTAAATCTAAAACATAGGTCAAGCAAGAGATAAAACATTATAGCAACTAGTAACTTGATGAAGTGAAAGATCACAACATTGATAGGTCTTTTTTCCTTCTTAACTTAAATAAAGAATGACAATTATAAAGTTGCAATAACATAAGGAAAAACATGTATTAGGAAAACAAAGGGGAAAATAACTACCTTGATGTTTGTGGGACACAAATTGATTGCCTCCTCGGCGTCATTAAGGGCTCGTCTATAGTTTCCAAGTAGTAAATTTACATGAGCTCTATTTGCAAAAAGAACAGAGTTCTCAGAGTTACTAAGAGCCTTTTGATTTATTGCCTTAGTGTAACAATCAATAGCATCAGCATAGTGCTTTCTACCCAACCTGATCAACTCATTACCCTTTTCCTGCAAAGAGAAAATAATACGAAACTTGAAAGATAAAACCAGATCTACCCACACTGAGAGTGAGATTGATAGATCTAGAGTACATATAAACTTGAAACCCAAAACTTGATTATCAAATGATACAGAGACACTGAAAATTAAAGACCATGGTTTCAAGCACACCAGTTCCAAGTTCAAAGAAAAACTGCGTTTGCAATAGATTACATGATTCAGAAACTTAATTTCTCTAACACAGGGCAGTCTTTACCAGTTCTAATTCATTGTATAGGTAAGAAATGATATGTATACACTTTCATTTCTGCAACAATACAGCAGTTTCGTTACACTCTTATTCTTTGAATGAATGAATCTACTAGTTTTATGGTCTCATACCCTAGAATTAATGATTATGAAATTCTCATATTAGCCTTTATACAATCGCCAGAGCAGTATGCTTACCATTAACAAGCAAGAAACCCTAAACAACAAGATCCGAGCCAGAAGCTTAGGGTTACCCCTCAGTTCATTCAGTTTGAATTTCCTCCAACTCCCCCTCCGTACTATTAGCAGGAGAGTAATCTGTATTCTATAAGGATACTAAAAAAACCCATAAAAGGAACCACCATAAATAACTACATAATTCGAATTTTAAAAAAATAACACCAGAATGATAATTATGAAAAGCTTGATGGACTATGGACGATGGACAATGGACGAACACCCACGAGGAGACATTAAACCTAATAACCACTCAAAATCTCTCTACCACTCGAAAAAGAACACCTCTTCTATTATAGAATAACAACCTCTGCTCCAAGCCAAGCGAAGACCAAAAGAACTAAAGAAGTAACTCAGAGAGGGAATAAGAAAGCCAATAATAACAGTAGCTCAACAGCATCACTGATCAAAAGTCATAGGTTCGAACCATCCCCCATGGTAATCCCCAATTTTTATCAACTGAAAAAAAAGAAAAAGAAAACTGAAACTCCCACGGCAGAGGTCCAAATCATACATACATAAAGGCAGCACCACCAGATTCTACTCCTATCATGTTCATACTGAAGAATGAAACAACACTAAACGACTTAACAAAAATAACGTCAGAAGAATCAATAATCACGTCAAGATTTTCAAGCGATTGCCTTCTAAACCACCTTTGAGCATTGCCATAGCCCATCTTCGAATCAAACAGAGTGAAAGAGAAAGGAAATAATAAGGAAAACGCTCAATTTCATCATTTTTACCTAAATGAAACTTATAGTAACAAAGCTTACGCAGCCAAACTCGAATGAATTCAGAGCAATCGAGCAAACCATATAATACTAACAACCCGTGGCTAATAAATCAAGCTACAGAACGATTGAGATACCGGCAACAGCAATTACAGCAAAATTCCAATCGTTTGAAGCCGTCAGAAAGAAATTTTTTTTATCCAGCACTCGAGAGAGGGAGAGAGAGAGAGAGAGAGAAACCTTGAACTCGAGTGCAGAAGATTCTTTGAGGGCAGCTATGGCATCAATGTCAGCTTTCTCGTTCTCTGTTAAAGGATCTGAACCAGCTTCCATCCACAGCGCCATGTTTCGACGAACCTATTGCAGACAAAAGGAAGAGGAAGTTCGACTCAGCTTGAGCTTCTTGCCGCTTAGAATTAACGGCGGGATCTCATTTTATTTCCAAAATAAAAAAAAAAAAAACCAAGAAATCCAAATTAAAATCGACTCTGCTGGGGATCGAACCCAGAATCTCTGGTTTCGTAGACCAGCGCCTTATCCATTGGGCCACAGAGTCGTTATTATCTGGTTGTCAAATAAGTAGCATTATTTTATATAAAATAAATAATAAATCTAAATAAAATGACAATGACCAAATCTCTGTATGTGAAATTTTCGAAGATGTAAACAATTCCACATATGTTCAGCAGTTATATTCATAAAGTCAAAATTTGTCCAATGAGCTTATAATTGATTGCTATTTAATATTAAACATATTTTTTTTAATACAAAAATAAAACCTACTATAGAAAATTAAAAGATTGAAAGAAACCGTTTATTGCCAACAAACTCCACCTATATTTCTAATTGATCCATTCAAAATAAAACACTAAATTAAAATCTAAGAGATTCTTATTGTTCTAAATTAAAATATTCAACATAATTGATATTTTCTATTTACTAGTAGTTTTCGGTGTGGCACACTTTAATTAAGAGATTCGTAGGAGGTGTTTGTTTGTGCGTTTTAATTAAGACTAAGGTGTTAGATTTTATCGAATGCTTGTTTGGGAAGCCAAAAAATGGAGTACTGCTATAAATAAATGCTCAATAAACCCACAAATTAAGTGTTTCAAAATTTTTATTACAATTACTTTACCAAAACTACCATACAAACAAACAATTACTTCGAAACTCACAACAAAATCACCACACAAACAAATAACCATATACAAACATTTTTTCAAAATCATGAAACAAACAAATATTTGATTATAAACACTCCACTAAAACTATCAAACAAACGAGCTATTATAAAAATAAAAATTTATAAACATTCATAATAACTACTCGTTAATAAACACTCAAAATAAACAATCCATAAAATATGAATCGTTTCTTTAATTTTCTATCTTTTATTATTTATTTTTTTTGAAATTAGAGGCATAAACCACAAATCCTTCACGAACACGAACAATGATGATTAGACCATTGAATTATAATAATTCAATCCTGAATTTGGACAACCAACTATAATAACTTGAAATTAATAAAATATTGCCTTCTTTTCAGTTAAACTAAATTTAATACGTCATAACAAAACTCTCTATTTCAAGTAATTCCAACGTTATTAATATTTCTATATTATAATCCTCTAAGGCACACATCGACATTCCAAAACCTTTCAACCACATGTTATGATAAACTCTCTATTTAAAATAATTCCAATGTTATTAATAATTCCATATTATCATCCAGGTAACTGTCGTCAGCTCTCAGAAGAATAAATAATAAATTCTAATTCCAAGTTAAAAAAAGTACTATAAGCTACAACGACAACGATGGAATTGCATAAACAACGTGCTCTCTTTTTCTGCAGCTCATTGCTTACAAGAATGATACAAAGTGTATACAAGGCTACAGCTACATCCTTCCGAACCTAAATTCTTACTGCATGTTTTCAGTAGGCTGCTATACAAATCAAACCTGGGAAATGCAAAACTCTAACCCCTGCGTCAATATACTATACACGATTACTTATCTTCCTCCTCGGAATCGGACTTCGTAAAAAGGGTTTCTGGCTGAGTATGCGAATACGCCGGTGCAATATACTTCGGATCCTTTGCTGCAACATCAGCGTACTTCAGAATGGCCTCTCTTGGATCTTCATCCATCCATGTCTCCTTAATCATACCTCCTTGCTGTAATGATGCAGAACGATATTCATTCCCAGTTTCAACAGCAAACGTAGCACATTAAGTTTTTTATTTTAATTATTATTCCGAGATGAGAGAAACAGTTACCTTCATGAGATACTGGGTTAATAAGCTTCCTTGGGTTACACCAACCCTTCCACCAAAGCCCGGTCCTGTAATCGGGAGTTCGGGTTTATGAGACTTGAGAGGGTCCTTGAGTATCTTCTCTCGCTGTCGCTTTCGGCTTGGTGCATCTCTAAATAATGGTAAGGCATGTGGGTTGTGAATAACAGGTTTGGCCTCGAAATCATCAACAGATTTTTTCCTTGGTGCACGAGCAACACAAACTAGAGCTCCTTTCTCACTTAGTGTTGGATCATACAATATGTGAGTTTCTCCCTGGCTTTTATCTCCAGAAGTAGCAAATATCTTGCAAGAAAAAATGTAGAACTTTTTAAGCTGCTAGCATCAATACGACTTGCAGAGCAGAAAAAACTTCTAAATAAGTAATACATCCTATCGACAACAACGTGACAATGGAGCACCATAAATATGATGAACAATGTACAAGTTAAAATGTTTATGAGCGTAGAAACTTAACCATAATGCATCCATTCAAAAATAGTGTTGATTGATATAATAAAATTTATTCCGACCCATAAGCTCAAGTTTTTGAATTGGTTGGTGGTTTAACAATTCAACATGGTATCAGACCTCATCAAACTCAAACGGGTATTTGGTTCAAAAGAGGCATCATCTTGAGGAAACATGTTAATGATCCCACTATTGTCCCTCATTAGAAAAGTGGAGAATATCTTAGCATTTGTAATATAAGTGGGCTCCTCCTCTAATAATCGAAAATGTTTTGGGGCTATATGAGAGTAGCATGACAGTTCATCATGAAATAATGATTATCAAGAGTGTCATAAGTAACTAGAAGGTGATGAGTTTAATCCATTGTGATTAACTACCTAAAAAATAATTCCCTGCGGCGTTTTTTGAAATCTAAGCGTTATAGGGTCAAGTAAAATGTCACGTGAAAATAATTGAGGTGCGCGTAAACTGACTTAGACACTAACAAATATAACAATAACCATGGAAAAATGTTTGGGGTATATGATGGTTGTGGTAAGGTAACAGTAACATGGCAGTTTGGCAAAGATTGGGGCTAAATCCATCTTGAAACCATGAATGAATGCAATTTCACGAAATAGAAATCAAGCACGAGTAAACTTTAATGACACCAGATATAGTGTGCTCAAAAGTTGCAAAAGATGACAAGCAAGACTAAAAATTTTGTGAGTAAATGGTAAACCAACGTTTGAGGTGGGAGGATTTGAACTTTTTTCTATTCTCTTTTTTAATATAAAATATCAGGCCTATTTTAGATGAAAAAGAAAGAATACACCAAAAACAAAAGCACACAAAAAGAAAGGGAAATCAAGCCTACAAAAGTGGCTTCCAATCAGATCCTAATGAATAAGCACACACTTGCTTCGTACAATTTCTCTTGGTCACAAGCACTTATGACATAACCTCTAGGTCATAAACACATACTTCACATGACCATATCAGTTAAACTATACTTTTATTGGTGATGACATGTCTATATCTAGTTAAACTATACTCTTGTTGGCGATGACATGTCTATATTTTCCCAATCATAAATAGTAAGCTCTTCCATGATTCATAACAAGGTTTTTAATATGAATATTTCATGGCCAAACTAGCATAGTTGGATCGGTTAAAACATACATCTCAAAGTGTCCAATACCCACCCCCACATTTTTTTTTCTTCTTTTTAGCTCAACCAATGTCGTAGGGATTCAAACATGGCACAATCACTTGACCTTTTTTTTAAATAATAAATTTTCTAGTTGAGCTGTGATCATGTTAGTGCCCACCCCCAAGCTGTTGAAGTAAAATACTAATACAATAATTTGATTCCTTCACAAAAAGATGAATGCGAACGTTTCACGTGTTTTGCATAACGTAAAATAAGGGGAAAAATAAAAATGAATAATTGTACCTGATTTAGCTTTGGGTGCCAAGCACACTGCACGACACTACAAGGGGAAATGCCTACCCTCGAAACAAGTTCCAGCTTTGTCCTGTCATAGAAGCAGAGCAGACCTCCCGTTTGGCTCTCTTTCTCTACCGATGTTCCAGTCAGAAAAAGTTGTTCATCGGGACTAAATGCAATATTTGTTTGGGCATAGTTATTTGGGAGATCATCAAACACCTTGAGAGGTTTTTTCATTTGGCGCAAATCCCAAACCTAAGAAATGGTCAATGGGATATGATAGTAAATAGGAGGGAAGTTACCAAATGAACAACAAAAAACAAGTGAAAGTGAGTTCTCTAAATGCATTAACGACATACCTTCAGGGAACCATCAAAGCTTCTTGACAGTAAAATTTTCCCGTCACTTGAAAACTTAAGAGAAGTGATATCGTCTGAATGACTATTTTCAATGTGTATGTCTGGCCTGCTTCCCCACCCAGGCTTAAGGTTCCATATCTACAAAAACATCAAGCAAGGATGATTACGTATATGATGGCAGAATGAATTTAATTTGAGCTCAACTAAACCAATGAGAAATGAAAATGCAGAGAATCTCCATATTGAGGAAGCGAGAATTAATAAGTGTTTGAAGCATTGAAGTAAGAACTGCTAAAAGAAATGAGAAATGAGTCAGGATGACTATCAACTCGATACCTGAATAGAACCATCCCCTATGCCACCTGCGATGCTTTTTCCTTCACGATCCCAAGCACATGTTGTCACTGGAATCCTTCCAGGCCTAGCCAACTTTGGTTTGATAACCTACACGTTGAATTACCGCATGCATTAATGAAAAGCCCTGATCCATGACACATGTTTGGCACCATACATAACAATTTGGTATAAAAACAAGGAATGCGAACGCTAAATAATAGCACTTGACACACAAAACAGTTGCAAACATTTCTTTTCCAGCATCCCCTGCAAGTCCTTAATGAAATAACGAAAAGTGGAACAGGGGATAGAACTTGAGGTTGAAAAATTATATGAAGGCACTGCAAGGTACACATAATATTATGTTATTTAACTGTAATAATGTTGGAGAAAAATGACAACCTGCTTTTGACTCTTAAAGTCATTTACATCCCATATTCGTATAGATCCATCTTCTGATGATGTCAAAATTGTTTCCTTAGTTTTAGGATGCCACTCTCCACAAGTCAATCCACATATGTGCCCTTTAGTGTTCTTCAGATCACGTATATACATGTCTCCCTTCATAAACTCTCCTAGTGTAAGTCCATCACGGTCATAAATCTGAAATGCCAATTAGATGAACGTTAGTTGAATAGTTGATATTTCCATAAGCTACAGGCTCATACAACAACTGAAAAAATTTTCATTCTGCACCTTGGCTTGAGCTGAGCCTGTCACACACAAAAAACGATCAGCCGTTGGGCTCCAGCTAATATTACGAATTTGATGACCTTCAAATGGTTCCAGCTGTCTGAAGGATTGCAAACGAGAATTCATCCCTTGAAAATCATACATTCGTACTGTATAGTCATAACTACCAGAAAGAACTCTAGACCCAGTGTGGTCAACAGCAAGAGCAGAAACTACCTGTAAAAAAATAATTCAAAATTAATATACAAGTTGTAACTTTTCAGTTACTACCATAAATAAAGACAAGCCTTGTGCTAAAAAGTAAATTTGTATGAAAATCTAGTAACTCTAGCTCGTAATCAAATTGTCAATGTTAGGTCCCACGATGAAAAAGTTGAGCGTCCTCGAAACATTTATACGATAGGTGAAAGTGAACTAGTCCTCTCATCCCCAATTAGTTTTGACTCTTGAAATAAATGCTCACGCTATCTAATATGATATAAGAGCTCATTAAGTCAAAATGGGTATTCGGTCCAATAAATGAAATTAGGATCCGATTTAGATGAAACCCAAAAGAGTCCTCGGCATGCTAGGATCCCACATTGAAAAGTGGAGAATCTTCCAAGCATTTATAAAATAGGTGAACTACTCCTCTAATCACCAATTGGTTTTAAGATGAATTTAAGATGAATGCTCACACTATCTAATAGTCAACTATTGCCTACTATTTGGTCGGAAAATTACACTTCTTGTATACTGGTGCCACTCTCCAGAAATCAGAATCTTTTGCACCATCACCCTATTAAAAACAATAGGAGACATAGAAAGAACATCCTAAGCTTCTAAACATAATGCAAGTCCTTGAGGAATTATTCTAGAAAAACCCACTCCTAGAAGAGAAATAGCGATGAAATCTTTTGCTAAAACTATGTAAATCAAATGAGTTATATGGCCAACAATCAATACATTGTTCTCAACGCTTTGTACAATTTTCTTCCATGATCGAGAGAAGCTGTTCCCAATGATGTTAAAACTCAGACTGACATGAGGAAGAAAAGTGAACAATCTTTAAGTTAAACTAACAATCATAGGTTGCCATTGGCAGCAAAACTATCATGGATTCACATGGTGGTTAAAACTTAAGAGGAATATGATGAACAACAAGGTTATGGGTGCAATTCAAAATAACCCGTTTTCTTTTAATTAAGTTAATAAGGGTTTCCGAAACAAATAGTGAACAAAACTCAATTTCAGCAACCTGACTAATTAAAGCTACTTCGGTATCCACTTCAAAAAATGCACCAAGAGTTCATTCAGATATACTCCAATACGCCAAAACTAGAGACGACAAGTAAAAAAATGCACAATAAGTTCATACTTTCTTGGGTTTTGGGCATCGAACATATTAAAAACAAAAACATAGGGTAATTCGAACCTTAGTATGACCCTTAAGCACAATCTCATTGCTCTGCGGAATTCGATGCCGATTCTCCTCATACTCTTCCTCATCCGCATCCGAATCATCCAAATTCGAGCTCGGCGGTGGAGGTGGCGGTCCAATCATTTCGCCTTCATTGTCTTCATCCTCATCTAAACCCTCGACACGCAATGGCGGCCGAGGAGGCCCAACCATTGCATCTTCTTCTTCTTCTTCTTCTTCCTCCAATTTTGACTCCACGGACGGACGAGGAGGACCAATCTTCGGACCAACATCAGCGTCAATGTCACGCGTGATCCCACTAGGACCAGAATCGCTCATGACAGTTGGGTTAGGTGTTTTTGAAGAGCGAAGTGAATCGATCCAGGCTTTGGAGGAGGAAGAGATAGAAGGGAGGTCATTGTTAATCTGAGATGAAGAAGATTTCTCTGAAACACTCGCAGAAGTGTTACGACGAGTGGTGTTGTGGATTGCTTCGAGAGACGTCTTTGCTTTCGATTGCTTCCCGAATGTGAGAGGGAATTCAGCTCTGATGCCATCGTACATCTCCCCATCGTCCTCCATATTCTTCCGAACAAGCTTCTTTCTCTTCGACCTAAAAATGGTACTGATTAGATAACGAAATCATTTATCTACCTATCGCCATTAACGAGTGCTGAAATTTGCACTACTTCAGCGAAGAGGACCGGCAACGAAGTCGGTTAGCTTAATTTGGGCCTCATTCTTGGGCCTAGCCGCCCATGGGCCAATGTACAGTACAACAGCCTGGTGGGAAAGCGAGCCCAACATCTATTCACAAACCAGGCTTTTTTTATATATTTTTATTATTGTTTTATTTATTTTTTTCATACAAATTGGAAAGGAGATCACGTCAACCATAATTTCGGTTAAAATTTGGTTAAATATATAGTAGTAAATTAATAAAGTTTGTATCCAATTATGTATGAAATTAAATTACCAAGTCGAGGAAAACTCAATTATTACTTCGATGTATAAATGACATTATAATATCGAAAGGGTCAGTAACATGTTAGTTTCAGTATTTAGTAATAATTCAGGTTAATATTGCATCATATATTCGATCTTAAAATATTAAATCATAAATCACCCGTCAATCAAACAAACAAGTCACGTACATTTTCCTACTTATTTGTGAATTTTAAAAAAAATACAAAATTTAAAAAATTTCCCACTATTGTTTTTACTCTTTCATAAATTGCACGTTTGACATAACTTTCTTTTACCTTTCTACAATTGTATAACTAATTTTTCAAAAGTATAAAATAACTAAATCTACAAGTTTTAAAGGTAATTTCATTAAAAAATAAATAAAAATCAACATGCTAAAATAATTACAAATTTATAATTCTAACAAAAAAAAACATGAATAAACATTACGAAGATATTTGATGTGATTGTCATTCATGAAATTAATAATAACAAAAATAGTAAACCCATCTATAATTACAAAATTAAAGAATAAAATGATTGATGGTCAATAATAAAATAAAAGAAAAATTAATTAATTAAATAATAAATTGTAATTAGCTACCTTGTTTAAGAAATTAAAAATTAAAA
>JBBMEG010000018.1:4942114-4952296 GCA_037832605.1 Cyclanthera cordifolia
GAACATCCATCCATCCACTTGTCATTCATCTTTTAGAATAACTTTTCAAATTTTAAAGTGCATATTTCTTAACAATATCATAGAGCAATAATATTGAGGCGATTGTGGAATTATTTTAAATTACCGGGGAAGGTATGGCTCTGAGAGGATGAGCCATCTCCACCGTGACGCCAAATTTATCATCCATGTTCACCTCAAATCCATCTTCAACCTTCCAATCGAAGAAATTAATTAACGAACCCAAAATCAAATGCAGCACTCTCATCGCCAATGGCAATCCAGGGCAAATCCTCCTCCCTCCGCCGAACGGAATCAACTCAAAGCTCCGCCCTCTGACGTCACTTTCCGATTCCAAAAACCTCTCCGGTTCGAACAATTCTGGATTCTCCCAACTCATTGGATCTCTTCCGATCGCCCACGCATTCACCAAAATCTGCGCATCTTTTGGAATCGTAAAACCTCCGATTTCAACTTCTTGATCCGCCTTACGAGGTAGCAACAATGGAACCACTGGATGCAATCGGAAAGCTTCTTTCACCACCGCTTGCAGATATGGCAGCCTCGGAATGTCTGCTTCGCTTACTGGTACGTTCTTCCCTAAAACTTGCCTCATTTCCTCTTGTGCTTTCGTTAATTTCTCTGGATTCTTCAATAGCTCCGCCATTGTCCACTGTAACGTCCCTGCAGTTGTATCGGAGCCGGCCACGAACAGTACCTAGGGTTTGTTTTGCACAAATTAGAATTACGATACAATTTCATGATACAATTTAAGAATCGAACGGTTGTTTAGAAGGATTATTACGAGTAGTAAATGTTCCAGTTGATTTTGCTCCAATCTATCCTCGTTCTTGAGAAGGTAATGCAACATATCGTTATTAGGAACAGAATCGGGATTCAATTCTTGCTGATTGATCCTCTGTTTGATCATTGAATCTATAAGATTCAATACGTTCCCCATGTAAATCTTCATCCTCTTCCTAATCCCTTGAATGTCTAGCTTCCTCAACAAAGGAAAATAGTCGCTCAAATTTGGTTTTCCAGCTTCTTCCATTATTTTCCGTACGCTGTTCGTGAATTCTCTCGCCAATTCGGAATTCGGATCTGCTAAATCAATAGAGAAAATCATGTTTGAGAGAAAATTCAGCGTCGTAATGAGCACTAATCTCCCCACATCCACCGCCTCGCCCTTGGACGCGCTTTTTCGAACAATCTCCACAAGCTCTTCCACTTTCTTCCGGCGAAGATTCTCGTTCGCGTCCAGAACTTTTACGGCGAACAGATTGTTGTTGCATATTATCCGGTAATTTCTCCAGAGACGAGAAACAGGAATCCATGGAACTGCGACCTCGCCATGGTCGTGAGCTTTGAGCACATCTGGAACGGCTCTGTTACACAAAAACTGATCGTTCGTTTGTAAAACCTCTTTAGCCATGGCGGAAGAAGAAACCACGATGGCTGTAACTCGTCCGAGTTTCAGTCTCATAACAGGGCCGTGTTTCTTGGCCATGACGGCAAGCGATTTGTGAGGTTTCTCGCCGAGATCGAAGAGATTTCCGATGACCGGCAGAGGCTTTGGTCCCGGAGGTAGCTTCGACGGATTTCTTGTCTTTGATTTAAGCCTCGAAATGAAAAAGAAAGATACACAGAGACAGAGGATGCCGGTCCAAAACTCCATTGTTGGTGATGTTTTGATTATGTAATTGTTTTCACTTATTGGCTCTGATTATGGTGTGTTTGCTCTGGTTTATATTGATGAACCCGACAAACTTTAAACCCAAATCTTGTCTGCGTTGAAAATAAATTTAACGTGGATTTGATAACTTTAGATACTACACGAAATGAATGACATAAACATCGAGCAATTTTCATTTTTTTATTAGAATTAAAATAAAATAAAATGTGGTAAAGACATTATTATTTATGTGTATATGGTTAAAAAAAAATGTGTAAATATATTTTTCAAAGAACTGTTTTAAAAGCTAATATTTAAGGTCTACAACTTTATTTTTCCAAAAAAAAAAAGTAGAAGAATATTTAACACAACTTTTGAGTTTTCCAAATTTAATATTAACACATAAATGATGATTATCTAGTTGTATATAGAATATTAATAAAAATATCAGTATAAAATAAAACATCAAACTATGACTATAATCATTACTTCTAAATATTTAAAATAAATTTTTATTCTAAATAATAATTTTAAATATTCTTAAAAACTACGTATGTATTCGTTTTTAATTTTGGCATTCAATTATTAATAATCATTATTAGTTAAACTAAATTCTTGTTCTAAACCCAAATTTTATATATTTTAAAAAATTATATCAAAACAAGTTTTTGAAATACAATCGTTACTTATTAATATTCAAAATAAATCTTCCTTCTAAATATTAATTTTAAATACTCTTAAGATCTCAATCCAAATATTCTCTCTACCGAAATTAAAAACTTTAAGTAAAAAAAATCCAGTCAACCCTACGGAAAGTCCTTCTCCGAAGTGTGTGTATGTATATATAAAAATAAAATAATGCATATAGAACGAAATTCATATTTAAATTAATATATTTTGTGATTTTCGATTAGGTTAGGTAACTTGAGCAAACCTCCCCTCATGTTATAGGGTTTTTTTTGTTAGTGTGCATTTTATATTAAGTGAAGAGAAAAACTTGTCAAACATAACGAATATATATTTTTGCAAATAATTATGTGTCACGTGTTAAACATATTTATTATATCGTCAAATATTCATCATATTTTTTGTGTATTAGTTTTTATTTTCAATTGTCTATGTCGTTGACAATTTAAATTACTTAGTAATATTATTTTCCTATAAATTATATCATCTTCCTTGAACAGCATTTAAACGCATTAAAAAAAAACTTGGAGTGCCAAACCAACAATATACGGTTATATTAGAGTAATTTAGGATATGTTAACTAGGCAGAAAAGAGAAGGAAAATGAAGAGAAAGAAAGAAATGAATAAAAGTAAAAAGAAATTAGCGATTGATGTAACTAAAGTTGATGGGTCAAACAATTGGAATAGATCTTTTCCCTTCCTTTCCCGACTCTTACCACCACACCAAACTTATAATTGTTGGTTGACAGTTTTTAATTTTTGATGTCAAGCCACATGTAACTTTTATATTTGTAGAGATATCATGGAGGGGTCGACATTCCCTATTTCCATCTCCATCTCTACTACCAAAATCAATTGCTATTTCTGCGAAATTCACAAGGTCTTTCCCGTTTATTTTTCTCTCTTTTTCAAATAACAATACGAAAGAAGAGATTAATAATAAGCTAGTTATTGATAGTATGAAGTTTGTGCATTATACTATGGAAAATAATTACAGGCTGTCAACCCACTTTTTGTGGCTTCTGAGTATATAATATTTTTTTTTGCATTCTGGACCCACTTTTTGTTGGCTTCTGAGCGCACAATTTTTAAAAAAAGAAATTTGTGGTGTCCAAATAAGTTGCCCGTATTAGGAAAACGTCTAATCAAACTTTTATGATACCGCTCGTATCACGGGACAATTAAATTAAAAAACTTATTTATATTTAGTAAACTATTTCATCTATTGTCTCAAATTAATATTTAGTAAGAAGGTTTATTTTAGATATTTAAAAATAATGTTGGTAGTAGAAAACTTATTTATATGAACTTTTTTAATATATTAAGTAAATACTAATTTAAAATAAAATCTCTACCAAACATCCTAACATTCATATAAACTCATATATTAATAAGCACACGGTTTTTATAGATTAAAAAAAAAACAAAGCTACTAATTACAACCCATTAAAAAAAAAGGAAAAACAATTAAATTAAACCAAACAACTACAGCACAATCTAAGAGTATTCGTCGTCATTGTCCCCTGTCAAACATAAGGCTTCTCTTCATCATTATACACATAAGCCAATCCACCATGGCTGGTCATGTCCATCCCAGCCGTCTCTTCCTCCGCCGTTATCCTCAGCAACTGAAACTTATGCAACAGCCAAAAAACCAACCCCATTGTCACACTAACCCAACCCACAATCGACAAAATCTGCACCACATGAGCCGCCAGCAGCCTCCCCCCGCCGCCCATCAGCAGCCCGTACGGACGCTCGGGCAGCCCCGGATAAATCTCGTTAACATATTCTTGCTTTGCAAACAAGCCTGTAAACAAAATCCCCCATGCCCCACACCCTCCGTGCAACTGCGCCGCCTCTAACGGATCGTCGTACTTCACTTTCTCCGCTAGTTTGTTGAACCCGATCAACACCCACGCCGCGAAAAACCCGCACACGATCGCTGCCCATGGATCCACCACGGAGCAGCCGGATGTTATGGCGGCGAATCCGCCTAACAAGCCGTTGCAGACGTCGGTGACGTTCCAGTGTCCGACGAGGAGGCGTTTGCCGAATAGGGTGGTTAGTGCCGCCGTGCACCCAGCGAGAGTTGTGGTGACGGCGGTGCGGCCAATGGCGCTCCATTGGCCGTAGAACGGGGCAGCGGAGGTTGTGCTGGTGTCGTAGGCTTTGAGGATGTTGAGAAATGAACCGGGGTTGAAGCCGTACCAGCCGAACCAGAGAAGGAAAGTGCCAAGGACGACTAATGTGCCGCTGTGGCCACGGAGGGCGACGGACCGACCGGCGTGGTCGAACCGGCCGATTCGTGGGCCTTCTATGAGAGCACCCCATAAACCGGCGATGCCGCCGACCATGTGAACCACGCCCGAGCCGGCGAAGTCGATCACTCCTGAGCCAAATAGAAGATTCTCGGATCGAGCTGCACTACCCCATCCGTCCGCAGACCAAAACCAATGAGAGACAATTGGATAAACCAAACCTGAAAAAGAAAATTATATCTTACTGTTACTATCGGTTCATATCAAATTATCACTCATATAAGAAATTTATTTCTGTTTCATCAAATTGATTTAATTTCATAAAATATTTTTTGCTTTTGATTTTTCAAAATTACACTTCTTTTGAGGATTTTTTTTTCCTTTTCTTTTCCAATTTCTTTAAGAAATTATAGTTCTCAAAACCTAAAAAACAAATACAAAATTTCTTCTGCTTTGGCCAAAAAAAAAAAAAAAAAAAATCTAGGAATAAACTACAAAAAAAGGGTTATCTGACCAATTTGATTTTTGATTCATTTTTTTTAAAAAAATATCCTTTAACTATGTTTTCAAAATTGAAAATTAAGAGAAAATGTTGCGAAATGATGAGAAAACTTGTTTAGTTTTTCAAAATGCTAAAACAATAATAATTATAACTAAATAAAACACAAAAGTTCAGGCTAAATCTAAAATTGGTTGAATGCACAATATTGCTAGTTAAATAAATCGCAAAAACTCAAATAATAATTAAAAAAAAAAAAAATATATATATATATATATATACATGCACATCATTCTCAAGATGAATGATTTTATTTAATAAAAAATAAATAAATTGTTTCTCAAAAAAGAAAAAAAAAAAAAAGAAAGAAAAGTAATTCCAACCATAACTTCCTAATTAAGAGTCATGCACCATAAAAAGAACATAGATTTTGAAGTTTCTATCATAGACAAAAACAAAAAAACAAGAGAGTTGAAATTGTGATTAAAAAAAAAAAAAAAATTTCAAGATTTCCCCTTACAGAATAGATTAAAAAAAAAGTCAGAACGTACAAGATCAAATCACGTGCAAATGATCAGGAAAAAAAAAAAAAAAACCCAGACTCACCGGTCAAGACAGAGGAATAGATCAAATAAGCAACGAACCGGGTCCGTTCAGCAATGGAGCCACTAGTAATCCCAGCAGCAGCAATAGCAAAAGCCCATTGAAACAGAAAGAACCCATAATCAAACGAAGAAGAAGGGAACTGTGAGAGCCCAAAATAATGGTGACCAATGAAGCCATTAGAGGGAGTTCCAAACGCCAAAGCAAAGCCAAACAAATAATAAAAAATCCCACCAGTGGCAGCATCAAGAACATTAGTCAGCATAATATTCATTGTATTTTTTGCCCTAACAGACCCAGCACAAAGCATTGCAAATCCAAGCTGCATTGCAAAAACAAGGTACGCTGAAAACAAAAGGTAAGTGTTGTCAACTGCATAAGTCGTGTCCACAAACTTGGTCGAAACCGCGTCGAATCGACCGCAAATGTATTCCGCGACAGCAGTGGCGTTGGCTGAGCCGCCAAGGAGTTGACGGAGGTCGGCGGCGGAGCAGGCCATTTCTGCCATGGTTGACGGCTGAGGAGAAGAGGACGTACAAATTGGGAAGGGGAGAGAATTGGGAGAGTTTAAATAAGAGGTTGAGAGATTCTTGGAGAATCTAAAGATGGAAAGAGGCTTTTAGTTAGATCCTTAATATTAGGAGATACCAGCAAAACAAACAACTCTGCACTCCCATGTTTGAAGCTGTCAAATTGGTAGATTTTTTTTTTTTGATTTAAAAATCGGTAGAACTGCATTGGCACAAAGTTTCTTTAAATGTAACCCCATATTATAAATAATATAATAAAGTAAAATAATAAAATTTATAACATCAAATATGCGGTTATAAATAAATTAATAGTAGTTTCGATTTAATTTAACCAAAATATTCAATATTGAACCAAAAAAGGTAGTTCCTTACCACAACTATTTTTAATATATTTCCAAACAATTTAATAACAGTTTTTTTTATAAAATTTACCAAAATATTTAATATTGAACCAACAAAAATTTGTAACATTTTAAACATAAGATTTGGTTGTTTTTTTTAAAAAAGAAAAATACACAAGATTCGTGTTTCCGGAGCAATCACCTCATAGTATATTTAAAATGCACAAAAAAAAAATAATAAATAAAACTTATTTACTTCCAATGAAGTATCTAATACATACTTCTCACATTTTATGTGGATAATAAAGTGCCAAAGGAATATAAAAAAATGCATTAAAAATTGTAATTTGACTAATGAAAGAAAAATAATATATTGAAGACGTGACATAATATTGTTCAGACAAATAAGTGAGAAGTATGTACTAGTTACTTTTTTAGGAAGTACCTAAGTATTGCAAAAAAAAACATATATAGAATGATTTGATTAATATGGTGCATTACCTATATGCACAATATTATCCTCATATGTATTAAGAGGTATGTTCACCCTACACACCAACAAGTAGATAAGTATTATTTGGTGTTTTAGTATCAACGCGATTAGCCAGATTTGGTGTTTCCGTTTAATGAGACAGTAGTCGGTATTGATTGAGCCGTTGATTGATTCCATTTGTCGAGTGCTTATGAAATGTCCTTTACCCACAGGGTCAAGGTCGCACGGGGACCCGACTCCGGTGAATCCCTGATTAGGAGGTGAAGATGAAAAATTCTTAAACGGGAATTTTGACTTTTTGATCTTCAAACTCTTTCAATTTGTTCTCCACGGTAGAGCGGTATTGATATTAGTAATAGATTCCAAGAAGAAATTCTGACGTGGGAGAGCTTACATTCTTTAATTGGTTCCTATAATATGAAAATGATTGTATTCTCTATTAGGTTTGTTTTCTTGAACTCAAAATACATTTCATGAGATGATGAGAATCATGTGTAAGATGTAAATAAGCAAGAGAGTGAATTGCCAAAAAATTTATTTTAGCCATGATGACATATTAAACTATCACCTAAATTAAAAAAAAAAAAAAAAAAAAGTAAGAAAAAAAACTTAAAACAGTAGATTATGACTTATGATATAGAAAATCAATACAATTATTTTTTAACTCACAAGAAAAAGGAATGTCATTACTCTCTATCCTAGTTCTGATCTATTATTGAAGTTCATAAAATTAAAGAATTGACACAGTTGAAGTACACATAGAAGAGGAAGCTACTCAAGGGAGAAACTTTCACCAATAATCATGACATGAACACGATCCGTTATCGAAATG
The DNA here is from genome assembly GCA_037832605.1 of Cyclanthera cordifolia. Lineage (NCBI taxonomy): Eukaryota > Viridiplantae > Streptophyta > Magnoliopsida > Cucurbitales > Cucurbitaceae > Cyclanthera > Cyclanthera cordifolia. The sequence goes on from JBBMEG010000018.1 coordinate 4,950,034, forward strand.
ATGAAACCGATTCCGATCTCGAATGATAATTTTCCTCTCATATTTGTCTGAAACATGTTTCATAAATGAATGGCAGTCATGACAAATTCTAAGATTCTTCATAATCCTTATCGTCCTCTCATCTTTCAAACTAAGAAGAGCAAAAGCCACAGCCAACTTCTCACTGTGATAACTTAACGAATGCTCCCTTTCCTCCTCGTTGATATCGTGTAGTACATTCTCTGTGTGAGGTGTGTAACCACAGTTCCTTAGCTCTCCGATAATCGAGCTCAAAAACTTCGTTATCTCCTCGGATTGCGGATGAGAATTGTCCCCAGAAACGAACTCGTGAATGGCTTGATCTACATTGATCAAACTACACCCAGTTTCTTTGCTTATTCTTTTGCCTCTCATCTGACTCCTCACTGATGCCTTCTCAGTCCATCTACCAGCTGCTCCATATACATTAGATAGAAGCACAAAATCGCCATCGTGCGACGAGTTTAGCTCAGAGATCTTCGTCTTCACCTTTTCTGCTAAATCAAGATTGTTATGATTCGCACACGCTCCGAGAAGAGTCCTCCAAATGATTGCATTTGGCTTCATTGGCATTCTTTTCACGAATTCATAAGCTTCATTTAGCTGGCCTGCACGGCCAAGGATGTCAACCATGCAGCCATAATGCTCTAGAAGAGGATCCATCTTATAATCCTTCCCAATGCTTTCGAAAATACACCAACCTTCTTTTACGAGACCACCATGGCTACAAGCTACCAAGACACTGGAGAGTGTTACATAATCTGGCTGCACCCCTGAGTTCCTCATACCGTGAAACAAAGCTATTGCCTCCCTACTACGCCCGTGAACCGCGAACCCATTGATCATCGCGGTCCATGTCAACACATTCCTCACGGCCATCTCCTCAAATACCCCAACTGATTCATCAATGGATCCACACCTGGAGAACATATCAACAAGAGCGGTGCCCAAAGCAACAGAAATTTCCAATCCGAGCCGGTCGATATACATCCGTATCCAACGACCCAATTCCAATGCTCCCAAGCGCGAAATTGCAGATACCACGCTGATCATGATTACCTCATCAGGCACAACTTTATCTTCCACCTGCATTTCTTTAAACAACGCCAAAGCCTCAGATGCATAGCCATTATTAACAAAAGCACCAATAATAGTAGACCAAGAAACAGAGTCTCGTTCAGACATTTCCTCAAACACCTTAAGTGCAAACTCTAGAAACCCACAGCTCCCATAAACACTAATCAAAGCATTCAGCACAAAAATGTCAGAATCCAAACCATACTTAACAATAAGGGAATGCAAATGAAGATCCATTTGAAGTCGAGCACATGCCTTGAAAACAAACGGGAATGTGAAATTATCACAAGGGACGCCATTGAAACGCATAGAAGAAAAGTAAGACAAAGAATGAGAAGGGGAAAAGTGAGAATGTGCTCGTATGACGGAGTTGTAAGCAAAAGTATCTGGAAAAGGAATACGAGAAAATACATAGCGAGAATAAGATAAACTTTCGGGAGCTGCGGCGGCACAAGAAAGGAGGAGTCTTCGAATGGAGAGCGGATCATTTTGCTTGCTAGTTTTGATAATGTAACAATGGAGTTTGTACACATTCTTCATGAATTATGAGAATTTAGAATTTAAAGCTGAAATTGTTTCAAGCATCCGAAAAATAAATAAATTTTAGGGTGCTGATGTTCTTGCCCTTCGAAATTCTTCCAAATTGGCTGATGTTTGATTAAGAAAGGGGAGAAGCTTCGAATCTATCAGCTAATGCTACTAGAGTTTCAAAGAAACGCCAGTACTTGCAAATATAAAGGAGACTACAAAAAAAAAAAAAAAAAAAAAAATAGCAATTGAGTGTTTGATGTTAATTAAGTTCAACAAGTGCTTTTAATATGAGAAAAATAGTGCTTGTATATTGAGTGTGTAATCTCCTTGCCAATTTGTACTAAAAAAAAAAAAAATTAAAATCTACAAATACAGTATATTTATGAAAAATGTTGAATTTAATTAATAAAAAAAAAAACAATCAAACTAATAATTTGACAACTAAATTAATTTTTTTATTAAAATCAAAATCCAAAGGTAACTAAACCAAATAAAATTGAATTAATAGTCTTGTCGTTAATTGAACATTAGTTTAACCTAATTATTAAAAGATCGAAAAGATTAATCGTATTGTATAGTTTTTACATAAAAGTCCACACACGTTATAGTTAAACTCAAAAAGAACAAAAAATTAATT
>JBBMEG010000018.1:4975416-4988415 GCA_037832605.1 Cyclanthera cordifolia
ACTCAAAATAAACACTCCACCATTTTACAAACAAATACCCCTTAATGTGTAATCAATCTAATAAAACTTTGAACTATCCAATGTAAGTGAAATGTGTTGCACAAGTAGACTATTCTTTAAAGATAATCATCTGACTTTATTGCATTTAAAAATTAATTTATAAATCGATTACTATCTCTAAAAAATTAATATTACTTTATAATATATTATACAATAATCAACCATGATCATTAACACTACATATTATTTTTCAAAAGAAACTTTCAACGCTCCACCTCCTAATCATCATTAATAAAAAGTAAGAAACTGATTTTTGTAATTCAGTCGTTGTATTTGAAATTAGGTTAAGAAATATCTTAAATGTCAAAATAGCAACTAACATCTTCTAACATCAAACATTTAAAAACCGTGATGGATACAGTTATTTCATTATTTGGTGTTATTCCAGTTCAACACCAGTGTTACGGGTTTTGATCCGTGAAATCGATAGTAGCTCTCAATTTATTTGAGAGTAGTAAACCCTCTATGTAGGACTTGCTATCCTTTTTCTTTTTTTGATGAACATTTGTAGAGTAATTATTTTGAGTAATTAAAAATGAAAGATTATTTTAACTGATTTTAATGAAAGAATTCTAATAATAATCAATTTGTGTAAAATATTTATAAAAATTCGTTTTTAATTGCTCAAAAAATAACACCCAATAAATGTAGTTAGGGATACAAAATTGTTTTAAGGAGTAGAGAATGATTTTTGGATTTAAAATGAAGGATTATTTAATTTGAAAAGTTTCTAATAATTACCTGAAGATGAAGATATACTGGGAATTCCATTTGGGTAGTAGCTGTAACTCACATAGCACTTGTTCAAATAAATCTGCCCGGAAATTGCGTAACCGCACTCACTATTTGCCCGCTCCGCCGCCGTCTTCACACATTCGCCGCAATCGCCGCCGCTCAAATCGCCTTGGCACTGCCCCAACACATAAAGTGACCGATAACTTCCAGTGTAAAACAGAGCACCGCCATTTTTCACACCATTTTCCACCATTTCAAAAGCTGAATTTCTCCTCTCTTCAAACCCACTTCCAGCGACCTGAATCGACCCACAAACCTTGAAAAGCAACTCCATCCCTGAAACTTGCCGGAACCCAGCGACCTCGTAACGCAAATAGCAACCGACGAGTTGAACTCTTGCCGCGACGGCCTGGCCGCAGAGCTCATCCGCCATGGCCGGAATCTTGCTGACGCAATCGTTGCACTGTGGGATTGAGAGATCGCCTCTGCATTGGAACAGGCCCTGAATCGAATTTCCGCCATCGCCGGAGCTTGTGGAGAAGAAGGGTTTCTGGGAAGATTGAGAAATTAGGGTAGAAAAGAGGGATTTGAGATTTTGAGCATAGATTTGAGATGGGTCTTGGAATTTTTGCGGTGAACAGCCCTTGAAAACTAAGGATTTGGCGTCTGTGGCGGCCATGGCGAAGAAAAATAAGCGCGAAATTGAGAGGAAAAGGAACAGAGAAATTTGAGGGTTTTGAAGAGAACTCATCTGGGGATTTGATTTTTTTTTTTTTTTTTTTTTTTTTTTGGGCGAGTGTTTAGAAAATTGTGGACTGGGATTTCATGTCTTTCAATGGGGATTTTATGGTTTTCCTTTTCGCTATTTATGATTGCTTTGCAGGCTGCAAGCTGGCTGTATTAACAGTCGGTCTCAGTGTGTATTGTTGTCGATTTATTTATTGAATTGAAATTGAAGAGAGACAGACCAGAAATTTTACATAGAGCACACTTCTCAAAATAAATAAATTAAATATTTATTTTTATTCATGTGGATTATCATACAGAATCCTTTGAATTATTGTTGTGATTCGTTTTATCGTTGGTTTGTGAGTTTTTTTGTGCTGAGAGATCAATGCTTTTGAAATTTTCAGCACAATTTCACATATCTGCCAATTTTATTATATGGGTCAAAATTTACATGCAAACCAAATATGATTCACATTAGATACAACACAACCATAGGATAGTTGGGTAGGTTAAAATATTATTTTAGTTTTTTAATTTGTGTTATATTTTCATCAAAATATAATTTTAATATAGACTTTCAAAATTTTAAAATGAGTCTCCCAAAAGTGAAATTAACATCAAATTAAATTGACTTACTAATATCAATCATCTTAATATAAGTAAATTACAAAAAAATGTGAACGAATTCCCAAAAGTTTATATGTAAAAATTTAGGGATCAAAATATTATTTTAACCTAATTCCATATTATTAATATATGTTTTTTTTAGAATACAACAATTGGGAGTAGAGATTTGAACTAGAGATCTCATGGTCATATTATTAATATATGTTAAATAATCAAAGATCGTGTGTTTGAATTCTCATCTTTAATTAGGGTATAAATTTTTTTTAAAAATTACCTTAAAATATATTTGAGTATACATGAATGATGATTGAATTTAGAGAAGAGGAAATTGAGGAAATGAAACCCATGTTTATTTTTAATAGATCAGACTCATCTCTTGAGGGTACATCTGCTCTCAAATAAATGAAAGTTAAATACTAATTTACTCTGGACGTGGTGTTTACAACCAAACAATTAAACAAACTTGCGGCCAACCCTTATATTTCTAATAGTAGAAAATGGGCATTTTAATTTTTACACCTAAAATCAAGGGATATTTCGTAATTTATTTAATGAAAATATAATTTTTAGACGGTTTTCAAATATTACAAATAAAAATAATTAGATTTATGCACGATCTGCCCAATCAAAAGGATATTTCCATAATTTAACCTAAAAAACAAACAAAATTAGAGAAGAAAATTCGGGAAGTTAGGTGGAAGTGCAGCAACAGACGCATGAACTCTATATAAGGACTAACGTTCAACATTTTTCCCTCTCCCTCCTCCATCTCCTGATTTTCTCTTCTGCCATTAAAGGTCTGAGAAAAGCTCGAAGCTCGAACGAGAATGTAATCTCATATGCTCTTCTTTCATAATTATTTTATTTTCCGTAAATATTGTTTTGATTTCTTGAAGCGGTCATCTGGAATTTCGATTTTCCTGTTTTGTTGCTAGAAATTTCACTGTGAGACAACATTTTCATCTACTATCTCTTACATTAATCGATTATACTGGCGATGATTGAGCAAAATCTCTTTTAGAAAAGAAAGGGAAGAACCGAATTAGAAAGACATTGGTGTTTTGGTGTTTTTTTGTGTGTGCTTCTGGTTGAATTTTGACGTATATCAGTAATGCTTAAGTATTAAATTCTGATTTATGGTGATTTGGACTTCCATTTTTCTTTGTTCTGCATGATTTATTTTCATTTTCAATCATCTATTTCTGTAACTTCTCAAGAGCCCCAACTGGAATGCTGTTTTGAATCTTAAGCTATTAGTATGTCCTTCAATATAGAGGATGACATTCATACAATTACACGAGATTATGATCAAACAGGCTTCACATTTCTTGGAACTACTAATATGTTGAATTATATTAAATTATCCATCAATCCAAAAGCTTAAGTTTTTGAATTGTTATAGTTTTAATGATATCAACCACTAGATGATATGTAAATTGGTTCATTTTGATCCATCAGTCTCAAACATGGCCTAGTGTTTGGTAGAATCATTAATAGAATTTACATTTGCAGCATTCATCGATGGACAGTCTTTACAATGATGAACTGGACTACCTAGAAGTGCAAAAAATGAATAATATCATGAGAGCCGCTTACAAGGAATTCATGTCAATAGCTATCAAAGCAAAGGCTTGGGGTTTCTATCCTCCACCTGTGGGTTTTGTAGATGATTTACAAGAGATGTTCCACACTCCACCACCTCATGGATCTACAGTAGAATGTTCAGTTATGAGTGAAGTTTTTCAAATAACTTCAGGATTGCTGATCTCGATAATGATGGATGTGGTGAGATATCCTTAACTAGGCGTTTTATTTCTATGTTCTTCCGTTCCTTACCATATTAGTCTACACCCAAACATTTAAAACTAAAAGTGTTAGGTTGTGATGTATTTAATCTGTTTATTCCTTCACTTTCTTGCGAGCTTGCTAACAAGAGCAATTGCTCAACTAATATAAGTGCGGGTCCCACGTGTTCAAATCCCATAACCTAAACTGTTCTTGAATTCTCTTTCTTGCGAGCTTGCAAATGAGCATAAGATGAACAAAAAAAAATTGATGGATTTACAGGCTAAAAAGTACAATCATAATAAAAGAGAAGCTTTAATGGGAGCTATTAAATGAAGTAGATAGAAAATGACAAGAAATTGTACTTTTTTTTGATCAACAATATTTGGAGGAGGAGGATTCAATCATGTAACATCATGGTTATTAGATTATACCACCATAGCTATGCTATTATTAGCAGAAATTGCCATACTTAAGACTTTCTTATATCATGTGAAATCACGCTGGTTGATAGGTAGTATATTTAACTTATCCACACTGTGTAGGAGCGATGGGCTTCGATGTTTTCCAACATCATTTGTTTTGGATCAAATGAAGATGTTATCACTCCTTTGAAAAAAGCATGGTCGTCAGGTTCTTCTGAAGTTATATTGGTAACCTCGACACTTTTTCTTCTCAGATTCTAGACCAAGATAACACTGAATAAAATATGAACTTTTATCATATGATAGGTCGATGCAGAGTTTAGACTGCCAGCTGAATATCTGCCAAAATGGAGCACTCGCTTCTTTAGATTTAAGAAAAAGGTCCTGCCAGAGACATGGGCAATTTTCGATGTGTCAACTGATTATTTCGAGGATACAACCTTTGATCATACACAGAGAGTTGATTACCAACGGAGGCCATCAGGTGTAATAATTCGGGACCGTGGTCTTCTGTCAGAGGTTTGTTTTCAAAAATCATCACCTTTCTCTAGTTGCTTTGGAGTTTTTATGTATGTTTAGATATATGTATGTGAAAATTGTCAAAGTATAGTTCAACGGACTTATATACTTGATCAAAAGTCAAATTCAAATTTCTACCTCCACCTACATGGAAATATGTTTGCTAACAAGAACAATAACTCAAGGACATTAGTGCGTATATGTCTAATGACTAGAGGTCATGGACTCAAGTTCCCACACCTCATTGTTTGTAGAACTCAAAAAAAGTTGTTGGTTTATTAAATGATTAATTGAAAAGTAATGGCAAGGACTAAAGCCAATATGAATACAACTTTTTTAAATGTTGATATCAAAAGGCCACAATAGGATTTATAGTACTCCTGATTTCGTTACTATGCTTGATCTCTGTTTTTCATTTTTGAATTATTTGTTTCACAGGTTATATGGGTTGAAAATGCAGTTTTACAGAAGATTGATACCCCCAAAAATGTGTTCTCCAACTCTCCTTTAACTGCAATGCGCTGGATGAGTATGTTATCGCAAAATATGAAACGTAGACGTAGCAAGGTGTTGACTTCGGGGATGTACATTGACTCTAAGGGTATGCTGTATGCTCTTACCTTCCAAGTTGACTCTAAGTATGTTACTTTCGAAGTTGGAGATTTTTCATGGGTAGCAAAAAAAAAAAAAAAAAAAAAATCAAATTTAGCAATTACCGATATTGATAGGAGCAAAACTGATGACTTTAATGAACTTAAGCTGATAGTCTAATATAAGTGAAAATTGATTGATAACTTCAATCAAGTTGGACTCATTCAAAACTAAGATTCAAAGTATTGAAACTTGAAATATTTTATGATGTATAAAATATTTTTAAAAAGTTACTATAATTTAAATAGGGATGACAACAAATTTTTTCTAAGTTTTTATACATATATATGTATATATACATATATATACATATATATATATATCTATGTATATATACATACATATATATATATATATATATATATGTATATACATATATATATATATATTAGGAGTTCAAAATTTATTTTTTTTGAGGAAGAAAAGACATGATTGCATACGAACCTTAGATATAAGGATATGACTATGCCCTCAGTGTTGATTTTGATGCATCTGCATTTTATCATATTAGTTTTTTTTTCCTTGAAATTAATTATCGTACTGTACTTTTTAAAACAAATGATCATACTAATCGATATATCATAATATTTGATTAATGGAATGACAGAATTACCAAATCTGGTGTTGATTGGGGATAATCTGAAGAGAGCCTATATACAAACAGTTAATCCTTTTCCAAGGGAAAGAAAATGGGATCTATTTTCTGATGATAAAATAAGGATTTTGAGAGACATGAAAGCACATATCGGCGGCTATCACAACGATTATATTGCCTCAAGTACCATATATGTTCCAGATACCCCCGCCAGACTCTTAGTATTTCTCAACATAAATAATGTGAAACTTCAGGTACGATCTTAAGCTTGTTGATTCTTTTTTCTTTTTAATTCATCAACAGAGATAGAAGACTCGAACTCACGATTTATTGGTTTATGACTACACACCTTTGTTGCTGAGCTATTACTCGCAAGCTAGACGAGTCTTAAACATTATATATATTTTTGTTAAATACTATTTTGGTTTACGTAGTTTGAATCTCATTCTATTTAGTCATGCTTGTAAATGTTGAAATTTATCTGTAACTCTTAAAATTAAGACTTTATTGTTGGTTTGAAGCTTAACTTTGTTATCATTTCCATCCAAGAATATGCACAATGTCAATGCAGTTCCAATCTTATAGAATGATAGCTAATAAATACTTTTTTAGAAGAAAAAAGAGTCAATAGTCAACAAAATGACTAATTATAAGGTTTATTGATATTTTATAATTCAATAATATATAGAAGATTCGAACCTGCAGTTTCATGGTCATCAGATCATACCTCATGTTGGTTGAGCTCTGCTCTATCGACAAGGTTTATTGAAATTTAAATAGCAATGTAAATGGAAAAAATGATATTTTAAGTGAGCTATCTCTCGTTCCATACCATACTATTCTGAAATGTGCTTACTTAACATGACCACACATACAGTGGTCGAGCATACAGTATTTGGCACAGCTTAAGATGGCAGTTGCATTTGTAACAGAAGATGAAAGTAATTACATTAATTTACGTGTGAAAATCGACTCCGTAGAAGGCGAGGTTCCTAAGGTACTTCTCTTAATAAACTTCTCTACTTGAATCATTGCTAAAAACTATTATACTTCAATGTTATGTTTGTTTATTGTAACAGGGGCTTGAATTTTTCCTACAAGAAACTTCAGTAGATGAATATTGCTCCTTTGTCATATCATCAAAAATGTCAGAAGCAGATGTTCATAATTCTCTCACACCCAGGTTTTGCAAGAAAAGTTTGATTCTGAAACCTTCTGGTTTTGCCATAATGCCTGCTGGACCGGGAGGTCTACAGTCCAGGGCGTCCGTTGTGACCATCTGCATAAATCGGAACCTTGTAAATATGAATGATGATCAAATAATTGAAGCAATGAGAGGTTACATGAATACTGTCATTGATCAGATAAACTCGTACTCGATCTCCAAACGTTACGGATGACGACTGAAGAGAACACCATTTATTAGTGTGAGATAGGTATAATACATACTCAGGTAAAATGGATTTTTTTTTTTCTTGCACAATTCATTTTATTTATTTCTATTCGTTCTACTATCGAACTTACGATGTTCTATACTACACCTCATGCAAGTTTTGTTGCTTCAATTTGGAGGTGAACATTATTAGCAATGTAAGTTTTTTAAATCAAGCATTGCAAGTTTTGTAGGGAGCTTACTTCCTATTGGAAGTTTCCAATTCTTGGTCTTTTCTTTAGTTGAATGTTGTCGTAATTTCTTTTCAAGGGGTTTTTATATAGTTAGTAAATTATTTTGTTCCTTCATTAAATTATAGAGGAGATATATAGGAAAAAAAAGCAAGCGTAACTACTTCCCGTCCTCCCTAGATTTCATCTCTACGATCTACTTGGGAGATTTTAGGCGTGTGGGCCCCAATGGTCATACAGATCCAATCCTCTAATGAGTAGGGTGCCACACCAAGAAGGTAAGGTACTGATCTAGTGGGCTCAAGGTTGGGCAAGGCCCAATGAGGCCTGAATGGACTGAATCTGAAGGGAAATGTGGTCCCAAGGGGCTAGAACCACCCTTTGGAGACAAATAGGGGGCTCGGGAACTTAGGGGTGGAAATGTCTGACCCCTTGGGACCCAGGTTGAGAAATACCCGACCCAACATGGGTCTCAGTCGAGTGAATCCTAACCCTTAACTTCACCAGGGGGTGTCTTTGGCCTTCGTGGGCTCTCCTTGCGCCCGTCCTGCCCACCTCCGAGCTTGGTCTACGCTCTCCCAAGAATTGTCGAGCTCTTCGAGAATCCCCCACAACATCATACATTTTTTTTCAAAAAAAAAAAAAAAAAACATAATTTCATCCATTTTATTATTTAATTCTTGTTAATATGTTTCATCTAAGTTATGACCTTAAACTTGGATAAGTAGTGCAATTAAAATCAAATATGTAATCTCAGTTCAAAGTTTGAATAGATATTGTCACGGTTCTAATTGAGCTATGCTTGCTAAAATAGATGAGAATACATAATTGATTTAAATCAGCTATGTAATCTCAATTTAAATCAAATATGCTCGGTATTTTAAGGTTTGTGGTCCCTCCTTCAATTTTGCTAAAAGCAAGTATAGTATCAATTGAGTTATGCTCGGTTTGACAATAAACGTAAACTTTGACTTCTTATTACAAATAGTTTATTCAAGAGAGAAGTGGAGAATAAAAAAGGAGAAGTTTTTTTAATATATATATATATATTTTATGTGGTGTTTGATTCTAATTGATTATTATTATCTTTTAGTATAAATACTATCTTATATCAGTTTAGTTATGTTGTATCTAATATTTTAGGCTTTTAAACAAAGTGTTTTAGATTTTTTTTAATACAACGAGACATCTTAGATTACTATAACAATTAACTTATGGTTGAGAATACATATCAATTGTCGTGAAGGTGTCTTGTCTTCCTTTTGACAAACAAAATTTTCTAGGTCAATGATAAATTGGATGAAAGGATTGTGTTTTTGTCAAAGACTATATTATAATTTGATTGCTTATGTTATTCCTAAAGAAGAATATTTATTATGTTATCTTATCTCAAGAAAGGTTATGTTGTTACTCAATTTCTGTTGAGTTGGTAGCATGTCTCTATTTACTTACGTACATTAAGTTGAGTTATTGCGGCAATAATACATTTTTTTAGTCTATTAAGTTATATATTATCAACTCAATTAAATTTTTTTTTAATATACTTGACTGTTAGACTATAGTTTATCAATTATATTATATTATTATTTAATGCTTTAATTATATAATATTTATTTTTTTTTATTTTTTTTATTTTTGTCTTTTATCTAGCATCATAGCCGATAAATATTGTTTAGGTGGATGGTAATAAAAACTATTCTTTTGCATTTTCTTAGTCCAAACTATTGAATGTAAAAATAATTATAATGTTCTTGGAAAGATTCAAATTTGAATATTTAAAAATGAAGAATTATTTTAAAGAAATGAAATTGATGTGGTTGCAGTGAATGATTATTTTAAATAAATTAAAAATGAGTGATTAAAATTATTATTTTGAATGATTAGAATTGAATGAAGTTTGGATATGCTTGTTTGAAGAGAAATTGTAAGAACCCATTTATAATAACTTGGTAATAACGTGAAACAAGCATCCATAAACGTATTAAACAATTACACCATTTTTTTTAATCACAAAAACTAATAAGAAAATGTTTTCAAATTTGTGTGAATCCCAGTTATGGATTTCATAGCACACCAATGTATGAACATTTTCTTACCTTGAAAGTAGCAACTGTCTTCTTCTTCTTCTTTTTTTCTTTTTTTTTTTTAATTTTTAATTTAACCTAAGGCTACAAAAACATATTTCTTTAACCTGATCTAATTGCATGGACTAAGGAATATTTTTATTAACAAAAGGAAAAAGTCTGATAGAATATATGGGAAATTAAACAGGAAAATGAAGCATGCTCAGGTACAAGTTGAAAAAAATAAAATACAAAGGAGCATGCTAGATGCATTTCTCATCCCACCTCATATTTCAATTTAAGAAATAAAAAAACTTCATTTTCGTTCATTTTGGTCATTAAACTTTTAAAATTCAATTTTAATTCTCAAATTTTAAAGTTTGTTCGGTTTTGATTTGAATTTTCAAAAGTCCAATTTTAATTTCTAAACATTCGAAAACCTTTTATTTTAGTCTTTGTATTTAAAAAAAAAAAAACTAAAATCAGCCACTATAATAAATTTAAAGTTGATATACTTTTTTTAATTAATTCAAAAATGTTAATAATTATAATATGAATTAATAAAATATGTGAACATATTTTAAAAATATAAAGAACGATGGTTAATTTTTAAATAATTTATAACAAAAAAATTTCGCTTTTAATTTATTTTAAAAGTTCTGGTACTAAAGTTGGATCAAAATTAAACTTTTGAAGATTTAAATAATAAAATGAAACAAATATTAAAATATATGGACAAAAATTTAAAAATTTAAATACTAAAATGCAACAGATCTTATAATCTATCGACAAAAATGATATTTTAACCCAAATACGCGACTGGAATTGTATTTGTTACCTTTCTTAATAGCATACTAATGTATAAAATTTTAATTTTCATAAATTAACAATATTTGAAATAATTAAGTTTTAAATAAAGTAATTGAAAAAATAAAAGATTATGTTTCTCTCCAAATGCATCTCCATATTCATCTAGGAAAATAATTCCATAATTTCCTAATTAGAAACGGATTGTATTGAGTACTTTCCTATATATATGTAACTTCCCCTTTTGGCAATTCCAGATAAACCATTATTCACCGACCAAGCTTCATACAATTACCGGCGGCTCCTCCACCACGTACGTAGTTGCTTTTCGCCGGAATTTCAAATGCCGGCCAGAACCTCCGCGGTCTCACCCGTTACCAGAGTAAATACAATTCTATGTTATTTGCTTGTTTAATTTTTTTTTTTTTTTTAATATTAGTAGGTAAAGATTAAAAATCGATTTTCTTTTTTCTTTTTCATCTAGACAAAACTGCCGTGTAGATTGAAGAAATTTAAAAATTTGTTTAAAAAAAATATGTTTTTTTTTAGATTATAACATTTGAGGTAGAGATAAAAACCGGTAGCCTCATTGTTCTTCAACCTTCCCTAATTCTATTTAACTATTGTTTTTTTGACCAAAAAATAAAGAAAATAAATTAAAAAGCTAAGGTTATGAATTTGAATGAATAATATATTGTTATTGAGTTAAAAAAAAATGTATAAAATTTTAATTCATCAATAATCGGAGGGTTTCAAGCTCATTACCGGAGAGTTAAAAAAAAGCCTATCAATAGGTAAGATTCAAGTTGAGCTAAATAATAATAACTTATTGTACTAAAAAAATATATTAATAATAAAAATAAAAACTTAGTATAGAGAAAATTGATTTTATAAATTGATATTAATAATTCAAATTTAAGATTAAAATTATATGACCGACCAAAGAAATTGATGGTTAAGCTAAATTTGTGGTCAAATTTTTTGTTTCTCTAAATAAAAACGGTAACACAACCTTTAACCCATGAAAGAAAATAAATAAAAAGTCTAAAATAAAAATTATTTCATCCCTCCAACTTGGTAGAGAAGAAATTGATTTCTTTTCCCCCAAGAATTGATATACAATATATAATAACATTTTCTTTGCAAAGTTATATATAATTTAATCCTTGTTTCTTCTTCACCAGGAAGAATCCATGGAAGAACACAACAGCAAAAACAACATCTTACCTTACTTGCCAGAAGATATGATAATCGAAATTCTTCAACGCTTGTCTTTAAGATCACTCGCCGCAGCAAATTGCGTCTCTAAGCTCTGGCAAACCCAAATTTCTTCCATATCTCTCTTTCAATCCGCCATTTTCAAACCTCTGCACCATGGCTATGGCTTCTTCTTTCAGAGCCCCACCATTTCCAAACACTCCCTTCCAATTCACTTTTTCCCTTCCTCTCCAACTATTCTCAATACCCATTTCCCTAAACTCACCATTCTTTCATCCAGCAATGGCCTTCTTCTCTGTGGCAAATCCAATCAAAACCCCACCTTTAATTACTCTGTTTGGAATCCCATCTCTAATCGCCTGATTTCAGTTCCCAAACCGGCAAATGTCTTCACCGCCGTTAAAATTGGGTTCCATTCCCACGATTCTGTTTCATTTACCATCGTTAGATTTGGGAATTTGGGGATTGAACCGATGGAGATTTACTCCTCTGAAACAGGGGAATGGCGGCGTTTGGATATGGGTTTAGAGACCGATTCGTTGTTTTTGCCTTGTGAAGGACCGGCGGCGGTGGTTCTGAACGGGGTGTTTTACTGGTTGGAGTTTTGGTCGATGATTTACGCTTTCGATTTGCTCAATAACGAGTTTCTGAAAGTGGAGTTTCCTTTGGAAGAGCCGGAGTATCGCCGGAATGTGTTCACCCGTTGCCTCGCCGTCGCCGGCGGGGAGGTAATGATGGCGTCGACCGACGGCGAGGTTGTTGAAATTTGCGTTCTGAAGGATAGGGCTTCGTCTTTGTGGAGTTTGAAGTGTAGATTGAGCGTTGAAACTCTTGTTGGCATTAACACAAACACTTTGAGTGCCAGTCCTGCGGCGGCGTATGGTCGGAGAAATTTGGGGATTGTGGGGTTTCAGGCGCGTGATTCGGAGAGGATTTACTTGAACACGACGGAGGCGGTGATTCGTTGTGATATTGGAAGTGGGAAAGTTGAGATTGTTCATCGATTTGATCAGAGTTTGGGATGTAGGAATGCTTCTGATTTTAGGTTCTTTCCTTGCGAGTTTTTTTAGCTTGCTGTAATCTTGTAGGAGATGTTTGGATACCATCGGAAAGATAATCTTGTCCGACATGTTTGGATACTATGGGAAAGGTAATCTTGTCG
>JBBMEG010000018.1:4988515-5002933 GCA_037832605.1 Cyclanthera cordifolia
TTTCCCGGTTGCCCGGCAAATTGGCCGAATCCGATCTGCTCTCCCCTCACCGAATCGGTTGACCCGACCCCTCCAAGGCCACCGGCCCCGAACACCGCGCCTTCTCCCCACCTGTTCGCGTGCCAGCTCCCAGCCCCTCTCGCACCAGCCCCGCCTGCGACCCCCACGCCCAAGCCGTCGCCTGCCCCTGCCACTCCTGTTCGAACTGCGCCCGCACCCCCTCCTATGCCGACGCCGAAGCCTCCGCCTCCAGCCCCTACGGTCAAGCCTGCGCCGCCTGCAAAGCCCGCGTTCGCGCCTGCAAAGCCCGCGTTCGCGCCTGCGCTCGCGCTCGCGTTCGCGCCTACACCTCCTGGCCCCGTACCCGCGACCGTGCCCAGACCCGCGACCGTGCCCAGACCCGCGACCGTGCCCAGACCCGCGACCGTGCCCAGACCCGTCCCCACACCAACGCCGTTCGCCATCGACCCTGTATTTCCGCCTCCCGCTGTGTTCGCGATCGCCGCCCTAGCCCTTGCTGTCTCCGATCGCGTGCGAGCCGCCATTCCGCGCCCTTCTCCCGCCGTCGCCTCCCTCACCAAGCCCGACTCTTCGCTTGATTCCCGTCGCAGGAGGTGCGCAATCATCGCCGACAGTTCTTCTTTGACTGCTTCCAGCCCGGCGTGGTGCTGCGCTATTAGTTCTCCTTTCATCGTCTCCATCCCGAGCTTCTGCTGAGCGTTCAATCTGCCTTCCAATTCCGTCATCTGCGTTTTCAAATTTCCCTCCAATTCCTGCCTCTTTGCGTTGGCTTCCTCCACGATCTCCTCCAGTTGTTTGAGTCGGGTCTCCCCCTTCCCTGCCATGATCCGAGACTGGCTCTGATACCAAATTGATGGAGTCAATCAATTTGGATATCAAATCCAAGAACAAGAATCTTTTATTATCCTTAGTTGCTTTTACAAGAATGAATTTCTGAATGAATTACCCCTAACCCTCCTTCACTCTAATATAGCCCTCTTTTCCAACTACCATAACTGTCTAAACCACCCACCCTTTTGCTAACTGCCTAAACCGCCGTGCCTTCTTGTTTAGCCTATTACAGTGCTTATTTCGTCCTCCGTTTATACACTTTGAGGGTTGAGGTCTTATCAGAACCATCAATGAATTTAATGAGTAGGAGTACCGAGGCAACCCTAGTAGGGCTAAGCCATCCCGGGTCTTCGTGTTTAGTATGCCGGGGCAACCCTAATAGGGCTAAGATAACCTGGGTTTCTATGACTAAGAATGTTGGGGCAACCCTAATAGGGTTAAGCCAACCCGGATAGATTATTTAATGTGGACTTCATGAACACTATAAGCACGACGATGCAATATCATTCGAACACGACATAGCAACAATATCCAAACACAAGGGTATAAATCACGGAATTCGAATCAGAACATCAATTAATTCCACAACTATCACCCTAATCATGCATATAATTATCCACATGAACCTTGGTTAGGGACATGTTTCCCTTACCTTGGCCAATTTCCACTAAATGCGCTTAGGAATGCTCGAACCGTGACTTCTGGACGTCTCTCCACTTGAAACTGGACTATGCATGGTCAAGGAGTCAAAAATAGCCCTTAAAACTATCGAAAAAAGACTCAAAGTATCGAAATTACCCACAATATAGTATTCGAAAATTTTCCGGCGACCGGCAGCATCGCGTGGCTGGAAAAGTGGCCGGAGAAGTGATCGACGACGGTGTGTGCAGATGGCAGCGAGGGCGCGTGAATTTCACGCGCAACGGAAAAGTGCCTGCAGCAAAAGGATGCATGGTGCGCGCTGTTTGGCGAAACCCAGGTTCAGAAGGAGTTAGGTGAGGTTTGGGCGACAGATTGTGAGGTTCGGATTGGCGGCGTGAGTTGCAAGGACTGACTCCCTCAGCTATGTCGGCGGTGCTGTTGGAACTGTAGGTCCACTCGCCTCATGAGATGAGATGATTCTTCGAATATACATGTCTATACTTTTAGGAGTCGTATAAGTGGTTCAACTATCTAAAAGATAGAGTATTGTAGTTTACCGTGTTATCTCATTGTAAAAAACGACTCAACCTGGTTCAAAACTTTGTAACATTTTCATCCTACCAATGAAAATGTTTTGGTTTCGATCAACGAAAAAATGAAAACTCGTCAACTGACAAATGAATAAAACTACACAGAATTCAATCACAAAAGACTCGAAATTAAATTACAGACATTCAAGTTCAATTATCCCAACTTAGCCACGAAATCAAATAGGTAAAAAAGTGTTTCCAACTCAACCAGAAGAAATAATTTTCTATAACCAAACCACAAAAACCTCTTTAGCTATCCCACAAATCACGAAAAAAGGGATTTAAAAAAAAAAAATGGAGGCTTTTATTTTATCGTTTATTCAAGCCAAGAATTAAATTTGACGATTGAAAGTTAAAAGTTAAACTTGACAAAAGACAAGATTGGAGATGAACTATTCTCATCCCAAGCATAAAATGTAACGATTTTATTTGGGTTCTTATACTTAAATATTAGGATTATCTTTTCTTTTCTTTTTTAATGGAAAAGAAATAAAGGGTGAAAATAGTGAGGAAACTGATGCACACACGACTCACATCTGCGTAAAAGATAAATCAACCATCTCATGGATTGCCCCGAAAAGGCCAGCAAGTGCTCCCTTACTACATGTTAGGTATTGAAGGGGAGACACTGGAGGGTCCATGACATTAAATTCTTGATTCATGACTGTTACATTAACATCTAAATTTCATGAAATGTAGGGTATGATTGAATCCTGACCCTTCATTTTCAAGGTTTCTTGGGTTTAAGAGAGCACGAGTTCAGTTGATGTTAGCTATCTACTCAGACAATCACAGATTAAAAAACAATAATTATGAAAGACCAAAATTGAAACCCCCTAAATTGACTTAGTGACTAATAAAAATCATGTAAATAATATCTACCATGGAGTGACTTAGTGATCAAGAAGGGTCTTAGAGTGTTTAAGGTGATGGGTTCAATCCATCGTGACCACCTAACTAGGAATTAATTTTCTACGAGTTTTCTTGACATCCGAATGTTGTAGGGTCATTCGGTATGTTCCGTGACAATAGTCGATATATTAAATAACAAAGAGCTCATAGGAAATGAGTTAAATCATGATAGCCAACTACTCATATTTAATATTTCTATAAGTTATTTTGACAACTTTTTTTTTTTTGGTATATGTGACTGTTCGGGCGAGCTTACGCTCACCTCGATTAATGTCACGGGACATATTAAACGACCAAATGTAATAGCGTTAAACAATTATTGAATGAGAATAGTTAAGATGTACGTAAGTTGGTACAAATACTCACTCATGATAATCAACACTAGTCTTGTGGTCGATAAGATATTGATAAATTAAGAGGAAATGAATTCAATATATAGTGATCACCTATCTTTGTATTTTGTCAACAAAATATTTTAGGATTTGAAGAGTGTTCCATGAAATTAGTTGAAATGTGCCTAACTGCCCAATATCAAAAGGAAGTATTAAGTTTTGACGAGGTAAAGAAAGTCACCCCCACAATATGTACAAATAATTAGTATTGTAAAGTTAGTGGCAGCCCACTCAACCTAATTTAATAAAATAGGATGATTCCAAACCTGCAGACATGGCCCTCCCAACATGCAGGGCTGTAACTTAATGAACAAAATCACCATAAATGAGCTTTAAGGACCACTGACAAATAACAATTTACCATCTTGATAGAAATTTACTTTGTTTATTTATTTATTTACCCCACCCTTTCTTTAAAGGTTTATTTATTTTTCTAGTTCTGGAAATATGATTCACTGCTAGTTTTTGCTTTGGATAAATGCCAATTATATGGGTCAACTATGACTGATTCACCTTTTGTATATTTTTACTGTTTAGGAAATAAGTAAAAAAAAATAGCCATTTGTAATTTGAAATGTGTTTAATACTTTTGATTGATTCACCTACCTTTATATAGTGCAGGTTGGCCAAAACATTCCTTCCCCCTTTTTGAAGTTCTTCCCTTTCCTTCTAGAAGCTGAAAGTAGTGACTTGCATTATCAATCAAAGAAATAGAATCTCAGTTGGTGAAACCAAACCTATTTATATATAATTGCAATTAGCTTTTAAAACATGGTTATATTTTATATTTAATCCCTAAATTTGGGGGGAATTTAAAAATTTCTAAGTTTTTGTAAAAATAAAATTCATTTTTATTATTTGTGAAAAAGTTATAATTTAGTCCATCTAAGTTGAAAATTAGAGTTCACTATGAAACTTAGTAAAGAGCCATTTTCATTCGTCTTTAATCATTCATTTGTTGTTGATGTGTCTATGACGTAGCAATTTATTGTGTTAGTGGAAACATGGGTTGATTGTGTGTATTCAATCCCAAAATCCATCAGTCCCCAAGGAGTGGTGCAATTGGTTGAAGACTTGGGCTCGACAGGTGTGCTCCCTCAAGATTCTAGGTTCGAAATTGTTTGTGACAATAGTTTGTAGTCTTCACTTCTTTGATGTATTCTGATGTCGGGCCTAGGGACGGGCATAGTTACTCGAGTATAATTTGAAATATCTATTTTTGAAAAAAAAATCTCAAATCCATCAATATTGAGTCTTATCTGGATTTTTTTTTTAATTATAAAAACTAAATTTAAACTTTTCTCAAAAGAATTAATTTTTTTTTTTTACTTTGCCCTTAAAAATGGAAAAGAAGGACCAGATCTGAAATCGAAGGCTCGACTTTTGAGAATAGATTAAAAGCTATATAAATTGAATAAACAGAACAACTTTGTGGATGCAAACTCAATTGAAGGGGGCTTTAGGATAACATAAAGTTCAATTAGTGTTATGTTTGCCGATGTAAGCATGGATCAGCTGATAATAAAGATACATTAACATCTACTTCATCTGTCGTAGCGTGTTTTTCATTTTTAATATTATAATTTAGAAAAAAAAAAAAAAAAACTATGTTTGATATTTCGAAGAGGATCGTTATTTTAAATTTTGACAATTTATATATTTATAACAGAAACCACTGCTTAATTATTGTTATCAGTTTCTTTTTTTTTTTTCTTTTGAATAATTGCTATTTTGTAAAACCCTCTTTAACTAGTTAAAGATCAGAAAACAAAAGGAAGGTTTCTCGATTCCTCGAGGGATGATTGGGAAACAATAGACAAATTTTAGCAAATTTCAACTGAACAACCATAAACTTCTTTTTCTTTTCTTTTTTTTTTTTTTTGAAGAAAAAAGAAAATGAGAAAATGATGGTACTACATCATTCATGAACTTAAGGGTGTTCACATGTCGGTGTTGATTTTCAATGAAAATGGACACCATACTAATATCTTCAGTTTGTTTGAAAATAAAATTGAACAAACGGATCGATTAAGTTTATTAAATTGTTTTTCTTTTTCTTTTTTTTTAATTTAAAAACATATTTACCATACAAATTTTTATTCCAGTTTTGAGAATTGATTAAAAAAAATGAACACGTCTAATACTTTTTAGAACACATTTGAAACTAAATTAATTTTACAAAAATTTAATAACAAATTTAATTAATTATATGAAAAATATTGAAATTATATAAATGAATTTTTTATTAATTGATCAACTGATCGATTTAACTGAAAAGAATTTTGGTTAAATATTTCTTTTAATCTACATCGATCTACACGTACTTAAAACTTATTTGTCGTTCTTAATTCAATTAGTCGAATAGATTTTTGGAGAATATATGAATACTCCCCCCATAAGCTTACCTGTTGCCAACCTCAGCGTAATCTTATAAATGAAAAACTATTATTTTATTTAGAATTTGCCATTAGCACTTTAATAATTGGAAAGAAAATGCATTACAATGTTGTAATAAATTAAACCTTTTGAATAATATAAAAGCAATTTGATGGCCATCTTAGAGGACCTATTTTACTAATAAAGTGATTTAAACTTTAAACTATTGTGTGAACAATTATGACGACTTGCTTTAGTTAATCGTTTTAAACAGAAACTTTACGAGTCTTTAATAATATTAAAATTTGTAATTACAAAGGAAAAATTAATATTATTACTTCCACTTGTGTTACAATAATTATTTCATTTCATGTTCTAAAAAAATGATTATTTCATTGGTTTATACGTCGTTATAGTCAGAGCGAACATAGTATCACGGTCTAACTTTGTTTGGAGATTTGCGATACGTTTGAATGGTACTGCTCTAATTCGGCGAGCATGTAACCAAACGAAAGCGCAAAGCGGGTGACACAATCGGAACAACCTCTCTCACGAGTCTCGTGAAAATGTTTTCGAAAAAGAAAGAAATAGTGCTTTTAAATACATTTGGTTTGAAAAAGTATATGACAAATACAATAAGGACAACAACAAGCTTGCATTCATCATATAATAAGAGGGAAGCTTCAAGAGGCATACTCTATAGTACATTCTGGACCATTTTTTATGCCATAGACTTGAACGTCAAAATGGCGAAAAGTCATACGGCTCCAAAATATAAATAAAATTACAATAACAAGAAAAGTAAATCATATATTAGAAAAGCATGATACAAAGGATCTAGAGGTTCATGCGATCATGCGATCATGTGCAACATGCACTTACACATAGTTCAGCTGACAGTAGTAATGCATTAGCATCCACTAGATCAGTAGTACAATGACTACCATTACTAATATTTTAAAAAAGTTATTATATTTATAATTATTTTTTAGACTTCACTCATTTTATAAACTTCTCAAAATAAAAATTCACTTTGAATTTGGGACTACTCTATGCATTAATAAAACAAAACCATTCTCTAAGTTTAATAAATAAATAAAACAAAATAAAAGAGTTTCATTTTCTATAGTCAAAATTATTTGTACAAAGAAATCATATTCATAATTCAACCAGTCAAAAACCGGCTTATATCAAACCAGATCTGATCCCATAAACCGAGTGAAGGTGAATCTCAGTAGATCCAAGTTTTATCCCATCCAATCGTTGTACTCCACGTGTCCTTACTTTCCCGGCCATCTGGCACGAGCTACGATTCATTTGTATTTCCCTTTTTACCCTTTCAGCCAAGCACCGCAATGCCTGGGCTGCCATCAAATTTTCACAAGCGGACACGTGGGTTAGTAACACGTGGCGCAATCCTGATGACTACCGACAACCGTTCATTACCGGTGGGCGGAACCCTTCCTTCTCCGGAGTCACCATGTTTCTTATATTACTTTGCTAATTTGTTCCCTTCAAAATCTCTCGAAAACCCGAGTGAATTTTCGCTCCGAATTCTCTACAAGCTTCATCCAGTCGACTCTGTAAGTCTCTTAATCTCTCCTTCTTCCGCCATTGTTGTACTTCTTCGAAGATCCTTTTCAATTTGCTTCTTGTTTCTGTGTTTTGCTTGTTAATGTAATCTAATCGATTTAAGGATCCTATAATTCCTTGTGTTTCGGAATTTCATTGAATGAACCGTTTCATTAGGTTGCGTCTTTGTTCTATTTCTCTAGATTCGATCGTTTTGTTCGACGTTTACGTCACGTAGTTTGAATACTCTGGTTACTGTTTATTATTCTTGCTTTTGTCTTGCGTTTACAGTAGTTTTAATTGTTTTTTCGAATAGGAAGTCGTAGTTAAGCGAGGTATTGGTGTTTTTCTACTGGATTTTGGGATTTGGAGATGGATTTGTGAGTGATTCTTGCGTTATGGAGACCTGCCGATTAGCTGGATTTGGTTATTCTATCCGATGAGACGCCGGCCGGTAGTGTTTGCACCTTTGGAGCATATGGAGAGAGGAGCCGGGAAGAATCAAAACTCTCGTCTTTGTTTTCTTGCATTATTGTCGGCGTGTTTTTGGGTACTATTGTTGTACTTTCATTTCGTGGTGCTTGGAAGTCGTTCTGTTGACGAATCAATCAAATTAAGCTCCGAAGATGCATCTGTGAACTTGCCTATAGTCCGGAAATTTGCCCCTTCTCGTGTGTTCAATGCACCAAATGTCGATGTGAAATCAATCCACGAGCCGACTCAGCCTGTGGACCAGCAGCCTAAGTCCATAGAAAAATCTGGGATTCAGAATTTTCCTTTTGTTAAAGCATTGAAAACTCTTGAAAACAAGAGTGATCCATGCGGTGGGAGGTATATATTTGTTCATGATCTTCCTTCTAGGTTTAATGAGGATATGCTGAAGGAGTGCAAGAGTCTAAGCCTTTGGACAAATATGTGCAAGTTCACAACTAATGCTGGGCTTGGTCCACCACTTGAGAACGAGGAAGGAGTGTTCTCAGATACGGGTTGGTATGCCACAAATCAGTTTGCGGTCGATGTGATTTTCAGTAATCGAATGAAGCAATATGATTGTTTGACTAAGGATTCTTCCATTGCTTCTGCCTTTTTTGTTCCATTTTATGCTGGATTTGATATTGCGAGATACCTTTGGGGATATAATATATCTACTAGAGATAGAGCTTCACTCGATTTGGTTGACTGGCTTGAAAATAGGCCCGAATGGAGCATTATGGGTGGTCGAGATCACTTCCTTGTTGCTGGTAGGATCACATGGGATTTTAGGAGGCTATCTGAGGAAGAAACAGATTGGGGGAATAAGCTTCTGTTTTTACCTGCTGCTAAGAACATGTCTATGCTTGTGGTTGAATCAAGCCCATGGAATGCTAATGATTTTGGTATTCCATACCCTACATATTTCCATCCCGCAAAGGACGATGATGTGTTTGTTTGGCAGAATCGGATGAGAAAACTAAAACGCAAATGGCTTTTCTCGTTCGCTGGCGCTCCACGTCCCGACAATCCCAAATCAATAAGAGGGCAGATTATTGATCAATGCAAGAAATCTAAGGTCGGCAAGCTACTGGAATGTGATTTCGGGGAGAGCAAGTGTCATTCTCCGAGCAGTATAATGCAAATGTTTCAGAGCTCTCTTTTCTGCTTGCAACCACAGGGTGACTCGTATACAAGAAGATCTGCTTTCGATGCAATGTTAGCCGGTTGCATACCAGTTTTCTTCCATCCAGGATCAGCATACACCCAATACACTTGGCATCTCCCAAAGAATTTTACAAGTTATTCAGTATTCATCCCAGAAGACGATATCCGCAAGCGGAATGTCAGCATAGAAGAAACGCTTTCTCAAATTTCTCCTCAACAGCTGAAGCTAATGCAGGAGGAAGTAATCAGTATGATTCCAAGGTTGGTATATGCCGATCCACGCTCCAAGTTGGAGACTTTGAAAGATGCTTTCGATGTCTCGGTGCAAGCTATTATCGACAAAGTTACGAAGCTGAGGAAAGATATTATCGATGGACACACCGACAAAAACTTCATCGAAGAAAATAGTTGGAAATATGCGTTACTGGAAGACGGGCAACGAGAAGTCGGACCTCATGAATGGGATCCTTTCTTTTCCAAACCAAAGGAGGGAGATTCTGGTGATACATCTGCTGAAGCTGCAAAAAAATCATGGAAAAATGAACAGAGAGTCAAATCATGAAACTCAACTAAAGTTCAATGATGCATCAATTAACATATTATTATTTGTGATTTCCTAATGATTTCCACAGATAAGCTGAATAGAAAAGCCTAAAAAAGAGCCTTACAGAGCATCAAACCAGGTAGGCTTTTTATTGATTGAAAGCTTGATCATCATCCAGCCTAAAGGGCTGTGCTACAAAATCAAAACATTTGCTTATAGTTTTCTTACACAGAGAGTTCATAGTGTTCTTTACATGCTTTTTCCCTGTAATTCATTGTATTGAGAGTTCTCATTTTGTTGGCTAGATTTACCCTTCTCAAAACAGTGCACAAATCAAATTATTTAGATTTTAATTTCATGAATGCTTCACTTTTTGAAGTGAGCATTTAAATCTCTTCTTAGTAAAATGATACCACTTTTTTTTTGAAATGATACCAGAACTGAACCATCATTATTCTTTTCCTTCAGAGTTGTATGGCCTTTGTTGGCAAAATAGTCTGGAGTTGTGTGTCTGATTTAAGTAAGATATCTCAAGTAAACGGGCAGGTGGGTTTCTATCTGCTCTCATCATCGTCCAAAAACCAAGCCAAACTAACTTTTTTTTTTTTTTTTTTTTTTAATGTGATTAAAGAATTAAAATCATGTAATTTGTGCCACCAAAATAAAATGGCACGATGAAATAAACAAAACAGGAAAGAAATAATTCTCTGTTTTTATTCTTTGTATAATTATTTTTTTCTTATCATAAATATTATTTTATTTTACATCTAAAAATTTCTTTTATCTCAAACATAAAATTCACTCCAAACACAAATAAATGAGTAATTTCTCAAACCATTCTCTTTTCTAATCTCACATTACTCTTTTTTCAACACCCTCCAAACATAGAGGCATTTTTTGAAAAATAAACTGAAATAAACTTTTTAAATTGATCAAAGAAAAAAAAAAAAAAAATCGTAATCAAGAACCAAATGTGTGTCTCTCAAAAAATGTAAGTTAATAGTAAATCCATTTATACAATTGAACATTATGTAATTTATGATCCAATAAACTATACATTATTTATAAACCAAAAAAACATTATTTTTTTTATTAACAATATTTATGATGAGATTTTGAACCCTTAGTTGAAATTTTGAACCCTTAGTTAATCATACATCTTGTTAGTTAATCTAATTTTATTTAATTGAAACATAGAGTTTAATGTTAAATACTCTTAAGTAACTAAAATACAATAAAACTTATGGTATGTTCGGGCATCAAGAACAAATAGGGATCAGTTAGAGAATTATAATGATTTTTAGTATTTGGGTCACAAAAATTTATTAACCCCTTAATTATATTTTCTTAAAAAAAAAATTTGAATTGGGTTAACACCAAACAATGAAATGACTTTTACTAATTCTTTAATTTAACTATTTTTTATTCTTCCTTTTACAATGATTTATTTTCACAATAACTATTTTTCACTCACTTAATAAATAAATAAATAAATATATATATATATATATTAATTTATTATTATTATTATTATTATCATTTTCTTTATCTCAGACAAAAATACTCATAAACACATATAATCAAGTTGTAAGAATGATTATTTGTGTTAAATAATTATAAGAATAAATTCCTTTATCTCAAACAAAAATACTCATTATTATCCTTATGATTATTTAACGCAAATAAAAAAAATTTCGTAATCATTCTCTTTTTTCAGTCCTAAAATAGTTATTAGAAAATGCTATAATTATGTACATTAATTCTATCAACTCCACATAAAATCAATAAATAAGATATGAAGTTGAGAAAAGTGAAAGGGAGAAAGAAGAAAAGAAAAATAAATAACAGCACAGAAGGATCGGAAGCCAAGGAAAGGAAAAAACGAAGAGCGTGTTGCATTCAATTGTATTCCTTGTAAAATTCTCTGCTTACACTTTCTCATTTCTCAAACAAAAATTCACACAACTTTTTGAATTCAAATTCCTTTATATTTCACCATTACTTCTCGTGAAGCTTGAAGCAATCACCAAATCCTTCAGCTCCTCTCTATCGATCAAATTTATAAGTCTCTCTCTCTCAAAATAAAGGATCCTCGTGATGAAGAGCTCTTCGATTTCACGAGTTTCATATTTTATACTCAGATTTTCAATAACGATTCCTCAATCTAGACCCAGATTTGAATTTTCTTCGCTTCCTTCAAATACCCATCAAAATTTGATCCAAAATCATGAACCCAATTCCAAGAATCGGTGTCTTGTTTTTGGAAGAAAAGTATGGATTTCAATACCCAAATGTTTTTTGTTTCAACCCTTTTTCTCTGTTTTCTTTCGCTTCAAGTTCAAGCAAATATATCTTCTCTTCAAACTTACATCATTCAACTCCACCCATCTGGTTTAACCAGCTCTCTTTTTGATTCTAAACTTGAATGGCATCTTTCTTTTCTTGAACAAACTCTGTCTGCTGATGAAGACTCCGTTTCTCGCTTGCTTTACTCTTATTCTAATGCCATGGAAGGATTTGCAGCTCTGTTGTCTGAAACTGAGCTTGAGTATTTGAAGAATTTGCCTGATGTTGTGGCTGTAAGAGCTGATAGCAAGCATGAAATTCAAACTACTTATTCTCCCAAGTTTTTGGGGCTTAGTTTAAGCACACAAGGTGTTTGGTATAAGTCCTCAATGGGCCAAGGAGCAATTGTTGGGGTTCTTGACACTGGAGTTTGGCCTGAAAGTCCAAGCTTTAGTGATTCTAAAATGCCCCCAATTCCTAACAAATGGCGTGGGGCTTGCCAAGAGGGGCAGGATTTTAATTCCTCAAGCTGTAATAGGAAACTTATTGGTGCTAAATTCTTTATCAAAGGACATCATGTAGCTTCGTCGCCCCCTTCCGATATTGTCCAGGAATATGTCTCCCCTAGAGACTCCCATGGCCATGGGACTCACACGTCTTCTACCGCTGCGGGAGCTTCGGTTGAGAATGCCAGCGTGTTTGGTAATGGAGCTGGTGTGGCACAAGGGATGGCCCCACGAGCCCACGTTGCGGTATATAAGGTTTGCTGGTTCAGTGGCTGTTATAGCTCTGATATTGTAGCAGCCATGGATTCTGCAATAAGAGATGGTGTTGACATTCTCTCCCTTTCCCTTGGTGGCTTCCCGCTTCCGTTTTTCGACGACAGTATCGCCATTGGAAGTTTTCGAGCAATGCAGCATGGTATCTCTGTCATTTGTGCAGCAGGAAACAATGGCCCAATTCAAAGTTCTGTTGCCAATGTAGCTCCTTGGATCACCACCATTGGTGCGAGCACACTCGACCGAAGATTCCCAGCTATAGTTCGACTAAGCAATGGAGAAGCCATTTACGGTGAATCAATGTATCCTGGAAACAAGTTCAAGCAAGCTACCAAAGAGCTCGAAGTGGTTTATTTGACTGGAGGGCAAATGGGAGGTGAACTTTGCTTAAAAGGGTCTCTTCCGAGAGATCAAGTCGAAGGAAAAATGGTGCTCTGCGATCGTGGTGTCAACGGCAGATCGGAAAAGGGCCAAATTGTGAAGGAATCTGGAGGAGCTGCCATGATCCTCGCGAATTCGGAGATAAATCTAGAGGAAGACTTGGTTGATGTTCATGTTTTGCCAGCTACATTGATCGGTTTTGCGGAGGCAAATCGGTTAAAAGCATACATCAACACAACAACCAATCCAAAGGCCAGAATCCAATTCGGAGGAACTGTGATAGGAAGATCAAGAGCTCCATCTGTAGCTCAGTTTTCATCAAGAGGACCAAGCTTCTCCAATCCTTCAACTCTTAAACCTGATGTGATTGCTCCTGGGGTCAACATTATAGCAGCTTGGCCTCAAAATCTTGGTCCAACTGCCCTTCCAGAAGATTCTAGAAGGTCAAATTTCACTGTCATGTCAGGAACTTCCATGGCTTGTCCCCATGTGAGTGGAATTGCAGCTCTAATCCATTCAGCTCATCCAAAATGGACACCAGCAGCCATTAAATCAGCCATAATGACAACTGCTGAAATAACTGATAATTTTGGTAAGCCAATTCTTGATGGCAATAAACCAGCTGGTGTTTTTGCAATGGGAGCTGGTCATGTAAACCCAACAAAAGCCATTGATCCTGGTTTGGTTTATGATATAAATCCATTTGATTATGTCATTCATCTCTGTGCTCTTGGATACACCCATTCAGAAATCTTCATCATCACCCATATGAATGTCAGCTGCAACAAAGTCTTGCAGATGAACAAAGGCTTCACCCTCAACTATCCTTCTATGTCCATCGTTTTCAAGCACGGAACAACAAGCAAGACGGTTTCGAGACGGCTGACGAACGTGGGAACCCCGAATTCCATCTACTCAGTGGAAGTTACGGCACCCGAAGGGGTTCGAGTTCGAGTTAAGCCTCGGCGCTTGGTGTTCAAACATGTGAACCAAAGTTTGAGTTATAAGGTGTGGTTTATGTCTGAGAAGGGAAGAAAAGGCAGAAAAGTGAGCTTTTCAGAAGGGAATTTGACATGGGTTCATTCTGAAAATGGAAAATACAAAGTTAGAAGCCCAATTGTGGTGACTTGGAAGAATTAAGGTTATCGACATGATCAGAATGAGTGTTTGGAAGTTGGTTTTATGATTCTCAAAGATATTGATTCATATTTGAGTCATGGTTTGGTTAGTTTAATAATCTTTAGAAGTTTCTTCCTTTGAAATTTCTAGTGTAGAAAAATCTGTCTTTTGTCTTCTAGCAGAGGCAGAACTGGATTGATTTACTTGTCTTCCAGTTAACAAAAGTTTCATTTTTAAGATTTGACATTTATATTATCTCTTGTATGGTTGAAATTAAATTATATATTTAACATTTTCAAAGACTTAGACGAATTATTACGTGTTGGTTATCTTCT
>JBBMEG010000018.1:5003033-5027525 GCA_037832605.1 Cyclanthera cordifolia
TTTTTTAATATCTGCCATTTGAATATTCTTTTTCCTTCTTCTCCTTTTAAGGACAACACCACAAATCTTGGGGTAGCAGATATAAACTGAAAAGAGAGAGGCTTGTATAACAAATAATGTTGCAAACTTTCATCATCTTCTCCAATCTCCATTGAGTGAGAAGAAAAACTTAAACAGGAAATATTACAGCATAAAAAGTACCTTCCCATGGCATTACTTCCTCTCATATTCACAACATAAACATGCCCACATCTGTATATGTAACTTCCAAAGTACACAAATTGACAATTCCCAGAGCAGGGGAACAAGATCAGAACGCCCCCCCCCCAAAAAAAAAAAAAAACCATTTTCTTTTCAAAGTGCTTCGTTTGTTACCTCTCTCTCTCCTTTGCACAGTTTTCACTGCCTCAGTCCCATGCATACTGACCTTCCTCATATAACACCAACACTTTCTCTTGATGCTACAGAGCTGCAAATTCCCCCACAGAGAATCCGGGTCGTGCAAAAAAAAAAAAAAAAAAAAAAGAAAAAAGAAACGTCTTCACTGGTGAGTTGATCACCTGCCAATTTGATTAGCTTCAGCTGCTTTCATTACCCTAAGCCTCTTCACGGCGTTGGTAAACATTCTGAATGCATGATAACAACAAGAATAAAAATGTAAGAAAAATAAAAAGAAATTGAAACAAAAACATCCATTGATGATTGAATCCACTTGACAAGAAGGTTGAAAGATCGGTTGAGAAGATCTTTAGTTTTAAATTACCATGGACCTCGTGGTCAAGAGAGTTGTGGAGAACCAAAAGATTATGGATCAATCTATAGTGGTCACGTACCTAAGAATCAAATTTTTTGATTTTCTTGACATCTAAATATTGTTGGGTTAGATAAATTGTTCCGTGAGAATAGTGTGGGAAAGCAAAACTGAACATGCATAGAGTGATGATGATGATATATGTATATATATATATATTATATATATATATATATAAGAGTTTGATTTTTGTATTAATGATGTATATGTAAAAAATGACTCTACAAGGAACTGGATTAGAATTTTTTATTTTTTGAGACTTGAGCGGGTTGTTTAGATGGTACGTAGAAAAGAACACCAAATGGAACAGAAAGAAAGAAAATAAAATCAACACAAACAGAACACTACTCTTTAAGACAATGCAAGAAACTTGAATTATTGAGAGTATCTAGCTCAATAGGTTGTGTTAGGTGTTCTCTAACTAATTTCTTTATAGAACTTTTCAAACAAAATAACAAGAATGAAAAGAAAAAAAGAGCGTACCCCCATGGAACATCGCCAACTAGCATCCAATCTCCATCCCTATCTTCGTACGTAAGCATGTACTCAGATAATCCATTTAATAGTCTGGAGGGTCTCACTATGCCATGTTCCTTTATGCTTGATCCTGTATCAGATGAAAATGCATCATTATCCACTACCAGACAGAAAATTAATATGTTCATCCTTCCTATAAAAATAGTGGTCACGAGAGTCTCGGCAAACTAAAAGACAAAACGTTCAAAATATGATGGTCACCTACCTAATAAATAATTTCCTACAAATTTTCTTTACAATCAAATATTATAGGATCGGATGGTTAATCAAGTGAGAATAGTCGATGTATGTGTAAACTCGCCTGAACACTCATGGATTAAAAAATAAAATAAAAATAGCAGCTTTTCTCCACACTCAATAAATGGTTGGATTCCAATGCAAGAAATTTACAAAAATACAAGCATTTACTTCAGGAAGAGAGCCTGTCTTCCAGTTCATTCCCAGCACTTTCATCTCAATATTAACCTTCTTTAGGCAGCTTTAGAATAACTCTAAAGATCGTGTAAGTAAAAATTCGTCTATCACGAAACAAACCTTAATTCCATTCAGGATAAAAGATAGCATGAACAGAATATTATATTGAACTCTAGACCTATTATTGAGTAGAAAATATCCAAAGAGATTGAAACCACAAAATTCACTTCTATTCATGAGACTACAGAGGTCAGAAAGAAATTACCAGTTGAATCAACTAGTGCAGTGGGATCGAGGAACATGTTCTCGATTGTTCGGGCCAGGGTTTCGTAGCTACTGTGAGCACTGAGATTAACCTTTCTTCCAATGAGAACTCCATCCATATTCACCTTCACGTACAAGGAATTTCTGGAATTCCTACTTTCTTTATTTGCTTTGTTCTTGTCAGCAACATTGAGTGCCCCAGCTTCTGTATGCTTGTTCTTATTCTTGCCAGCATCAACCTTGAACGCTTCTACAGAATGAAGTTTTGCCTGGTTAACCAAGGTACTGATTCTAGAAGCTCTGATAGGCGGCCACCCAACGACCTGGCTATTTCTGAAAAAGTAAATAAAATATTACAAAATAATAAACCATGAAGTATCCTATTCTCACAAAAATAAGAGTTATAATAACATTATTAAAGCTTCTGTTTGTCTAAAATATTCAACATAGGCTTCCACTTTGAGATTTAATGTTACCTAGAGAAAAAGATTGACGCAGTAGGAACGTGCAATTCTGCACATTTCCTAATGCTCAAATTCTACATGAAAGCGAGTAAATTTTAGATTTTCTTTTTATCAACTCACGAGAGGAAGATTACAAAATAGTGACCACCTATGCCCAAGCAAACAAATAAGATCTTGATAGTATTTTTTTAATAGGAAACGAAAACGATTTCATTGATAATATGAAAGCAAAAGGGGGAGAGAAGACCCACGGAGCCAAACACAGAGGAGATAGAGAGGGAGAAGAAACTAGTCTATCCTCTATTACAATCAGACAAGAAAGCAAGGAAATGAAGCAACAGCTAGGTTGAGAAACGAGAACTTTGTACCAAGAACCATACGATGCCGCACAGGTTTTGGAATTCAAATCTTGAAGTCAGCTATGTATAATATTAAATGTAATGGAAATTAGTTGTAAGTTGGCTCAGATATGTGCACTTATTATGGAGGGGCAACAGCCTTCATATAACTGTTTAGCTACGTACCACCCAAACATCAAACATATTCATTTCCAAATTTTGTTTTTGCCACCTCCAAGTTATGAAAATAAACCCTCGAGTGTATTTGGAGATGCTATATTGATTATTGATCGATTAAGACAAGAAATTCACAAGATACACCAGCTCACAAACTAGAACTAAATAATCCAAAATTAGAATGGTTCACCAGTACGTACGACAGTTCTATGAAGTGTACAAAAATCTATACGTATGAAATTCTAGAGTAAAAGATTGGGAGCTGAATTTTATTTTCCCCCTTTATACATTTTCTTGTTTCTCTAGGTGTTAATATCACAGAGTTCATAGAAGCATCGAGGCACAAAAAATTGGTCCCACTTTCTTCTGGATGCATCTTTTTATATTACCTCAACCTAATCCTAACTGTCTGTTGTTTGGTAAACGAAAATGATTGGGGCTGTCATACTTTTTCTCAAGTCTATGGAGTCCAGTTCTTGGGTTAGGTGTTAGCAAATATGCTCCCCATATAGTTTTTTTTAATGTTATGTTAACTTAATGTTCTACCAAGTAAATTGGCATGGCGAATTGAAAAGTTTTAAAAATAAGCATATCAGGGTATCTCGTCCTTTCAAGTGTAGCAAAGGCCAGTTTGCTGATCACATTATTTTTAATAACTTGAAATCGAAGCTCCGCTCTATTACGAAGTACCTATGCCCATCCCAAGACCTCAACTGGAGAGACAAAAAGAGATTTTACAATTAAGTTCACTTGTGAGTTTCAAACAACTCCAATGAACCATACCTTAAAAACCAGAGTCTATACCAACTATACCCTCCCTTGGAGATCACAGCCATATGTACAGCACCAAATCAATCCTAAAAAGTTTTTAAACGATTCCCAATCTATATTCAGCTCACTGTTTCCTTTTGAGATGAGGAAGGGGACCCATAAAAGGAAGCAACAGCTAACACATCTGTCAGTATCAGATTCATCAAAATAAATATACAGAGATTCGAATCAATATTGTACTGAAAAGCAAAAACAGAGAAGCACATGCAATTTCATAGCTAAAGGAGTAATAGTTAAAAGACGGAAAGCGAGGCATAAAGTTCAAAAAGGTCTCCCGTAAACAAAGAGACTTTACTAAAATCACGTTAGAACAGTGTTTAATAGACAAATCTAAATTTGATAGTGATCGATCAAAGAAATTAAACTCGCAAAGCTTCACAAAATTAGGAAACCATAGAAAAAGTCAAATCAATTAAGCACTAAATTCCTCACGTCAGCAAGAATTAGCAATCAATACCTCCCGCCATTAGTATTAGCTGCAGAATCAGAATTAGTCTTCGTCCTATTAGTGACATTGACTCCACGAAGCGATGACGAGGAACATACAGATGAGGTCGAGGAACACACAGACGATCGAGAAGCAATAGACGAAGGAAAATCCTCAGCCGTCAAGATTTTCCCATATTGAACCATCGCAACTTTCTGAATCTTGCGTGCCGAATCGCAACCGCCGAGGCTGAGCCCTAGCCCTAACTCGATCTCGGAATCATCCGGGCACGAAGAGTCCTCGGAAGACATCACAACGTTTTCATCTCTGGAAATAATCGACATAGATTCTTCAGAAATCACAACGCCACCTCCTTGAAAATTCATCAAACAACACGCAATTTAAACCCTAATCCAGAAGAAGTAGAGGGAATTGGATCGGATGAAAAGGAGGATTTAAGGTTGATTAGAAATGAAGCCTTGAATTGAAGGGAAATGAATAAATCAACGTCAAACAACGACAATAAACAATAAGGAGCAAAGAAAAAGCAATGTCGTGTAGATGGTGAATCGGGATTTGTTTGGCGGAAATTGGAAAAGGGAAGAGAGA
Source organism: Cyclanthera cordifolia (assembly GCA_037832605.1). Taxonomy (NCBI): domain Eukaryota; kingdom Viridiplantae; phylum Streptophyta; class Magnoliopsida; order Cucurbitales; family Cucurbitaceae; genus Cyclanthera; species Cyclanthera cordifolia. Next base: position 5,007,906 of record JBBMEG010000018.1, read on the forward strand.
GAAGTGAAAGAGTTTAATGGTGGTAGCGTTGTGAAGAAGATGGAGATTGATATTGAAGCAACGCCATTGATGAAATTGGACCCACCTGTCTGGTTTATGCGCTTCCATCTCCATCATTGTCTTCTTCTCCGCTACTGTTCTTTCTTCCATTGCTTCTCTTAACTTTCCTTTTCTAATCCTTTTCTTCTCTCTTCTTTTCTCTTCTCGATATAATGAATTTCTCCTCTACCGTTCTTTGGTTATTTATACCTTCCTTAAATGGGCTTTAAGCAGCCCAACTTTTTTTTCTCTTTTATCTGTCTCGAAATAAATGGTAATAATTTAAGGGTTTCTCTTTTTTTTTATTACAAAATTAAAGTTTTGTACAGCTTTCAAATTATAATCTTATACTCATTCGATATTCACTAATGTCATTAAATTACTGTTATTTTGACTCAAATTATAGACTTAAATGAGGTATGAATAGTTTTAATTATAGACTTACTCTTAAATTTGTCTTCTGTATTTTATAACATGTATAAGATTTTTTAACTTACAATTTTATTTTGGAAAATCACATTAGATGGGCTATTTTTCATGTAATTATAAATATAGACAAAATTTAAAATATTTGTATTAATAGATATTAATACATTTTAATACGAGAAGCTTATAAAATTAGTCAAAATTAATATGAGAAAATTACACAATGTATTAATGTCCTTGTAATAGTTTATAAGATTTTCATATTTTACATATTCTTGTTTTCCATTTGACTTCTATAAGGAAGCGTCCTTATAATTTCATTTCTTTTTTGTGGGCTTGATTATGAACGTGATATCTGTTTGTCCTATTCGAAAACGACTTGAAACTCGACCATCCACAAACCTCGTGTGGATTGAGGTTCTTTTCGAGTTAGGTGACATTGAATAGGGATTATGATCATGTTAAGTTCATCCTTTTGTGCATGGGTTGAACCATTTATTTTCTTATATTTTTAGTTCAGCAACACGTAGATATGCACTCTTTTGGTCAATAATAAAATTGTTTAATAAATAATGTTGTTTCCGTATTTTCTATATTTATCTTTTTTATTGTATATTTACACGTTAATGTTTTTTTGATAAAATTAGAGACAGGTAAAAAAAAAATTACAATCAAATTATTTGTTGAATTAAAAAAAAAAAGCACTATGTAAATATAAAACAAATGGTTCATTTAAAAAAATAAATGAGAAATACTTTTTAAAATCATAAGAACACAAGATTAGCAATACATTGGAAGGCTATAACATTATTTATAAAAATAAATACCATAATTTTTATATTGAATTGGATTATATAAAAAAAAACTAATAATACCAAAAAATAATTATAAATTATGGCTGAGAGAGCAAATACCGATTTCACGAACCGCTGGTGTTGAACTGAATAACATAGACACCGACCTAATTTTTTATGGCCCAACTGCACATTGAGCTCAAACCCATATGTAGCTCAGAGACGATATTGTTGCGAGAAAACATATGAGAACGATACGAATAAAGCACTCGAACAAAAAAGGCGGGGCCCAAACTCTTATTCTAAAAGCAAAACCCGACAAGGTGGATCCCACACCCATCACACTGCTGGACACGTTGGCAGTTGAGCCATGTGGGACCCAGATCTCGACCAGCCAAACCGGGAACCGGTTTTTTGCTCCGACGATCGAGTTGTTGGAGACTCCACTTGACCGGTTGATCGTTATCGACAAAACCGGAGAAAAATAATAGCAATAATAAATGAAAAGTTTATTTTAATTTTGAATTGAGTTAGGGTTTAATCATAAACTTTGTTAGTTTTGAAAATTATATTAAAATTTATTTATTTATTTATTTTTAGTACAAATTACACGCTGGTGTTAAACTATAATAACATCAAACAATGCAAGCACTGCACCACTGACCCATTCGATAAAATTTATTAAGTTTAATTTTCTTTACTGATACATTAGTTACTAATTTTGATTGGCAAGTGGAAATAAGACATTTTAAATAAATTTTTGTATCTATTTCAATTTGTGACTTGTTATTGAGATTTGATTTGTGTTTGTTTTGTTGCTTCCATAGTCACTATTCAAATAATCTCATCCAAATAAATAATTATTGTTATATATATAGATTGTGTTACTGCTCTCAAATAAATTGATAGATAAATATATTTCGTTATCAAATATATAACATTGGTGTTGAACTCGATTAACATTGAATTATGTGATCACTATGTCACCAATTCTTTCAGTATTTTCACTAATGATCTAACAACAAAGATTATTTATAAACAATCCTAATTTTTCCAAAAGTAGCTATGTCACACGACATAGATTATGTAGGGTTTTTTTCATTAGAATCTAATTATTTTTGGGTAAGTTATAAGTTTAATCTCTATGGAGTGCTTGTTTCACGATATTAACAAGGTATTAAAAATGAATTTTGATAACTACTCTTCAAACGACATTCAAAAGAGTTATTTTAATCATTCAAAATAAGTACTCGTTTTTAATAACTCATAATAATTATTCTTATCGGTTACTCAAAATAATCATTCATTTATATATGCTTATTTATAATTATTTAGTTGTAACTACTCATTATAATCATTCTTTTCTAACCACTCATTTATAACTCTTCAAAATAATCACTTATTTGTAGTCACATTCAAACGAGTCATTGTATGCAGTCACTTCACCACAATTATCATCAAAAGAAGCTATTAGTGCAACTTCAATACAAATAACCAAACACAAGATATTACTATGACTTAAATTTACAATCACTCAAAATAACTTATCGTTTTTTATCACTCGAAAATAATCATTTTATTATTTCACGTCTAAACATCTATTATGGTTTGAAGAAAATTATAGCTTAGTGATCAAGATGTTAAAGAATGTAATTTAGTGTTTGTAATTTGAAAAAAAATTATAATTTAATTCATAGGATTTAAAAAACTATGATTTAGTGTTTGTGATTTAATAAATTCTAAATATTATAATTTTCATTCATAATTTAGTGAACTAAGTATTTGAAAGTTAGCAGTACACGTGTCAATTAAGAAATTGTGAGTGAAACCGCAGACTAAATAAAAAAATCATTTACCCATGAATAGTTAGTTGTCTTAATTTCCTGTATTTATCAAATCATATGACTAAGTTATAGTTTTTGAAATCATATCAATTAAAGTCTAGTTTTTTTTTTCTTTCAAACTACATGATTCAATTATAAAATTTGAAATCGTGGGTGTTCGTTTCGCGATATTAACGAGCTTTTACAATGTTTTTTCAAACAAACAACATTCAAATGAGTTATTATAATCATTTATTTTTAAGTATTCAAAATAAACCTACATTAATAACCACTCAAAATAATAATTATTTTATAACCACTTATTTATAATCATTCATTTATAATTATTTACTCATAACCACTTATTTTTCATCACTCATTTAACATCTTTAATTTTTAACAACTGATTTATGACCTCTGAAAATAATAACCATTTTTAACTATATTCAAATAAAGTATTAACTACTTGCAAAAATTATTATCCAAATAAATAATTAATTACAATTTCACCCAAATTTATACTAATTCAAAATATCACATAATTTATAATCACTATCCAAACTCATTAATAGAGTTTAAATTATAATTTTATTTAAAACATACCAACCAAAATTATAATTGACTAATTTTTTTTTTTTAATATAAAATTGATCGAAGTGGTATTTTTATTTTATCTTTTAATAAAAGAAAAAATAAGTAACCAGAATTTTCGAAGAATCATAAAAGGGGAAACAGGAGATAATCCCCCACCGCCGCAATTATTCGAAGTGCCGCAACAATGGCGTCCCGAAAAGGCGGAGTCTCTCTACCGGAACGGCGAGGATCCAAGGCCGGAGGCAACAAAGGCGGTATAATCTCCAGGTTCTCTCAGTCTTCAATAGTGTCTCGTGGAAGAGATGCTGCTTCTAGCGCCGTTTTCGTTTCCAAGAAGCTCCTTCGAAGCACTGGAAAAGCTGCTTGGATCGCCGGCACCACTTTCATCGTCCTCGTCGTCCCTCTCATCATCGAAATGGATCGCGAACAGCAGTTGAACGAGCTCGAGCTCCAGCAGGCTAGTCTTCTTGGAGCGCCTTCCGCTGGCCCGCCGCTCAAGTGAGTTGTTCGTCGCGTCGGTCCTTGACGGAGACCTATCGGTATTAATTTCTTTCTTGTAGTAGCTCTTTGCTCATCTAATTAGGTTTTTAAGCTTGCGGATACAGTAATTGCCATGAGGTAGTCCGGAGATTGTTGATTAACGAGTTGGAAAGGAACTGGTTATCTTTTACTCTCATGATATGCTTGTTGGTGAATCAAGGAGTTTGTAAGACATTCTGAGTTGGTATATTGATACTTCCAATTCAACTTCCTGTATGGTACGAGATTTAGAATAAAATTTTCTTGCTGGATTTTTAGTCCATTACATCTTTCTAAGCTTTGGCTCCGAACGCTTTGAATTGATGATGTTGATGCTGTATTTTAATGATAAATTGACCAATCAGAAGTTTTATCTACGTTGATAATGATGCACGATGATACAACTGTTTTTTTTAGTTCAACAAAGGGGATGTAATTTGAACTCTTGACCTTTAGGAAGTACGTACTATGTAGTATCTTGAATGGTTGAGTCATTTCGGTGATGCATGATGGTATATGAACATCATTCTGTGTAATCGTGATTAGTTTTCGTAGTGATATGCATCAGACTTTTCTGTATAATTGATGGTCTGCTCTCTATTGCTGCTTGATTCAAACGAGGAAGTTAATGGCATTGTACTTGGCTTTGTTTTCATGTTCCGGAAATGAAGAAATATGTTCAACCTCCCGAGGAAGGAGTTTTAAGTTATCATGGGTCGATTAGGTAGTCAGGAGCTAAACCTTAAAAGTAACCTTCTATGCTTCAAATTATTTTTCTTTTTGTAAAATTTTTGGATGGGTGGTGTGTGGGAATATAGAACAAGGATGATTCTTCCATGTTTGAAATTCACTTGTGACATTAATTTGTAAATGCCTCTCATGTCTCAATTCCTTTGATAAATTCTAGTGCCGCAGTCTAGGAGCAGACCCCGAGTTTAGAAGAGCCATAAGCTTCAAGTTTTCAGGTCATAAATATCTAATTCTAGAGTGTTATTTCTACTCGCCTCAGAAATAAATATCTAATTCAGCCCTTCAGTTACTCTATGTCCTTCAATTACCTTATCTTATACCCTCTTAGTTTCATAATTTATCATTGTATGAACGTGCAAGGATCAACTTTCAAGTATGCAGTATAAGATCATGTTCAATAACTTATTCTCTAGTCAAGCAGGGGCATATGATGTTTGATTATATCTTGAGGCCAGAGAAGAGAGTTAATTTTGGAGTTACAACAGAAGAAGGGTTTGAGAAGGGGTAATTAGCTGATTTGAGTTCATAGGTTCATACAGGTAGTTACAAAGGGAGAAACTTGTAGGAGGTGTTCGTTTGAAGTTTTTATGGAACTATTAAGAATGAGTTTTTATAATCACTCTATAAAATTCTCATCCAAACGAGCTATTACAACAATTTTTTCTTTATAATCACTCAAAAGACCTGCTCATTTCTAATCACTCCAGAATTTTGCAAACAAATCCGTCCTGGATTCTATTTGTTTTCTGAAACAAGATTCTAGCCCCCTAACTGTTGTTTGAAATTTTTGTTATTGCCATATTTTTTACCTGACTCTGAGCAGTTTAGAGGTTGCTCGGCATGAGAACTTTAGATAGAAACTACTTGTTGGATGTACCCAGAAAAACTCTTACCAAAGGAATTTGATATAGTACGTGTTGTTATAAATTATTGGCTATTATAAGAGGGATTAGGGAAAGTACTAATAACATGTGTTTGGATGCATGTTATTGTTAACCTGCGTTTATGTTAACCTGTGCTTGGGTACAAGACTACAAGTTATTATAACATATAGTTTTACTAGACAAGACTTCAAAATTATTATAGTTTGGATGAGAAGTTATGTGACATACCACCAATGCACCAATTGCAGACCAATTGCTAACTTAGAGGTCAAATTCTCCCATCATGCGTCGCCAAGGGGTAGTGCGATGGTCACGCTTAGACTTTAAAAATATGCTTTCCTCAAGGTCTCAAGTTTGGGACCTACCTGTGACGTTAATTTGTAGACATCTCTCATGTCTCAATTCCTTCGACGTTTTCTGATGTTTGGTCTAGAGACGGGCGTAGTCACTCCGAATATAGTGGAGCAAAGCTTCGATTTTCTGATTTTCAAAAGAAAAACTTCCATCATGCATGTTGAGTCGAGTTAACTAGAGATATTATGCTAAATCCAACTCTTTTTCTCTCAATTGCACGAGCAAAGCACTTTTAGGAAGAAAGTTTGGAGTTTGTTACTTTGAGAGCAAGTATATTTTGAAGCTTATGATCTGAACTGTAATGCTCAGAAAAGTTTATCAGATGGCATTATCTTGTGTTTCTGATTTTCCCCTATTTTTTTGGAAAAAAAAAATTGATACATGAGATTTTAGCCAATAAAACCAACTTTGATCCAATTTATTTTTGAGAATTATTCTCTCAAAATTTAATTTAATTTTGTCATTAAATTTGAAGGCTAAAGAAAAAGTTTTTAAATTCTTGTTTTAATTTATGAAATTTGGTTAGAATTCACATACTTACTCAGAAGATGAAACATATATGTAGAGAATTTGAGTAAATACAAACTTAGGTTTCAAAAATTAAAAAGCAAAAAAAAAAAAAAAAAAAAAAAAAATAATCAAACGAGACTTATTTTTTATATTTTCTAGTTTAATTTAAAATGAGTTGTTTTATACTAAAACTTGGAGAAGGTGATTGAATATGGAATTGTATAAGTGATTATAAATGAGAGGGTATTTTGAATGATTACAAATTTGACTTTTAGTAATAGATCGTTTGAATGTACTTATTTGTAGAGGGATTGTAGTTATAACCTGTTAGGAGGATAATCTTTGTAGAATGGTTGCGGACAATAACTTATTTGAATGTGATTATAAATGAGTGAATGTTTTAAGAGGTTAGAAGTGAATTATTAAAAATGAGTGGCTAAAAATAAATGATTATTTTTAGTGGTTAAAAAGTTAATGATTATAAATGACTGATTTGAAAGATGATATTCTTATTACAATAGCTCATTTAGATGTAATTGTTTAAAGAGTAATTATAAAAGCTGATTTGTAATTGCACTTTAATAACTTCAAACAAAACCTTGTAATGAACTTATTTTATACTAAAACTCAAGATAATGATAATCTAATGATTACTTGTATTCTATCAGTAGTTTTATTGTTTGGTGAGCATCAACATCACAACTTTGATCCAATATTGTTTAAAAAAAATTTGAACGATGGTTTGCTTTGGTTTCATCTGTTTTCGAGTTTTCCTTTCATCCTTGCAATCTAGTGCTCCAAATGTCCATAATAATTAAAACATTATTTAAAATTTAGTATTAAAACATTGTGGAGATATTGACATGTTAAAATAATAATAATAATAATAATGAAAGTTGGAACTGTAGAACCCGCAGGTGCTTTTAACAGACTCCAAAGCTTTATATACGGACTATATTTAACATTTTTCCCTCTCCCTCCATTTTCATATCTCATCTTCTACCATTAAAAAGGTCTTAGAAAGCTCGAAGCGTTCAATCGGAAGGTTTGCTTGAACTAGCTCTCAATCTTTTATGAAGTGTGATCATATGTTCTTACACCATAGTTATTTTATTCGACGTAAATTTCGTTCTTGATTTCTTTAAGCATCCACTGGAATTTCGATTTCCCTGTTTCATTGCTAGAAATTTCGCTATGAGCAACCATTTTCATCTACTATCTCTTTGTTTTGATCAGTTGGAGTTTTGAATGAGTTTGAGTACAGTTATCGATTATTCTGATGGCGATCGTACAAAAAGAAAAAGAAAAAGAAAAAGTGAATTAAATTGGCACTACAATTTTTGATGATTTTTTTTTCTGGTTAAATTTTATCGTAAATCGACAATACTTACAATACTAATGTTCCGATTTATGGAGATTTCGACTATTAGTCTTTTTGCTTTCTTCTTCAAGATTCCTACCGGAAGCTTATTTTATAATCGGAAGCTATTGGTATGTTCTTGTTCTTTTATCTGAATGTTTGCACATGCATAGATTTACTTGGGAGTACGATCACTAACACATTCGACACTTCTTGGAACAGTGACAGTGAACGCTACATTGTTTTAAATATTGTGCTACATTCACTGTTTATTTTGAATATTGTGCTACATTCTTTTAAATCGTAGATTCCAACTGTTTGCTGAGGATTTTATTTTGATTTTTATTTCTGGAAGTATTTGTCTGTGTTTGTTTCGTATCGCAAGAGTGGAGTATTCATCAATTTCTAGTTGAAAGTATGAACACTAAATTGTAGAGTTTCTCAGTCAAATGAAAAGAAGTGTAGTCTGGTTTTAGAACTTTTAACTAATTAAAATTGACAAGCAAAATAAATTTATCGGCACTTCTGAAGTTGAGATTTAGTACCGAGACATGATGAAAATTTGAAATTGGGCTCTATAATCAAGCCTCTAATTTCATTGTTCTAGTTTCGTTTGTTTTAGGCGTTTAAGGTATTTTTTGCAGTTCTACTTTGACTTCCTTTCTTCTGTCCTCCACTTCCTCTGTTGGAAATATATTAGCAGTCCGTTGTTGACACTGATTTTAGAAAGGAGCATCCAGTGTATGCAATGAAAAGTAGTGTGTGAAATGAAAAATTAAGAACTTATTATTTTTACAAAGATGGAAAGATCAGGGTCTCTTTCCTTGTAATATTATATAGCAGAGGAGGACGGACTCCAACACATGAAAGAATTTGAGCTGATCACACCATTTCATAAATAATCCAACTAGTATTTCTTTGACATTCGTGAGTGTCAAAATTCTCACTGAACAAACCGCACAATTGGGGAGTTTAAGAGAGATCACATTTCAGAATAACTCAAGATACAAAGCTTTATTTGCTGGAGCCTTCACTGAATTTCTATTTTATTTTCATATGAATCATTAGGAAATAGGTTACCAAATTATTAGTTTCATCAAATTATTAGATGCTATAATCTTTTCCTTTTCACTTCAGACAACCTGAGGCTCGAGGATCCTGGTGAAACTAAGTTACCCAAGACTGCGCAATTGATTCACAAACCATTCATGGGACAGGAATCTAACCAGGAAGAACAGTCAAGTAAAGAAGATGACTTACTTCACACGGTCTCTGAGGGTTCATCCGATTATTTTTCTGATGTGTGTTCTACTTCTACTATCAAACTATTGCTATTTTCTTTTCTATATTTGCTGCAGTTGTGGTTAAAATCACTTCATCATTCAAAATCAATTTTTATGATCAATCGTATATGATTTAAAATTGTTAACCAATCAATACCAAAAGTGCCCTTAGTGTATGGTAGTGTCATTACCAGATTCGACATTAATGCAGCATTCGTGTTCAATGGGCATTCTGTACGAGGATGAACTTGATTACCTAGAAGTGCAAAGGTTAAATAATATCATAAAAGCCGCTTACAAAGAATTCATGACAAAAGCTATGGAAGCAAAGGCTTGGGTCTGTCATACTCCAGCGGTAGGTTCAATAGAGGATTTACAAAAGATGTTCCTCACTCTTCCACCTCAAGGATCTACAGTTAAATGTTCCGTCCACAATGCAGTCGTCCCAATTACTTCACGTTTGCTGATCTCAACAATGATGGATGCGGTGAGATATCCTTGGCCTTGCATGAAATCTCTATCACTTTTAGCTGTTGTATGTTCTTTCATACCACATATATGTGATCATTTGTTTTGACCCAAAAAATTGAAACTTAGAACTTGATAGGTTATGGTATATGTACCTTCTTATAATATTTTTTCCCCTCCAATTTCTTGCACTGGATGAAAAAATGTAAACTATTATGCGAAGAAGGGGAGGAAATGACAAGAAATTATCGTACTTCACACTTGTAACATGTTTGTTTTCCCTATTATACTTGAATTGAATTTGATGGGTTTATAGTATATTGAATCTTTTGTATATATTTCTTAACATTTTTGCACCCTTGTTCATACTATTTATAGGAACGATGGGCTTCAATGTTTTCAAACATCATTTGTGAGGGATCACATGAAAATGTTCTCACTCCTTTGAAAAAGTTTTGGAGAACACAACCGACAGAAACTGCAGAAGTTATATTGGTAACCAACGGCCTCTTTTCCGTTTTAAACTAGAAAGAAAATAAGAAATATTTAAGACAAAATGATTCTAGTTTGATCCACTGATATTATTCCCGGATAATTAATATTCATTATCTCTATAATTTCATTTCTTCATAGTTATTTTTCATTCTACATAATCACTTTTTATTTCTTTTTATATTCACTATTTTGTTTAACTATAATCATTATATACACTACTAATGGGTATGAGAGTTAATCATTCATTCTACCGTCATTTTTGTTCTTTTTGTAGAGAATACTAATTCATTCACTTGTACAGAAAAGAAAAAGTATATATAACTTTATCCTATGATAGGTTCATGCCCAGTTTAGACTGCCAGCTGGATACCTGCCTAGATGGAGCACTAGCTTTTTGAGATTTAAGAAAAGGGTCGATGTGCCCACTGATACATGGGCAATTTTTGATGTGTCAACTGATTATTTTGAGGATGCAACCTTTGATCCTACACAGAGAATTGAATACAGGCGGAGGCCATCAGGAGTGATAATTTGGCAGTCTCGTCCTGGTCAGTCCGAGGTTTGTTTACACAAAGCCATCTTTTTTGGGTAACTACGTTGGTGTTTTATATTTGTTTATTTATATACATGAAAATATGTCGCAGACTAGACATATGTAAAGTTAGAAGTTCTAATTTATACTTCCCTAGGTTGAATTCGAAAAAAAGAAAAAAAAAATTACATGAAAATATGCACACTTGTCTCTTTTTGTTTTACTTTGATTAGTAAATGTCTATTTATAATCGAGTGCAACTAGCCATACTTCCAAGTTTTTTCTTTTTTCTTTTCTCGAAAGAATTGTACTTCCAAGTTATGACGTTGATGAAGATTTTATTACATAATTAATTTAAAAAGTAATGAAAAGCACCAAGGCTAGACTGAATATAACATTTAAAATGTAGATATTAAAAGGCCATAATAGGATTTAAACTCCAAATTAGTTGTTTTTTAGAACTCCAAATTTTGTTATTAATCTTGATTGATTTCTTTATTTATTTATTTTGCAGGTTATATGGGTTGAAAATGCAGTGGTACAGGAGATTAATATCCCCCCAAAAATGTGCTCAACATTCAATTCAGACTTTCCTTTAAAAGCAGCACACTGGCTCAGCATGTTATCTCAAAATTTGAATCGTAGACGTAACGAGACACGGACTACAAAGATGTTCAATAAACCCGAAGGTATGCTGTAGGTTCTTACTTCCCTAAATTAATTTATCTATCTGTTTATGAAAAGTTCCAAATTTTATTTTCGCGGAAGAAAAAATATAATTACATGTGAAGACGTGATCTTTATAAAAATATATGACTAGTCTCACAATGTTGTTGATTGTTGACGCATCTGCACTTTATCACGTAACTTTTTTCTATTTAAATTCTCATGCTATTTGATATATCGTAATATTTGATCAATGGAATTACAGATGCAGTTAATCTCTTGGCAATTGGGGAGAACTTGAGGAGATTCTTTTTACGAACAGTTAATCCTTTTCCAACGGAAAGAGTACGGGATTTATTTGCTGACGATGAAATAAGGATCCTGAGAGACAAGAAAGCACACAACAATGATTATATTGCCTCAAGTACAATTTATATTTCAGAAACCCCACTTAAACTCTTATTACATCTGGAAAAAAATAATGTGGAACTTCAGGTGTGCTCTGCTTCACCTAGTTATTGTTGTTATTATTATCTGTTAAAATAATAGTTAGGTTTGGTTTTTTTGAATCTCATTCCATTTAATGTTTACATTTTCAAATGTCTAAATTTAGTATCATAAATTATTATTTTTGTGAAATAGTCACAATTATTTAGATGCAAATAAGGCAGTGGGAAGAATATTGATCTAAAACTTATAGAAGGATGACTGGAGTAGACAATTAAAAGACTTACAATATATGGTAGATATGTAGCCATCATAAATTGACCTACAAGCTCATGATTTTTTGATTTTTTTTTTTGTACCACTAAGCTAGTCACGTAGTAGCCATTTCAAAGATGATATTTTAATCTATGTTTAGCTATTTAAAGTGCTTACGATCACATACAGTGGTCGAGCATGGAATATCCGGCACAGATGGATATGGCGGTTGCATTATATTCAAAAGACGATAATAATTACATTATTTTACGTGCCAAAAACGGCGAAGGAGCTGTCCAGGTTCTTTATGTAGTCTCTTCACATAAACTTCTATACCTGATTCTTGCCTTCTGGTACTTCATTGTTATGTCTCTTCATCCTAACAGGGCCATGAATTTTTCCTACAAGAAGTTTCAATGAATGAATATTGCTCCTTCCTCCTATCAACACATATGTCAGAAGCGGATGTTCAACTCGCTCTCTCACCGCAGTTCTGTAAGAGAAGTTTGTCTCTGAAACCAACTGGTTATGCCATAATGCCGGCCGGACCGGGAGGTTTCATGTCCAAGGCATCCTTTGTGACCATATGTGTACGTCTAAAGCTTGAATATATGGAAGATGATGAAGCAATTGATGCAATGAGGAGTTACATGGATGCTATCATTTATCAGATAACCCCTTTCAAATCTCTAAATTTCACAAACAATGAGAAGTCTGAACAGAATACCCAAGACTTCATGAGATAAATGAGATGGGAAACTCAGGTAATGTGGATTTTTTTTTTTTTTTTTTAAATGCACAATTCGTTCTACTACTGCCGTTGAAGCTACGATGTCCTAGACTTCAATTTATGCAAGTCGTCTGTTCCTTCAATTCTGAGGGTTCAGCATTGCAAGTTTTTTAGGGAGATAACCAACGGATCGAAAGCATATCGACATTTTTTTTTCTCAGACCTGAAATGCAAGTTCATAGTTTTTTGTTTTGTTCTTAGTTTAATGTTGTCGCTTCCTTTTTTTTTTTTATATATAGGAAACGTATGTGGTCATATTTTCCTTCTATTATTAAAGAAAGTAGGGGTTTTTGTATTCAGTAAATGTGTTTGTTTCTCCATTTGGTCGTAATAATTTAACTTATTTTGGAGCTAGCTGATGTATGGATACACTTTTGAAATAACTAAAAAGGTTTTCAAATCTCCATCCCATTTAATTCCTTTTTTTTAAAACTTATTTCGGAAGCTAAGTTCCAATTAAACAATCTTTAACAGATTACAACAATTGGGGTAAGGAGATTCGAACTCGTGACCATAGTCCTTGGGGGGGTGTACACTCATTACGAGCTTAACTTGAAAGAGTCATAAGATGATAAGGATACTTTTGAAACCGTCATAAGATGATATGATACTTCTACTTACCACTCTTGTAACACAACTTGATTGTTAATGGAAGCATATCTCTAATGACGTGATGTACGACTCAGTAACCAAGAGAAAAAAACAAACATGCTCAATTCCGATTTTTTCCTTTAATTTTCTCCTCACTTCTTATTTAAGACGGTTTGGTCATAGTTGGTATGTTCCTTGTTGTGAAACTTCAAATTCAACCTCTTGGGGCAAATCGCTTGTATCGTATTTGTTTCCGAATTAATGAAATTCAATTTCTTTTTATTATTTGTTTGTGCTTTCTTAGTTAAAAAGTCAGTTGAAGAGGTTGAACCCAGATCCTTTTATACCAACACACACACATAAACACAACAATCCAAATAAGTGTTCAAGTTAAGACTTCGTTTTTGACAGAGGGAAATAAGACTATCCAAATACAAATATACAAATCCAAAACTATAATAATTTGGTGAAATTACCTGTCTCAAACTGAAACCTGTTTGCTTCTGTCTAAGAATGGCAGTGATTCTCTTTTGGAAGGTACTGAGAGTGCTTCATGGTAGCAACTGGTAGGCATGGTTGGCCTAATATTCCCTGGGTTTAGTGGAAACAATGTTTTGTAATAGCCATCCATTATTGCGGTAAAGTTGCAAGTCGCTGCAACTTTTGGAATCTGATCATAGGTTAAAAGTAGAATGATTAGGGATGAAAGAAGTTAAGGACTTTATAGATAGATTAAAGTGCCCGACATCGCAGAACTTGACGACAAAAAGAAAAATCGGTAGAAATGGAATAGAAAGCCAACCTTATTACTAAGAACTGAGAAATAGGATTCTTTATATGTGAGATTATAGCTAAGAACTTATTGGAAAAGTCTGAAATGTAGAAAATAGGAGAATGCTCAAGGTCAAGAAAACAGCAAACATGACTTCAAGCATTTTCTAAAAGATACTACAATGAATTAGGAATTGGTTATACTCCTTCAATCTCGACAAGTCCACGATGAAGTGTGATTTGAGCCTTGAGGTTGCAGGGGCCGGGTGCCTCAGATCATGGACCACGGCTACCTTGATTTAGACAGTTTAGCATCGTTTGGACGACCTGAGGGTATGGTTAAAATAGGTCTAGGCCTTTCTTTTGATAGCTCTCATTTCTTTTTCTGCATTGTTTTGATGAACTCAGGTTCTTGTTTGGAATAAGAGAGTAGAGAATCTTTGGTGGAGTTGGGGACTACTGCCTAATCGCAATGTCGAACTATCACTGAATCCAAAAGCTTAAGTGTTGAATTATGTCAACCAACACTAAGTATAATTGTTTAATCTATACAACACCCTTAATTCTTTGATGATGACCGAGTTTGGATATTTAGTTAGATACACAAACCCGAACACATGAAACCATATACAAGGGGAAGCTTCCAGTAGTTAGTTCAATGAAAGAGTATTGGCAGGGTTAGAAAAACAGATTACCTGATAAATGTCTCGCATATATGCATGAAGATTTGTATACTCAAGTAGCTTCTTCTTTGTGCATTTAAACAGAACATTATAAACCAGATCAAATCGAATCAAGGTTGTAAACAAGCAAACATCTGCCAGAGTCAAACTTTCACCACACAAGTATCGCGAACGACATAAATGGTCGTTTAACATGTCGAGAGTTGAAAATAGATCGTTGACAGCTTTGTCATATGCTTCTTGACTCTGAGCAAACCCACATCTGCAAATGGTGCAACATTATAGAACAAATATACACATTTAGAACTACACTCTTAAGAAACACAAAGAAACAAATTCAAGGATTGATGATTGATAATTAGTAGCAAGAAAGTGAAAGCAAAAAGTATTGGACCTCCGTGTAAACCTAAGCATAGTTCAAATAGTTAAAGTGGTCAAAGGTTCTATGAAACAGGAAAAGAAATATTTACTATAAGAACTACAATACAAGGCGTAAAGTTGCTCGACCGATAGAGAGAAGATAGAAGTCTTATTAAAAATCCGACTCGTCCCCAAGGGATGACACGGTGGTCGAAGGTTTGGTTTTGAAACTATGCTCTCTTCAAAGTCCCAAGTTCGAGACTCACCTGTGTCTCCAATCCTTCAATGTCTGTCGAAGCCTGGTCTAGAGACTTGTGTGGTTACCACCCATAATCATTCTCGAACGAAATCACAAATACAAACAATCATTTTTTCTATAATCGTTCTCTCTCATACTTTCCTCATAATTCTAATCCTCCTAATAACCATTCTCATTTTCCCTGCTGAAACACCCCTAAATAAGATCATGAGAAAAAGAGAAACTCATATGTTAAAATGACAAAGATCTATACCTATAAACTCCATTGTTGACATTGGGATATATAATTCTGTTCCATTCTTCAATCTTTCCCATCAGCAATGGCGGCGAAAGATCCAAATCAGGATTCTCGGCCAACTCATTGAGACCCGAATTGAAAATTTCAATTATATCAAGACTTTCATTGCAAATAACTTCCTTCTTATCCAAATCCCACAGCATTGGAACAGTGGATCTTCCATTGTAACCTCCTTGCCTCTGCCTATAAACTTCCTTCAAAGTTCTGCACCCATTTGCCCTATCCAATCCCGGGCTCAGCATTTCGTTTTCAGCCGTCCGATCCTCCCGAAACTCCCACGATCCGTCGGATCCGGGCCCCGCGACCGACACCGGCACGGCAGTTTCGAGTCCTTTTAGGGCTCTGACGACGAGTGTCCGGTGGGCCCAAGGGCAGGGAAGGCCGACGTAGAGATGGAGGTTGTTTGAGATTTGGCCGGAATTTCTGGTGGCGCGAAATTGGGAAGAGGGTCTGGAGTAGCCGCCGGAGCTGTCGGAGGGGGCGAGCTGGCTCATCATAAGCTGCCACGTGGCCTCCCAGGCTGTACGGACGGTGGTGACGAGGAGCCCCGGCGGCAGAGATGGGCCCCACAAGAGATTGGTGGCTGCGGCTAAGAGGGATGAAGAGGAGGTGGTGGGCGATTTTGGACCGCTTGATGGGGTTTGGTTTAGGGACATTCTGGTGATGACGTGGCATCTGGTTGGTTTCGTTGTTGAAGTCGCCGGCGGAAATTTACGCGGCGGAGCGGGGTAGCTGGTGGTGGGAATGACGGCGCCGGCGGTTGTCGGCATTTTGTCCAATTTGTGAATTTCAACAAGTTTTGGCCGCCGAGTAATTTGGCTTTCTTCCGATTCAGTATTGTCATAGCAGAAACGACGTCGTGGCGTCTGAATGGCGTTTTCAATCGGGTAGAAATTTAGCTTTTTTATTTCAGCTTAAAAAAGATAAAAGCTAAATTAGAATTCAGTCCATAAGCCTTGTTTACTGTTTATTATTTCATTAACTTTTTTATATATAATTTTATTTCCTATTATTCTATTTTTATTTTTTTTTCCTTCAAAAAAAAAACTTAAATACTTCATTTTAATTTTTAATAATCATTGATTTTTTTTTTTTGATTTCTGAATTTCTTTTTTGAAATTTATTTAATTTTGATAGGCACACATTTCAAATATTTTAATTCGATATTAAAAAAAATTGAGGAGGGGAGCACAAACTCTGTATAGATGGCACATGCTCTCAAATAAATTAGAGTTGGGTATGGATTTCTAAAATCAATTGAATTACTACTAAACAGTAAAATTAACACGAAATCAATTCTTTCAATTATATTTTAATAAGATTCTAAACGTTATATTTTATCTTATTAAATTAATAATAAACAAAAACTAGGCCAATAATCAATTGGATACATAATTAAAAGACCATAAGATAATTATATACAAAATGATTGACTAATATAAACAATAGTTCAATAAATAAAGTACTCAATATATATTCATTAGTTAATATTTATTTACTTTATTTTTTTGTAATAAAGGGCTAATACTCTCAACTGAATATGTTTGAAATAATTAGTTTTTTCAGTAATTACCAAATTAATATATTCCATAGAAAAATAGGAAAAGTCATGTTTCCTTCTATGTAAATCTCCGTATTCACATAGGAAAATAAATTCCATAATTTCCTAAATATATACGGATTGGATTTTATTTCTCTCTATATATATACATATTCCTCTTTTCGCCTTTACAAATAAACATTCATTCGCTCTAAAAAAAATACAAATAAACCATAATTCTCTGACGAAGCTCCTCACAACTGTCGCCGGCTCATCCTCTACCACCGCCGTTGCTATTCACCGGAATTTCAAATGTCGACCACAACCGCCGTCGTCTCTTCCGCTGCCACTGTATGAACAATTTCCAATCGTTGTTTTTCGAAATCTTTGTTTATTAATTCATAATCTAATGTGCGTTTTTAATAAAACTGTAACTGTTTTTCAAAATCCTTTACAGATGTTTGTTTATGGGTTTTAATTAAATGGGAGGTGTTAGATTTTAACGAATGCTGGTTTGAAAAGCCAAAAAATAGAGCAATTACCCACAAAAATAAGTCTACGTGCTCCTAATAAGTGTTTCATAAACTCACAAAATAAGTCTATGTGCTCCTAATAAGTGTTTCATAAACCCACAAAATAAGTGCTCTAAATTTTTTATTACAGTCAATCTATCAAAACCACCCTACAAGCAATTACCTCAAAATCAACCACAAAACCACCATACAAACAAACAACTAATATAAATATTTTTCCAAAACCATAAAACAAACAAGTATTTAATTCTAAACACTCCACTAAGACTATCGAACAAACAAGTTATTATAAAAACAAAAATTTCTAAACATTCCGTAATAATTTCTCATACCTAAACACTCAAAATAAACTATTCATTAAATCTCAAATCCCTATTAGTTTATTCTTTGATTTGTTGTTTCAATTGGAGAACATGATTTGGAAAATAACTAATTAATGACTCGTACATAATGTCATTATACTCTAAAAAATAAAATTAAAAATTTACTCAAATTATTTTATTTTCAGATTTTTAATTTAGTTTAATTTTTTAAAATTATAAATAAAGTGCAGATATGAAAGTTTAATTTTTTTTTTTTTAACGTATCTCTTTTTTAATCTGTGCTCTCATTTGATGTTAATTCAAATTTAATTAGGGTTTGAAGTCTCACATAATTTGTACTAAAAAAATATTAATTAGCAATATATTCCTAATAAACAAATAAAATTTAGTTAATATATAATATTTGTTTCTTCTTCAACAGGAAGAATCCATGGCAGAGGAGAACACCACCACCTACATACCTGAAGACGTGATCATCGAAATTCTAAAACACTTATCTCTAAAATCACTCGCAAAAGCATACTGTGTCTCCAAGCGCTGGCAAACCCACATTTCCTCCAAATATTTCACTCTTCAAACCCCCATTTCCGCTCCTCTGCAACACGGCTTCTTCTTTCAAAGCTCCAACAATGGCGTCTCACCAATTCACGTCTTCCCTTCCTCTCCCAATTTCCCCAAAACCAATTTCCCTAATCTTCTCATTCTTGCCTCCAGCAACGGCCTTCTCCTCTGCGGCAGATCCAATAAGAACCCTATTGTTCATTACTCTGTTTTTAACCCAATTTCAAATCGCCTAATTTCAATCCCTAAACCCAGGAATGTCTTCACTGCCACCAAAATTGGGTTCCATTCCCACGATTTTGATTCATTTACCATCCTTCGATTAGGGAATTTAACGCCCAGACTGATTGAGATTTTCACTTCAGAAACAGGGGAGTGGCAGCGATTGGACATGAATTTTGAGATGGATTCGTTATTACTGTCGTTTGAAGGGCCGTCCGCGGTGGTTCTGAATGGTGTTTTTTACTGGCTTGAGTTTGGATCGATGATTTACGCTTACAATTTGTTTAAAAACGACTTTCTGATAGTGGGATTTCCCTTAGAGGAAACGGAGTATCGCCGGAATGTTGTTTCCCGTTGCCTCGCCGTCGCTGGCGGCGAGGTGGTGTTGGCGTCGACCGACGGCGAAGTTGTTGAGATTTGGGTTCTTCGGGAGAGGTTTTCGTGGGGTTTGAAGTGTAGATTGAGCGTTGAATGTCTTGTTGGCATTAAC
>JBBMEG010000018.1:5041459-5070336 GCA_037832605.1 Cyclanthera cordifolia
CAAACTATAATATTTATAGATACTAAACACCGACTTTCTTCCCAGAGGTCCAGATTTATTATTTGTTCTAGATTTCTATAAATGCATTTAGAATACATCAAAATGTTGTCCCTATTTTTTTTTTTTTTTTAATTTTTAAATCTTGGTGTATGGTTTCTAAAATGTGTTGTAAAAAATGAAAGTTGAAAATTTTTCTATGTAATGTTAGAGAAAAAAAATGATAAAAATTAAAATTTTTAGGTTCTAATGGGTTCTTAATGCTGAGGATTAGATGATTCATAATTTTTTTTTAAAAAATTTGTATATAATAAATTTATAAACTTTAAAAATGTCAAATAAATACCTCAAAATTTCAGTCAATGTGCTCAATAGTTTCTAGACATGTTCAACATTTCAAAAAATGAATGAATTTACTAGACAAAAAATCAACAACATTAAACATTCTTCCTAACTATTTAATTTTTTATTTTTTATTTTAAAATTTAAGTTTATATTTATCTAAATTATAATTTTATTTTTGTTAGCAAAAATCTAATAAGATAAAAGATTTTTTTTATTTTATTTTAATTTTATTTTTCAATTTAACAAGCGTATTGGCCACTAGGACGAAGAGCAGAAAATTGACAACATTGAGGATACTCCCACTCACATCTTAATATACTTTTAATCCACAGTCAATCAGAGACGTTGACTTGTAAAAATCACTGGCCAAAAAGAACGTTTGCAATTCACGCGCCGTGTTGGAGCGTGAGATGAATTGCAATGACGACAAAGCAGAACGATCATGGCCGTAACCTCACCGTTCATCGGCTGTGCCGGTGACATATTTAAATCACCCGCCTGTGACCCGAGAGCTACATCCTCCAATTATTCTGCACCGAATCATTTGTGGTTTTTCGGATTCTATTCCGAGTCTTTTTCTTCTCGGGGTTCCCTTTTTTTTTTTTTTTTGGGTTCGTCCAGGTTCCAGAGGCTTTGTGTTCGGCTTTTGGGTAAGGATTTTCTTGTTATCCATTTAATTAGTCAGATTTTTTTTTTTTTTTTTTTTTTTTTTTTGGTGTAGTCTCTCGGATGATTGTTACCTCGTTTTGAGATTCGCCCATTTGTCTGCTTCAGAATTTTTGCTCTTCTATTGTGCAAGGTTAATTGTATGTTCTTCTCGATTCTTTTGCTGTTAATCTGTTTCAACAATGTGTTGTTGAAGTCAATTTCTTAGCTGATTTATAAACTGTACTGATTTGAGTTATTAATCTCCAGGTTTTGGCATTTGTCTTGTTTTATTTGAAATTCTTGTTAATTTGGCTGGTGTGGTATCTTATGATGCAGTTGAAGTTCTTAGAAATTTCATTAGAAGAACAAATAATCATCGTAATAATTGCAGCTGCGTTGGTGTAGCTTTTATATGATGTCAGTTGCTGGTTAAGACGATCACTTATTATAGCCTCTATAGTTTTGGAGTTGGGTAGACGCTCAGTATGGGAGATTGATTAATATTTTGTGAAGGGTCTTGCAAATTTTCTCCCCCTAGCCTAATCATTGTAGAAAGGGGTTGTTTTTGCTTCTGTCAGTTATCAAGTTGTTAGGTTCTTGTCTTGGAATTTGGCTTTCTTTTTTTTTTTAATGAAAATTTAGCTCCAAATTCAATCATCTAGACGTTGGGGATTTATGGATCTTGTGTCATCTACCCAGTGCAAACCCTTTTTATATGTGATGTCATGTATATGCTTTGGTTCATTGAGAAGAAGTGTTTCTTTCTTTCCTTTTTTTTCCTTTCTGAAATGTAATTTGTTTCTCTGAAATTATGTGTACTCGTGTCTTCCTTCTATGGATGTCATTATTGATGTTTTCTTTCCTTTTTTCCATTTCTAGATATTGGGCTTAGAGATAAGCTGTAGCCACGGAAGTAAATTCAGGGCCAGTTATGTGCTACAATATGATGGATTGTCATGTGGAGCTTAAATTATTGCCGGAAATAGATGAAATTTGTTCCTTCATTTGATTCAAGGATGAAAATTCAGGCGAGTCCTGCCTTATCCATTCCAAGTTCAAGTGCAAGGAATCATAGTAGTGCAGGTGTAAATGAAGAAATATCTAAATCATTAAGAGTCCTGCTGCCCTCTTGTTTGGAGGAGGTGTATCCTAAGTTGCCAGATTCTCAACAGGTTTCAATGGAACGAGAGCTGGTATCGAGGCCACTGGTTCATGCTAGCCATTTACACTCTAGCAGTGGAGTCGTTGGCCATATATTTTCGTCTTCTCCAGGGTTTTCAACAGATCTACATTACTCATCCGTTTCGCTTTATGAAAACCAATCAGATGCACCATTCATTTCTGACTCATCAGCTAATGGTGCACTGTTGCATTCTCATTCAGAACTCTTCTCATCCACGATTCATCCTACTGGTGTTAATGACAATTCCTGGTGTACGAATGCACTGCCGGGTTTTCTGGAAGCTCCTGAAAGTAACCCTGTTGGCAATAGTCATGTAGAAAACAATAGTTGTAGCTCTCTTATGGTATCAGATGAATTCAGTAAAGAAAATGATTGGCAGGAATGGACTGATAGACTAATAACTGACGATTCATTGACTTCTAATTGGAGTGACCTTCTAGTGGACGCCAATGTTGCAGATTTGGAACCAAAGGTTGGACTGCTGTATATTTTTGTCCATTTGATTGGTTTTATGCTTGTAAGAGGGACTTATGAATGTTTTGGTCATGTTTATTCCTCAGATGGTGCACCACACATCTAAACCAGCTATAAAGTTGCAAGTGCAGCCATCTCAAGTTCAAAACCAGTTTTCTTCTGGGGAAATTCCTATGATTGCCACTTCAACTCCTTCAAATGGAGCCCCCTCCAAACCACGAATGCGATGGACACCAGAACTACATGATTCATTTGTAGAGGCTGTAAACAAACTTGGTGGCAGTGAAAGTGTGTATTGCTATCGTCCTAGCCTGCTTCACGTCCTTTCCCGATAATGCTTATTATATCTAAATGGTTTTACTATTCTCACCTGTCAGGAGCTACTCCGAAGGGTGTTCTAAAGCTTATGCAAGTGGAGGGTTTGACAATCTATCATGTGAAGAGCCATTTGCAGGTATATTTACTGGTACTTAAACTTGTTATTATGGAGAAAAAAAAAATCAGACATTAGAATAGAGGGTACATGAACCACCCTCCTGTTCTGCATCATGTGCATGCGTCCAAACAATTTTTTGGGCAATAAACAAATATGCTTGTCCTAAAAATTTTATACTCGATAATTGCCTATTTTGCTTCTTTTTTTTTTCCTGCAGAAATATAGAACGGCTAGATACCAACCAGAATCATCAAAAGGTATAGAGAATGCTTTTTTTTTGTTATGTATAGAGATTTTTTTTTTTTTAGTTAGGTATAGAGAATGCTTATGATTTCTAACTTATGTTAATTCTCCAGTTTCCTAGGCCTAGCTAGTAGATATTACCTATAAGGTCATCCTAAGGGGAAAAAAGAAGTCAAGATCCAATTTTTTGAAACAAGAGACATTGTATTCATTAAGAAAATGAATAAGAGAGAACAAAAGTGTACTGCACGCAAAATTTATCCAAATTTGTAATGCATGCAAAATTGTACCCCTCTATTTAAGTACAACAGTTTAATCAAGATGGCACAGATAATTTTTTTAATTTTTTTTATTCTGGTGTGAAAATTCTTGAACGTTCACTGCAGGATCAATGGAGAAAAGCACCACCCCGCTTGAGGATATTGCATCTCTTGATCTGAAAACGTATGTTTTTTGGGTTTTTATTCACTTTTCTTCTTGGAAAATTGAGGCATAAGCAGTTTGATGTTCAAGTCGGCTTAAAGGCTGGTGGCATTATCAGATTGAGATTTCTTAACATATTTTGTGGGACTTGTTTTCAAGATGATTGTGATTTCTAGGCATATTTTGTTGAACTTGTTTATTCATTCTTGCTTTATGGGTTCAATCATCCTGGCTGAGATTTCTTGGCATATTTCTTTGGACTTCTTCAAGACTGTTGAGATTTCTAGGCTTATGTTCTTGTTCATTCAAGATGGTTGAGGTTTCTTGCCATTTTTAGTTTGACTTTTTTATCCGATTCTTATTTTTTTTCTTTTTTTCAATTATTCATCATGGATTGGCTGCCTTAAAAAACTAAAAGGTCATGGGTTTGATCCATCACTTGCCTAGGAATTAATTCTTATGGATTCCTTTGACATCAAAATGTTGTAAGATTAAGCAGTTATCTCGTCAGAATAATTTAGATGCCCGTAAGTTGGCCCGGACACTTACAAAAAAAAAAAGAAAAAGACTACTCTCACGATGTCTAAAAGTTATCATAGTGCCAATGGGTATTTCTAACTCTTAGGGATTAGACCATTCTGGTTGTACTGCCCTAAATTCTGTTTTGTTGGGGGATATTGAATGATGCTTCAGTTGGTCCCTCACTCTTAAACTAGCGAAGTTTTTACTATTCACATGGGAAGACTTTTAGGGTATATTAATTTAGGAACTATTTTACAGAACATTGTTTTGAAAACTAAGCAAACCTTTGACCTTCCATGCTTGTGTCTTCTTGCTAACGGCCAGTATTTCCCATGTGTAAAATGGTGTTTTCTAATATTGTGCCGCCTTTGCGTGACAGGAGTATTGATATCACAGAGGCTCTACGTCTGCAGATGGAAGTTCAGAAAAAGTTACATGAACAACTTGAGGTGTGTATCTTTCCTTCGAAACTTTTGCCTATCAAATTGAGTTAAATCTTCTCCTTAAAAGTTTACCCTAGGGTCGGCATTGTGCTAATACAGATGAGCTGCCTTATGATGTTAAAAATACTCTCTGTTTTACCTTAAACCGTGTTTAATATAGTGAAGTTATGTAGTAATAATGTGGATAACACATAAATGCCTAGATGGAGAGATTAAGCACTGGTCAGTCCTTTATCAAACTAATCTTTGTTTGGCAAATTCTGATAAATCGCCAACATTAAAATACCTCTAACTTAGTTTATGGCTTCAAATTCTCTCATCACCAAATTTCTTTGAATAAAAAAAGATGAATTCTGATAGATTGAGTGTTTGTGGTTGGATTTCATATGATCATGAATGCATTAGTCCCAACATTTTTATGTGGCCGCATCTCTCCATCTGTCATTTAATGATCCAGAAGATAATTTCCTTTTTGTTTACTGTTTGACAGATCCAACGAAATTTACAGTTGAGAATAGAAGAACAAGGGAAGTACCTTCAGATGATGTTTGAAAAACAATGCAAGTCAAGCAACAACCTGACTAAGCCATCTGCATCCACGGTGGAGGTTTCTCCATTTTCAGATTCAGTTGATGATTTCTCTGCCAAAACAGAGCTGGAAACTTCCCAGGTTGAAAACTGCACAATCTGCACCCATCCATCTGAAGCTGACACAATGTCCAAAATGGTCGCCAACGAAGTAGTCGAGAAGCCAGAATCTCATTGTAGGGAAGTCCAGGAGAATCCCGAGCCAGACGTTTCTCAATCTAGCTCCCCGGTATCAAAGCGCCAAAGGACAGATTAGTGGGCTGTGCTGTTTTCAGGTCTGTCTTATTTTGTATTGTTCAAAGTCAATAATGAATCTTCAAAATGACAGCAATAGGTTGCGGGAAAGTGTAGGTCCCTGGTTTTGGCTTCGAGTATTCACTAGGCTGAGTATCGCTAGGGGCATTAGAGATCAATAGTCTCACATTCTAGTTCATAAGCAAAGACTTTATCCAAGTTTTGATAACACCATTCCCTTGTACTGGTGATTATACATTCGGGAGCAACTTTAACTTAGTTCTGAGTTGCTTTCATTATGTAACTGTATGGGTGTTTATAAGAAATTGTTGTCATCATTTGTGCAACTCTACAAAAATTCTCTTTAATTCTTCTCCATCTCTAAAATTAGAAGCAATTGTTGCTTTTCATACAACTACAGAGCACCCTAACTCGAATTGGCTAAGATAAATTGTAGTAGTGAAACTATCATTAAGAGAGCCTTAGGATCTAAGAATTGATAAGTTCAATTAAATGATGGTCACCTACATAGAGTTTCTTTGTCCGTCAAATGTTATAGGATCAAGTAGTTTGATCTCGTGAGTATAGTTGAGACGTGCATAAAGTGATCCGGATACTCACATGTATCAAAGAAATAAAAATTGAAGTGAGATCATGGCATTGTTTGTCTTTCTTCCTATGCTTCCTATGTGGCAATGAAGTGTAGGCATTACAGCTTTGTATTTTTGTAGAAAAATTTAGTGGAAGTTCATATTTCCAATTTCCTTAAATTGCAATTTGCAGTTAATTAGGGCTTTGTTTATGTTCCCCTCACTTTTCTTATTAGGATATTTTATTAGGATATTAGCAGCTCCATTCCACATCATTTTATCTTGATGATTTCGAGTTTTTTTTTTTTTTTTTTTTGAAAACTAAGAAATCGAAGTTTCGTTCTACTATACTTATTAGAATAATCACTCCCGTCTATGGGCCAGGTATCTAGAGACATCGAAGGAATGTAGCAAAACTTGATGGTTTTGGTTCCTAAACTTTATTTTGCTCCCATATTTAATAATTTGAAAGCTCCAATGTTTAATAACTTGGTGATTCAAATTATTAAATAGTGGTTAAGATCATTTTGGTTTCTAAACTTTATTTTGTAACAGTTATAATATTCCACCTCAAGTCTTTTGAACTTGGACCAGGGCCGGCTAGTATAATATGCTTGGCATATCTAGTCATTAGTAATATTTCATCAATGGATCTCCCACATTAGTAATATTTCATCAATGGATCTCCCAGCACCAAGTCTTGGGATGGGCGCGGGTGTCCCAGCTATGTAGTAAAGCAAACCTTTGATTCTCGACTATCAAAAACAAAAAATTCATCAATGGATCCTCTAACAGCCAGTAGGTAAGGAATGTAAATGAAGAGTAAATTACCTGACTCGAACAAAACAGAATTACAACAAATAAACCAATTCAAATTCACAAAACAATCAAATGAATGTCACGGACACACATCAATACAGAAACTCTCCAGCAAAATATCTCACAAACTTATCTTTCATACAATGTTGTTGTGTAGTTGGTAAGCTTGCACTCCTTAATTCAATCTCAAAGCTCGATATCAGCGTTTTGGCACCTTCGATCACCCCTGAAACTCAAACCTCATTTATCAACATCTATAACACTGTCACACAAAAACTGGTTTCTTTGCTTCCACAACATCAATCAGATTTCAACCTGCATTTCTCTATGGTTACTGCTGGTAGTTGATTCTTTTGAGAGAGGAGGCTGGTCCAGAATCATCAACAGAGCCGGAATGACTCCAGTATGTGCCGACCACACCAATGATCGGAATCTCGTTGGGGCTTCTATGTGGCAATCTCCTTGGCGAAGGTGAAGTTGAAAACTGTTTAATCTCCTCCATAGTTAAGGCTCCCAAAATCGGTCTATCTTCTAGGCTTTTAGGCGAGTTTGACCCTTGTGACTCCGGGGTTAGAAGACTTGAAATGCTTTTGCTAGTTTTGCTTGGGGGTGTAACTTCTGATGAACTCAACCAGTTTGAAAGGCTGGCATCAATAGCTATGCCTTGATCTGAGTTCTTAGGTTGAAAGGTTTTTGATTTGTAACCTAATGATGATTCCTTGAAATTTGGCTCTGTCCCAAAAGAAGCCCTAGGAACTTCATTTATTGCCAAATTCTCTTTGTGAGGAGGATTAGACCTATGTTTATCCTTAACTTTTACTGCCTTCCACTGTGAAATATTTTCCACAGGCTTCAACACCGAATGAGCACAGGCATTCCTATCTCGAGCAGTCGGTCTCACCCCGGTTTGAGACTCGGTTTTTCCAGGACAGCCACATACAGATAAACAGCTATCGACCTCATCAGTAAAAACTTGAGCAGAACTTTTCCCATTTTCATAATCAGAGAAATTGTCATACTCATCATCTTCCGTATCATCGTAATCAGTGTCGTCATCTTCAGTGTCAATATGCTCATGATCAAGATCACTATCGGCACAATCCAATTCGTCGTCATCATCACTATCCCTACAATTCTGGTACCTATGATTGGGAGGATAAGACGAAATGCTCGAAAGGGTAGAGCCATCTTCAGATTGAGATTTGCATTGGGTTATTTCAGCTAGTTCCCTCTCCTCGTTAATTGCCCCTCTTTCAAATAAAACATCAGTTTCAGCCTCAGCTTCAACATGCTCAAGCTCGAATGTCTTTACATTAGAATCAAACGTTACTCGTTTTCTAGTACTCGGGCTTGGTTGTTGCTCGTCAGGCCTGTTCCTACATTTGGAACACAAACATGAATGAGATCCTACAAAGCACGCTATTAGAAAGAAATCACAGGTACACAAGGTCAGAGTTGAGTTGATTTAGAAGATATTTTGAACCGACTCGAACATCCAAGGTTGGTACATGTGACAACCCGTCCAACCCTATGCTATTTTTATTAGTGCAACCCAACCCTTATATCTCCCAGTTGGGTTGAGTTGACTTTTCTCTTTTCTCTTTAAAGTCAACTCATAGCCCATAAATCTGTGAATAAAAAAATAAAGTAAAATTACATGTGCCAAATTTGAACCAATGTTGTTTAATCTTAAAAGTGCATTCTCCTTACCTACCTACTTTATTTTTGAAAAAAAAAACTTACCTGATACATCTTTGAAAAAACCTTACCCTGTATGCATAATCAATCTTATTGATCAAACTTACTATATATATATATATATATATATGTATACACACACACACATATATATATACACATATATATATATATATATATATTCTTTAGTTTATGTTGGGTTGAACCAAAGTTAGAAATTGGTCAACCATATCCAGCAAATTTTCTTTGATCCAATTTAACTCATTAGAAAACTATAACTCGACACAATCCTTACGGTTTGCCTTGAATAGTTCGAGTTGTCGGTTATAATAGTGGGGGTTAAGTTCTTGTTTTATACTCACCGAGCTTTCAGAATCGGACTAAAAGATCTATCAGAAACATTGTCTACTTCAGATGGCAAGCCCCGAACAGCATTGGAGATATCAGCAGCCTACAGCAAAAACTCAAACATCAGTTTCAATTTCAAATGGAGTCTAACTTCTTAGAGCTCTGTTAGGCACATTATAGAAAACTTAAAGAAAGCAAACAAGTTCATACGGAAATCGAACTAAAATCAACAAAAAAAAAGAATCTAATACAAACCCTAAAACATCACATGACAACGGATAACTCCCTCGCTCTATTTCTCTGATTTTTTTTTCTTCAATCACTATCAGTAAAATCAAACAAAATTACAGAATCCCCAAGAAATTGAGAGAAAACTATAAGATTAACTTACTTGGACTCGTGGCAGAACCTTGCGTCGCCGCTGTTTCCTGCACTTCACGTCATCGGAAGAGCGAAAACAAGCAACGAAACAACCCATTGTTAAGAACACACAAAAATGGAAAGCTCTGCTTCGCTGAGAACGAAGCTAGCTACGATGAGTCTAAATGGCCAATTTCGCTAGTGGGTTTTCATGGTTGGATTTACAGAGGAAGTTAGAGAGAGAACCCGATGAGAAGGATGAGAGAGAGAGCTTTGAATTGGCAGTAAAGGAAAGAGGGGCAAGTGGGGCAGAGTGAAACGGTCAAGAAAATTTCTTCACATTTGTTTAAATTGAACATCTGTGGGGAAACGAGCAGAGAGAATCCAATGACTGTTGTTTTAGGTAAGAATTCATCGTGATCACAACCTGTAAATGGCGATGGAAAAGAAAGTGGAAAATTAAAAAAAAATAAAAAAAATCTTTTTTTTAATGTTTTGTTTGATTTCTGGCCGTTTGATACTTTTTCGTGGTAGGTCCCTCCTTCCTAGATGTCGTTAAAGTTATTATTATAATAATAATAATAATTCAAATATTTTGTTTTGAACAAAATAAAATAATAATAATCAAGTTTAGTTTTTTAAAATTTTAGAATTTAGTTTTTAAGATTTGAAAAATTAGAATTGAATTTTTAAGATTTGATTCAATTTATAAGTATCCTATATGTTCGATTTTTAGTGAATAAACATTAATTGTAACTCAATAAATGGACCTTTAAAGCAAACTAAGGACCTTTATTTTACCAAGGGGGTGTAACTTTGAAAAAAAATGTTTTGCCACTCGATATTTGGTCAAACTCAGTTGACTTGATCAACATTGGTCAACTCAATCTTCAACGGTTAAGAACAGTTAAGGATCACTACCCCTAAATGGGCCAAGGTCGTTTTAATCCTAGTATTTACTTTGTTCGAACTTTACTAAGTATAGGTCAGATATTAATACTCAAACCATGTGAAACATCATTTTCTCGGCATGGATTAATACTTTGTATATTGATTAGTCCATTGCAAACAATGAAATAGTATTAAGTGATATATTTCTCATTTAATCAATTAATACACACACCCAACAATCCCTTATGTTTGCATATTATTCCATCCGCTAGTTAATCGATTTGATATACATATAACTCCAACAATTCCACAAACTATTTTTGAATCCAAGTTGTCCTCACTATAAACTTCAATAACCCACGTGCGTTTTTCCTGATTAATTAAACAACACAATATATAAATTTCATAACTTCATTGATTAGTCTCACTTGTTATTTTCTCGTGTAAGTTAAACCAAATAATATTCAAGTGAAAATCCACTATGGACCCACTATAACACCTTTATGTCATCCCTTACATTTGTCAGTCGAATTGAGGCACGCCACTCGCAGCTGACGGAGCAACACCTTTATGTCATCCTCCTCGAAAGCCAGGTGTGATGCTTCGTCAGCCACGAGCAAGTGTGTCGACTCGGCTGGCGCAGACTCCAACAATTGAGATGCAACATCAACGTATGGTGAGGTAGTCTTCACGTTGGAGGTGGGTTGTCCGACGAGGGGTAGCTGCAAAAAGTAGAAGAGAAGTGATGACTACTAGTTTTCGAAAAACAAATAGAAGTGAAGTGAACAACGATGACTACTAAATTACTCAATATGTCATAATTCGACTTAATTTCTAGAAAATTCTGGACCACTTCATTAAGTGTGTTTATGAATTAATAGACTAAGTGTTACAAAGTATCATTTATGCTATGTTTTGTTTATGTATATCAAGTGTGGTTAATCACTTCTTATCAAACCTCCATGTTCGAATTTGATAGTAAACTATCATTAACCACTCACCTAATCCTGTATCAAATTCCACGTTAAATCCTCAAACGTATTACTCAATCATTATTAACACTAATTATCAATTAATTACTTAACAAGTATTCTCACAATTCTCAAAATGAATAGCTAACTATTTCAATTACTACTAACATTGATTCGCAAAAAAAAAAAGTTTATACACATTTAGATGTCTTAAAAAATATAACCCCAAAAAACGACACAATTAGTTGATGACTTAAGTTATGAAGGTATACTCCATTTAACATCTTATGTTTAAAATCTATTTGTGACATTAATTCTTAGTCTCTATTAAATTTTAAAATTAATATAGTCTATGGCTTATTACTTTTATAATAAATCATAACACCTTTAAAATTTTAAATTTACAAACATATTGTCACCGTTTACTTTCTTGATTATTTTCTGTAAGCTATATAAAAATTATAAGAGTACTAATTTTAAATAGGCTTTACAAAAAATTTAAAAGGAAATAAAGAAAAAGGAAATAAAAGGAAAAAGAAAAAGGAAATAAAGAAAGGTAAAAGAAAATAAAGGAAAAGAAAATAAGAAAAAAAAATTGGGGTGAGAGAGGCTCGAACTCTCGACCTCAGGATCACTCAGAAGCTATGAGACCTACGCGCTAGCCAACTGCGCCACCACCCCATCAGTTGAAAATTTTGATTCAGTAATATACTTATCCAATGTTTACTACTTATGTACCAATATCGTTTTGGCGGAACCCTAGCCCCAATTTTCCTCGTACTCCCGCGCCTATTATTTTCCCTCCATTCTTCTCTCTCTCTCTCTCTCTCGCTCTCGATCCATAGGAGCTGACGACTGTTATTCCATCTCATTGACGGCGACAAAGAAAAAGCTCCAAATTCCGGCATACTTTTCTGTCTCTGTTGACATGGACTCCGACGAGGGGAAGCTTTTCATCGGAGGAATAGCTTGGGACACTACCGAGGAGAACCTCAGAGGCTATTTCGCCCAATTCGGCGATGTTATCCAAGCCGTTATTATGCGCGACAAGACCACCGGTCGCCCTAGAGGCTTCGGGTTTGTTGTTTTCTCTGATCCTTCCGTTATTGACCAGGTTCTTCAGGATAAGCACACCATCGATGGCCGCCAGGTTTTGCCCTATTCTTCTTCAATTTCTATCTGCATTACTCCCTTTCTTGATTAGGTTATGTTTTTTTTTTACTCGATGGTTTTTCCTTTTGTTGTTAGTGTCATGTGGATTTTGAGAATCATGTTCTTGTGGCAGTGGACTGTTTATTTCTTTAATTTTGGAGTTCTTTAGTGGCTATATTAGTAAGACCCACTCTCGGTCCTCCATTTGTATTTCATCAGTTCATAATTGGTTTTCTGTAACTGACCATGGCCTCTGAGTGGTCCTGAACTGTAAGAAAGCACTCAGAATGGTTTATTTTATCGTTTTGGCTAATTCTTCGCTACTAATTCCTCTCTTCCTCTTTCAATTGCACTGTTATTTGGAAATGCGAACTGCGGATTATTCTCTTTATTGTAACCCTACTCCGTTGTGTTGTTATTTCCGGTTAATTTATTATCGTTATCTAGGATCTAGATTGGTCGTTTTGTGGAAGTAACCGTTTAAAGTTGGTTGTGTCGTTATTATTCATTTGATTCTGAAATAAATGAACAGTGTCCTGTCTGGGTTGACCTAGGGGTTAATAATGGCCTTGTAAAGCCACCTTCCTAGAACCTAATTTCTTATGAGTTACGTTGTAGTGTTGCACTAATAATAGTTGAGGTGTGAAAATTGACCCAGACTTAATTTTCTATGAGTTATCATGAAGATAAAATGGAGTAGGGTTGCATTCGATAATAGTTGAGTTACGTGTAAGTTGGTCTGCAAACTCACATGTACAAAAAAAGAACAATATCATGTTGGGCTAATATTGAACCCTCATGACGATAATACCTCACATGGAACCAAGTATTAGCTTTTTGAATTTTGGACAAAAAAGAGAATACATTGCTCTCTACTACTTTGGAAGGGATTCTGCATGCTTGAGAAGTCGATTAGCACATACCTTCCTGTTAAAAAATATATGCTTACAGTATACCATTATCATTGTGTTGACAGGATAAAATTAGTAAAGAACTCTGTTAGTCTATTTGATTGCACTGTGCAAGTCGATTTGTGTTTGAGATACAGGGACAATGAAAAATCAAAATATATCAAGATGCACTAAGAGATGATTATTTTAAAAGCTGTTGAGTTTTTGAAATAATATATTTTCTAGCTTACAATTATAATTGATTAAGATGATGGCACACAAATAAAATGAATATTTTATGCTTTTTGAGTGTTTTCAGCATTTTCAAGTTGCACTTTGTTGAAACAGGTGGAAGCAAAAAGGGCGTTATCAAGAGAGGAACAACAAACTCCCTCAAGAAGTGGGAGTTATAATTCGGGCAGAAGCTCTGGAGGTAGTGGACAATTTAGGACCAAAAAAATCTTTGTCGGCGGTCTGCCTTCTGCACTAACAGAAGATGGGTTCCGTCAGTATTTTGAAAATTACGGCCAAGTTACTGATGTAGTGATAATGTATGACCAAAATACTCAGAGACCTCGTGGATTTGGTTTCATAACATTTGACAATGAAGATGCAGTTGATAGAGTACTTTGCAAGAGTTTTCATGAACTGAATGGTAAACTTGTTGAGGTGAAACGTGCACTTCCTAAAGATGCAAATCCAGGAAGTAGTGGACGTGGAGGCTATCAAAATTATGGTGCTTCTGGCACTAATACTAACAACTTTGATGGTAGATCAGATGGCAATTTATATATGCAACCTCAATCTACTGCTGGTGGTTTCCCACCGTATTCTGGATATAATGTATCAAATTATGGTTATGCAGGACCAAACAGTGGTGTCCCTTATGGAAGTTATGGTAGTTATGGTGTTGGTATGTATGGTGGCGCCACTGCTGGATTTGGTGGTCCAGCTGGACCATTTGGAAATCCAACTGCAGTCAGTGCTGGTTATCTAAGTGGAGCACCTGGGGCCATGAAAAGTTCTTGGACCAACCAAGCTCCAGGATATGGTGGTCCTGGCTATGGTGTCAGTCCAGGCTTTGGGGCTGCAGCTCCTTGGAGTGCATCAGGTGCTGGTGGACCTCCTTCTGCCCCAAGGGGCCAATCTCCTAGTGGAGCTTCTGGGTATGGTAATCAGGGTTATTACGGTGGAAATGATGGTCCTTATGGTGGTTATGGAGCCTCTGGTGGACGAGCTTCAAGCACTCTAAATAGCAATGCTGGTAACGGTCAAAGTGGAGAGCCACATGGCATGAGTAGTATGTACATGGGGAGTGGATATGGTGACACTAATGGGAATTCAGGCAGTGGTGGCTGGAGATCTGATGCTTCACAAACTCCTGGTGGTTACGGTGGCACTCAGTCCAGGCATGGTTAACCTCAGTCGAGAAAGATTTGTACCTGCCATCCTTTTCCACGCTCAAAACATAATGCTGGATACTGTGGATGCTAAATACAGTGGATACTGGATAGTAACAGATCCTGAGAATGGTTGTATCTCTTCATTCTCAGTGCTATCAAGCAGTAGTAATTCTGTAGTTGAATTTGTCCATTGCTTTCTAGCAGTAGTAATATTTATTTTTAGGCTTGTTATCTTGATGTTGCTTATTGTCGTGAGCATTTGAAAAATTGAAAACATTGATACACTTTATGTTTTTTTTTTCTTAATTTTATGTAGAAGCTAGAATGTTATCTTACTTTTATTTATGTTGATGATGAGTGGTTATAAGGACATCTATATATTGTTATTGTATGGCAAGTTAATTGCTTTTCATGGTAATTTTTGTATTATATTGATCTATCTCTTAGCATTCAGTGTTTGCTAAATACTAGGCTTCTGCAGTCCTTGGTTAAGAATGAAAGAAATGTACTAATGCTTACTAGACCAGCTTCAGAGGAAATCTCAGCAAATCTGAAGAGCAAAAGCGATTTGATCTACGAGCTTCTGCAGTCCTTGGTAGATGTGGCCTTCTAGCATTCAAGATGGGTAGGAAATGCAATCTACTTCTTCCTGTTATGGTGGATCCATACAATTAGGTTTGTTTCCACATTTTTGAAAGTCACGTAAACATCATATTAGCTTATATTGTAGACGGATAATTAATTAGATCTTCTGTTTTTGCATGAGGGAAAGGATAAGTTATGATTTTTTTTTTTTTTTTTGACGGGTATAATTTATGAGTTTTAAACTGTGGTTAGCACAAGTTATTAAAATAAAATTTTGGCATGCACAGGAATTTAAGGTGGAGTTTCGGATCTGCTGACTACACTGTTTAACAAATCTTTCATGCAGCTAATGGACTGAGGTTTGCATATTCTTCCAACGCCCATCTCTGTTGTGTTATGTAACCTTGACATTCTTTGTGCATAATTGAGTGTTTTTTTTCCTCTTTCTTTCTTTCTTTCTTGACTCTCTGATTTGAGCTTTCATGTCTTTTTTTTCTTCAAACTTTGGTATAACTGGTAGATTTTTTCTTTTAATAGATTATTAAGATAGTATCTCTAAGGCGGTCTTGTTAGTAGAAGTTTGAGATCTTCAAGATTATGCTTTCTTAGAGGTTTGGGTTCGAAGCTCACTTAAGCTTAATAATAAAATCTCTTTTATCTCTAAAGTTTGGGCTATGGGAGGGAAGATACACGGGCACCTCTGTGTACTTCGTGTCTATAGTGGGGCAAAGCTCCAGTTCTTAGTTATTAACCAAAGAAAAGATTTAGTAGTTATATAACATAGAGGTTGGATCAGTTACTCTTTATTATTCTATCCTCGTCTATGTTTTATCAACCTAACCTTTGATTTATGCTTCAAAATTGTATCATTGAATGTATGATATCAGATTATCATCAGCTTATATGATGTTTACATGGTAGTAAGTGCCTGTCAGTGTCAAGCTAGGGAAGTCACATAATCAAGCGTTAATCGTTTTCACTTTCTTCCATTTAGGTTAAAATTTCTCTTCTTGATGATTCTTTTAATTTCGTTTGTATGATTTAACTGCTGCTCAGCCTTTAATTATCTCTGTTTAGTAATCTCCAAGAGGCAACCTGGCTTAGGCTAAGGTGTGTTTCTTTGGAAGTTCCCGATTCAAAACTCACGTATGAACTGAATTGTAAAAATACCTATTATCTTTTGGATCCGGAATGGGCATGGACGCCCACGAGTATACAGTGGAGCATAACTCCGATTTCTGGTTATAAAAAAAACATCTGTTTTGTAGGTATCATTTGATATTGTTTAACATTGTACTATGCTTTAATTGTAGTTTATTCTCTTACGCTGAGTCTGATTTTGGATTTTTGGATTTTGGATTTTGGTTTGGCACCCATAGACTCACCTTAGATTTGTTACTTCATAAATTTATATGCATCTGATTGTAAAGTCAGACTTTTGGCGGTGATTTTACTTAATGTCTTCAGTCAGGTTGAAAGTTTTTAGTAATTGCCAAATTGTCGGCTGCGTGAGTATGAGGCAAACGGTGTATAGAATGCAATCCTTTATTTCATATTGGAATTATTAGATTTGGTTTTCTTTTTTATGAGTCATTTTTTCTGTGTTTGTTTCTTCATATTCTAAATATTATAATGCTCTAACTTGGTCTTGATTTAAATAATAATAATTTTCATTCAATTTAAATATATTTCCAAATTTTAAAGCATGAAATAGAAATTATTACTTTTTTTTTAGTATGTGAGATGGAGAATCAAATTTCTAATTTCAAGATTCAAGATGTCATATTTTGGACATTAATTTCAGGTTGGTATAAAATTGAAATGTGAGATTGTGTAACTACAAAAACTGAGTAAAAGTGGAGTAAGATAATATAAGCCCCTTTCCTCTAAATTAAGGTTGTAGGTCTTAATCAGTTGGTCTGGACTCAAATAAGGATTAAGTTCAGTATAATATCATGCTGATTATCAAAACAGTCGCAAGATAGAAAAATTCAATTATAAGTAGAAAGTCGAGCATTAATTAGATTATATGCAACACTCATATGTTGCCGCACCAAACTTCCCTACCTTCAATTACTTAATTTAAATTGTTAAAAATTACATTCAAACATAATAGGTTGGCCTAATACTTACCAATGAGTTTAAAGTTATGAATTTAATTTATAGTGTCTACTTAACTAAAAAACACTTTTTTTTACATCTAAATAAGTTGAATTCAACCGTATATCATAAGAATGATCAAGATAACGAGTAAGGTATCCCAAACATTCTTAAACATTTATAAAAAAAAACCATACTTGAGCAAAACCAAAAATGAGATAAGTGATTTTTACGCTCTTCAATTTGAGAAGAACCTATTAAAATCACGAGGTGTTTGTATGTATAATTATGAAGTGATTATTTTGAGTTATTAGTAATAAGAGGTTATTTTAAGTGATTTTAAAAAAGAAATTGTAATAATAACACATTTGTACAAGATGTTTAAAAAATGAATATAAAAAATCATTTTTAATCACTATAAATAAAACACCGAAACAAACAGTTTTCCTAATGTTGGTTTGTAAGCACTATCCATATCAATTTGATTAGATGCCTTTGGCACAAGGATGCACTTTTCATTTGTTTGCCTAGTTTAAGGCAATTTGTTGTTTACCTAAACTTGGTTCCATCCTTGTGTGTTGATGCAGTTGGACAATCAAAAAGAAGCCAGCTGTCCCTACACAGAGAAGAAATGATTAAAGATTAGTTGAGTAAAACAAATGTTAAGTGTTTGCTTCTAAATTGGCAGTTTGTCCACTTCCTTTTCATGACAAAACTAAACATGTTTAACTAAAAAATGCTTTCACAAATAGAAAAATCAACATGTTATAGATTTAAATTTATAGGATACATATTCAAGTATGCAACGTGAATGTGTGAACTGATTCAATATAAAAAAAAAAAAAAGACAGTAAAACTACTAAAATCTTTAACACAGGAGTTATAATAACTCCTCGAGAGTTTCCTATATAATCGAGATAAGCGTATGTTAGCATGGACATAAGTTCATAAATTGTGAAAAGGAAATGAATAAATAGCCAACTTCGGAAGATTTGATCGAAGACAAGATGACAATATTCTAACCTCAAATCAGAATAATCTGCCGATTACAAGGATACCAACAAGCAGGAAAAGCTTTGTGTTATGCTTTGTGTGGAACGTTTTTTCATATTAATAACATTTTCCTTCTAATCGTAAACATAAAATAAATAAATAAATAAATAATGAGTGAATCAAAATGTGAAAGTGACTGAAAAAGAGCGGCACATACAATTTTAACTTGATATCATGTCAGCAATAACTCCTAAATAGATTAATTCAATCGTTGATTTGGAGGCAGACTTTCACATTGTGTAGAGAAACAAACGAATATAATAAGCAACCAACAAGGAGCTACAAGAAGGGCATATAAAATTGTATAAATGAATGAAAAATATTTCATCAGCAAAAATGACTTGCATAGCTACTACATGCTTTCTTTCTATTCAAATAATGATTTTTGTTTAGTCTAAAGTTTTAAATCAAATTTGTATTTAGTACATATGCTATCTAATACTTCTGGTTTGATAATTCTACTAATTAAAAAAAGTTACCTATTAAATCCACCTTTAAACTATTTTATCAATTTTTTTATAATCGAGAATCGAAGTTTCACCCTACTATATGCTCACACATGTCCCGAAGCCTAGACCCAAGAGAACAAAAAATTCTTACAAAACTCACTTATGGGTTTTAAACTACAAACTTACAATGGAGCATATTTTAGCTCAGGCTTCTACCAACAATGCTTAAATTTACATCAAGCTAGCTTTTTGGTTAATTAGTTATTTAATGTAATTCAACAAAATCAAAATTTTAAAACGCATGAGGACAAGTCAAGTTCAGAATACACAAACTCAAATTTTCCAATCCTAAATTCCTTGAACCTAAAGTTTCTAAATCATAAGACAGGGTCCCTGGGTAACTTCCATACTTTGCATTTATATTTTTTAATTTCCCGCTAAATAAGTCTGTGGTGGAGATTTTCCTATTACTTATTTCATTTATGTTTTATTTTTTATTTTGAGTGAGTATGTGGGTGTTTAAAGACGCATAGTTCGCTACCGTAAGACAATATAAAAAGCTAATAGAACTCACATGAATTTCAACCATTTCCCAGGAGAAAGTTTCTTTTTCCTCTGTTTCTCTGTTCAGTATAATGGCACAGGTGGAAGAGAAAGGCTCCGCAGATGGAAGAGATGATTATACACAAGATGGAACCGTGAGTCTCAAAGGTGAACCTGTTTTAAGATCAAAGACTGGGAGATGGACAGCCTGTTCCTTCATTGTTGGTAATCTTCAACAAACTTTCTTCTTCTTCTTCTCCTTTTTTGCCCGACTTGTAGCCTGTACAAGCTCTTCTTTCAAAAAAAAAAAAAAGTAATCAGTTTTCAGTATTTGGCATGAAGAAGAGACCCTTAACAAGAAAATCAAAGAACTAAGATAAACAAGTCCTTAGTTACATATCACATGCAGCAAAATAATTTCACAAAAATGCATTAACCTCTAGAAACTACTTTTTTATAATTGGGAATGGAAGCTATGCACGCTAGATACTTGGGGCACCCGCACCCTCAATAGATAAGAAAGGATTTTACAATTACTTTCACTCGTGGGTTTCGAACACGAGACCTCCCAAGGGAGCATACCTTAAGATCCCAAAAGGGACATCTTGAAACTATCTAATTCAAAAATCCATATCAAGTTTAGTTCTTGAGTTTTTGGGTTCACAAAGGGGTTTATATTTTCAAGATGTTGGTTTCGTACAGCGTACGAGATTTTTGAGAGGATGGCATACTATGGGATTGCAACAAACTTGGTGGTGTATTTGACCGACAAGCTTCATCAAGGCATTGTGACAGCTTCCAATAATGTCACCAACTGGATTGGAACTGTGTGGATGACACCAATTATAGGTGCCTACATTGCTGATGCTCATCTCGGCCGATACTGGACCTTTGTCACAGCTTCTGGAATTTACCTCATCGTAAGATTCATACTCAAACTCATCTCTGTTAAATTAGAATGACAAAAGAAGAAATTCTTAATACATTCTCAGGTCTAAATTCTCAACCAAAATCTTACTGTTCTTTTCTCTTTTTTTCTTTTCAAAATAACATTAGAAGCACTAGCATAAGTTCAGAGAGATAAACGCATGGAGAAGAAATTTGAGTCAGTACTAACATGTTAGACATGTTCAACTTGTGTCATACAGGGAATGGCCATGTTAACCTTGGCAGTTTCATTGCCAGCACTGAGACCACCACAATGCGGCAATGGAGGAAAAGACGGTCATTGTGATGAACAAGCTTCGCCTTTTCAAATTGGCATTTTCTTCTGTGCATTGTACATAATCGCACTGGGAACTGGTGGCACCAAACCCAACATATCGACTATGGGAGCAGACCAATTTGATGATTTTGAACCCAAGGAAAGAACCCAAAAGCTCTCCTTTTTCAATTGGTGGATGTTTAGCATATTCTTTGGCACTCTGTTCTCCAACACTTTTTTGGTTTACATTCAAGACACTGTAGGTTGGGGACTTGGATATGGGATTCCGACGATCGGGCTTTCAGTTTCTGTGCTGATCTTTCTGATAGGCACTCCATTCTATAGGCACAAATTGCCTTCAGGAAGCCCTTTCAGCAGGATAGCTAAGGTGATTGCAGCTGCTGTGAGGAAACGGAAAGTGCCAATACCTAATGATCCAAAAGAGCTTCATGAGCTTAATCTGGAATATTACACTCAGTCAAAAAAATATAGGATTGATCATACCCATTCATTAAGGTAATTCTATCAATCTGAACGGAAACATAAGCTTCAGGCTGAATATGATAAACCTATCATATAGTAATTAGAACTCTATAACCTGCAGATTCCTTGACAAAGCAGCAGTTCCGAGTGAGACGAGTTTAGCATGGACACTATGTACTGTTACTCAAGTCGAAGAAACAAAACAAATGATAAAAATGATCCCCATTCTGGCAGTGACATTCATTCCAAGTGCAATTGTTTCACAAGTTAGTACATTATTTATCAAACAAGGTGCCACCCTTGACAGAAGCATGGGTCCCCATTTTGAAATTCCTGCAGCAAGCCTTGGAGCTTTTGTGACTATTTTTATGCTGATCACCATCATCATCTACGACCGTATCTTCGTTCCATTTGCTCGGCAATTCACCAAAAACCCTAGAGGAATCACATTGCTGCAAAGAATGGCTGTTGGACTCGTGTTGCAAATTACTATCATGATCACAGCATGTGTTGCCGAAAGAAAGAGACTGAAAATCGCTAGAGTAAACCACATTGTTCGCCGAACTGACCAAGTTCCCCTCACCATTTTCATTCTCCTCCCTCAGTTTGCCCTGACAGGAATAGCAGATGCCTTTGTAGAAGTTGCTAAGCTTGAGTTTTTCTACGACCAAGCGCCAGAAGGCATGAAAAGCCTCGGCACCTCATATTTCTCCACCAGCTTGGGAATTGGACATTTTCTGAGTAGTTTTTTACTGCAGACCGTATCTGATATAACCAAAAAAAACCATAGCAATTGGATTTTGGACAATCTTAACATCTCTCATCTAGACCATTATTACGCACTGTTGGCCATCTTTGGCTCCATCAACTTTTTCTTCTTTCTGATAGCGGCAAAGTTCTATGTTTATAATGTGGATTGTACAGAATCCGAACAAGAATTAACCTTGACATTGACTACAGAAGCTGCGTCTCATCAGGTTTCAAAAATCCAACTAGACTGATAATACTTTAGGCATAAATCAGGTTTATCATAGTATACTTTATAGAAAATGTCCAACAAAAGTCACCATTGAGCTTCACGAAAGCTATTATCAGTGTAACCTTTTGCTATACAATCAAACAAAATCCATTTTTTATAATTTTATTATCTTGTACTTTCTAGATAAAGCCACATACACCAAAAGTGATAGGCAGAGTTATTGAAGATACAGTTGTATTACAAATAAATCATTTGCAGTCCACTGCTCAAGTAGAGACTTGCTGTAGAAGTGCTTCCTATTTGCAAGATGAGCATTTTTTTCCTGTGCTCTCCAATGATAGGGAGATAACTACAGAGCCTAAGAATGTAGATCAACTACTCAGATTAGCTTCAGTTAGTACATGGGACCTACTACACGTAGGTGATAAGCTTAGCAATTAAAATACATCGCTAAGCCTTGAATCAACATAGAAGAGGGATTAAAGTCATGGTTATCAGCTGACAAAAGGTTGCAAGTTACCCGCTGCAATGGACTCCACAATCCACGTATGTCCAATGACTTGGGCTCCAACTTTAGCAGCTATTCCCTCTGCCTCATTTAATCTCTGCCAAAGAATTGAAACCTCCTCCCCCACTTTGCATCCTCCAGGGGAATCAAGATTATAAACAATCAGCACCTTTGGTGCAACCTGACCATTACAACTTGATGCTGCCAATTCTTTGTTCTCTAATATGGAACCTCCAGCAGCTATAACCAAATCTTGAAGATCGTCCTCAAACGCCGTTGGAAAATCACCAGCAAAATAGAAGTGCAAGCCAATGAAGAGCTTGGGTGTCTGTAGAGATGGGAGAGGAAATAATCATGTGATTAATCACCAATTTGAATCATAAAGAGCATGAAACAAAAGAAGCATTAGGCAGTATCCTGACTAGCATCAACAAAACTGTACTTCATTAATGTAACATTGATGAGGGTTTCAAAACCATTACTTTTCATGCAACCAG
This sequence comes from Cyclanthera cordifolia, assembly GCA_037832605.1. Lineage (NCBI taxonomy): Eukaryota > Viridiplantae > Streptophyta > Magnoliopsida > Cucurbitales > Cucurbitaceae > Cyclanthera > Cyclanthera cordifolia. The sequence goes on from JBBMEG010000018.1 coordinate 5,064,519, forward strand.
TGTCAGTTAACTAACTTACTTTGTTTAGAACCCTCAACCTGCCAGATTTGGGGCCATCAATGCACCCGTAGTTGTCAAGTGCAATTTCATATGCTTCCTCATTCAAAGGACGCCTTTCTTTTATGCAAGCTTTTACCCCTAAACACTCCAAATTCAAGTTATCAGAAAATGGGTAAAATACCCCTCACTAAGCAATTATAACCTCCATGACAATAATAACAACAAAGTAAAATGCAGAAAAGCAAAATCACAAAAAAATTAACTTACAATCCATATTCAGAATCCATATTCCATTCAGTATGCCCATGAGGACTTTATATGTCCGTGTACATGCACCATTCTCATTTGTGGACGCAATTACATGAGTCACATTAGCCTTCCAACATTTGGACACTGTAGCACCAGATAGCTTTGCAAACTTGACCAAAATATTCTGAGAAAATAGAAGATTCATTGGATTATTAAGATGTAAGGGAAATACATGCCTTAAGAAATAGAAGGATGGGATCCATCGACCTTAATTATCACACTGTTGCAAACATTTGATCTATTCCAGTAATTGGTAACGGATAACTTTAATCTTTAATAGATTTTGACGACTTTCACTGAATGTAGTTTCCTTAACCAAATGATATAAAGAAGTGTAGACATAGCAAAAACAAACATGTGACGCACAAGTAGTTAAAGATTTCAAAGGGAGACAAATTTATTAAGACATGTCAATTATAAGTTGAGCAAAACAAACTAATCAAACTAACCCTTTCTCCAGCAGACAGAGCTGATCCACAAAACGTCCATGTCTGTACCCCATCCGGTATCCAACTGCTTGATTCTTGCTGGCTCCTGGAAGAAAAACATTCAATACATCAAGTTTATTGTCAAAAAGAGAACCTCTATTCAATGCAATACTTCAAGAAAATTTCCCATAATGAAATATAAAATGAGTATTACATTGCCGAGTTCCATATTTACCATGAGCAATACAAGGAAAAGAAGTCCAAAGTTTGGCTTTAGATTACTAATTTCACCACGTGAATTGAGCAGGAAGTATGTCAGATTTTTATATATATAGAAAACATAAAATTCCAAAAGCCCTATTGAAACTTATTACAAATAGCTATATCACTGATTCCTCTAATTGATCAAAGTGGATAGATTAAAATTACAAAATGAAGGGGGTCGATGGCTCCAATATAAAGCTGTGTTAATTATAGATTATATGAGGTCATCAAGGAAGTATGAATGAACTATCATACTACTTAAGAACTACAGTGAAAGTAAGTCTTCATGAAACCAATATTAAGCAACTAATTTGGCACCGTTTGACAACCATTTAATTTTAAATTAAACCTATAATCAGTACTTCAACATATGGATTTTATTGTTTAGTTATGGAACAATTTTCAAACACAAAAAACCGAAATTAAAATGCTAACAAACAATATTTTGCCACGTGCCAAGTCAAATGAAATAACTGCAAGTTGACCATTTCAAACCAAGAATTTGCCTAGTGCCAAGTCCAATTAATTGCAAGTTGAGCATTATGATGCATTGGTAAAAATAAAATATATTACATTAGAAATGGAGAAGCCTGATTTCTAGGCATCTTCCTAGGCTTAGTCCTTTCATCTGGAAATCTTGCTGAGGAATGTGAAGGGCACAGGAGAAGAAAATTATCCTGTAAAATTCAAATAGAAAAACAAAGTAATTAAATAAAAAAATGCTACCACTTAATACCAAAGAAAACTAAGAAGAAAAAAAAGAAAGCAATTCAACGCATTCTCAAGCACAGTGCATTTACCATGTCCCAACGACACTCCTCTATTTCAAGTGCACAAGGAACATGATAGCTTTTCTGGCAAGACTTCAAATAACAACCAAGCGCTGCTCCTTTTAGCCCACATTTATTACATTTAAGCTTTGAACCCCTTGCCACTTCAGCCTTCAAGTTATGAACATCATCACCTTGATAGTATGCCTGGGGTGCCCTGCATTTCAAATCAGCATCTTATACCAGCACAATTACAACTAATAAGCATTTAGCCATAGCACATCACTGTAACAACTTGCTAAACTGAATGAGAAAAATATCTAAGAAATTAGCCCATCATACGAACAGATTACAATTGCTAACATGAATTTCCTTATTAAAAAAATATTATTAAATTAAATTGTATATTTATTACTAAAAAAACACCCCATCCCATATCAATAACATATAACCCTGCAAACTTGCAAGTTGTTTATTTCAGTTTCCCATTACCACCAAGGGTATGTGAGATGAAGACAACATACCAATCAACACAAAGTTTGTGAACATGAACGACATTTGGATTTGTTGCTTCATCTCCAACAGCCAAAGTGCCATTAATATAATGTAGGACAGGTCCAGTATCCTGAAATTACAGAAAAAAATATAATAATAATAAATAAAATAAAAATAAGACATTATATAACCCAACACCAATTACATGATATAAAGCAAACAGAAATGCGAATAGTAAATAAGTGAAGCACTATATTACCTCTGTAGTTTTAGAAGACTGGCAAAATGCACATTTGGCATTTCTGACGAAGTTGCTGTCTGCTGCAGGAGGTATATTGCTAACAAGAGTAACTTGGGATTTGTGTACCATTACAGAGTTTGAAGTCTGAGAATTTCCAAACTCTGAAACTGAAGGACAAGTATGATCAACACCGCTCATGCCTAACTTTAACTGACCCTCTTCAGAAGCAGAACTCGTACACTTTGAGAAATGCATGTTATTATCATCAGCCTTTGTTATAATAGATACCCTGTCTGAAGCATTTTTAGACCCCTATAAACAAGAAACAAGTCTATATCAGAATAAGATTCATTACAAACACGGGGAACTGGCACAAAAACACCCACAAAAAAGTCAGTAACTCTAACTACATAACCAATAACAACCAAAGCTTAATAAAACTTCATTTTTAGTTTATAAGGACATTTAAGCATAATGGCACTGGTTTTACTTGGAAAGCACATAGTTTCCATCACACTGCCAGCAAGTGCTACAAGCTAGTTTCTCTAGAGCAATATGGAAAAGCTAATTCAACAGGAAAATTTATAGCAAATTATATCCTAGCAGATCAAGCAATGAGCGTATTCCAATGTCATGGAACGGATGGTGTACCTCTTGCCTACGTGATAAAAGTCAATTACCACCGAGGCAATTACCACTATATGTAACTAGGACATCACTTCAGAGCCTCTGATGTGATGGTTTAGATGCTTATAATAATAGTAAAAGTCAGCATGCAGTTCCTATTTGCAACAAAAGCAACGGAAATGACCAGAAAAAAGAGGAGCAGAAATAGAGAGAGCATCAAATCTCACATGACCACGGTACTCGTCACTACTGTCATCTGACACTTTGCCATCCCCAAACGAAGGTGGGCTTCCAGCTGATAACTGGTCTACCTGACTCGCAGGTGGCATTCTACAATCTTCATGTCTCCCACAACTACCCTTTCTATCCTCGTTGTCAAGAGTTTCACATTTACAATCAACAGGCACACTGCACCCCTCAAACTCCTTGCAGTTAATAGCAGCATGAGAGACAGACTGATCAAAACGTGATTGCTCCAAGGCAGCCCCGACGTCTACTGTATTTTAAGTAGAGCAGTTAACAAGATGAACGATCTTCATACACATTAGGTGAATAAGAAATAAATTAGGTAAGAATGAAGAATTATGAATTTTTACTGAATGCTGGAACTGATCTTTCTTAGTAAATAAATTTCCACAATTATTTAAAAAACGGCAGTACATTTAAAAACATGTGAATTATAATTTTAATATACCATATGACCAAATAAAAATGTATGATTTATTTGGCACTTTTTATCTCTTTTCTTCAGATTTGTTTACATCAAGTTTCAGTTTACTCTGCTTTTTTCCTTGACCCGACGAATGTGAGAAAGTTCAGTAATGTGTACCAGATGAGGCGAGTTTAGACATATTGGTAGAGAACGTAGCATCCAGACTCCTGTAGATTGACACCATCTTGTCCACGAAAGGAGCAGACCTCATGTCTGCATAGTGAAGCATACGGAAAATGCATAAGGAACATGGCTCGATTCAGTGTTGAATACAACTCTTCATGCTAATAAGCATCAGATATTCAAAAGAAAAATCAAACGACCACCCATAATCTAATAGTTCAATAAATACGATGTTGAAACAATTAATATGATCTTTTATACGAAAAACATCAGATATTCATATAACACGAGTTGAAAAAATATGTTATTTTATGCACCAGGGATAATTCAAGACCTCGCTACCCAAACAAATAGCATTAGATCGCACGAAACAATGTACAAACCAATCCGCCACAATCATGAAGGTTGACAAAACTACAGATACAGGAAATCTCGTTGAGAAAAACTATAGGAACACTATATTTAGTAAAAACTCTACCTCGATCGACAAATCCAGCCTTGCAGAGAGGGCACACTGATCCAATCTGGGCTGCAAATGGCATACAGCCCCTGAAACAAAGCCAATCACGTATCTAGAACTTGAAAATCACACAAATAAAGATAACGAAATGGAAAATAACGAAATGAGAAGCATACTTGCAAAAGAGATGATTGCAAGGAAGCAACACCGGTTCATCAAAGAAGTTCAAGCTGTTATCGCATCAAAACACGAGATTAAATAAACTTTTAGACGAACAAGTATAATGTAAACAAAGCAAAACAAAAACATACCACAGAGGACACTTCAATTCGAGCCCCATTTTCTGGAAATGAAGAACCCAGGGATTCATGAGCCTACGGGTATTGGAATTAACACGACCATTGCTTGAAAATTCCTCCATTCTTGAATGGCTTCTTAGAACTATCTCGAGAGAGAAGGATTGGAATCAGTGGAAATTCACGAAGTGTAAACTTCGGACAGTGGGGAGGGCTTAATTTATGAGAATTGGGTGATGGATACGTGGACGGTTCAGATTTATTTTAAGCGGAAATGAAAGCGCGGGTGATTAAATTTGGGTGGCGGAATTAGTGACGTTAGAAAGCGCGCTTTTTTTTTCTCTCTTGAATTGGTTTTTACGAACTCCCGCCTTCGGGGACTGATATCGTCTCGATACGATAAAATGGATATTTATCGCGAACAGTTTTTATTTAATAGGTCGTGCCGTTGATTATCAATGAGATGTGGTTTTTTTTAGTATAAATTCACATAGAATATTACAAATATCGATTTACATGATGTAACTTATGACGGTGATGACCTCCAAATAATGGAACCAATGCGTTAATCACTTTTAAGGAAACTATATAATAACTTCCAAATTGTTTAAAACAAATATATAATAACTTTCACATTTCATCTATCAAATGAAGTTTGTGACACATTAATTTTATTGTTTAGTAGTAATTTACGTCATTGGTTCGATCACGAGAATCGATATTAGATTATGGATAATCCAAACATATTTTAGATATAAAAAGATGGAATACTGTAAATAAACATTATTCACAAAATTAATGAATGTTAATTATATAGAAAATAAATAGTGTTTATGTGGGTAATGTTTGTCAATGACTTTAATAGAGATGAATAAATTATTCTTCATTACTCCAACCTCATCATTTTGTTTATAATATACAGGATGGATGAATAGGAACTCACCTCAAATAAGAGATAACGGTTTCAAAATAATGTTCATAAAACTCCTTAAATAATCACCGAGCTAAATTAAGCTATACAACATTAGGCAACATGTAAAAACTCGTACGAAAAACAATGCTTACACAATTTTTTTTGTTTAATATATTGTGT
>JBBMEG010000018.1:5090520-5138660 GCA_037832605.1 Cyclanthera cordifolia
TAAAATTATATTTCTTTACTAATAGAGGATAAACATCTATACATGTTTGGGCCATGGATTCTAACAAGAAATGCAATTTTTCACTCTACCAATTCTCTCTGCCATTTCGTTCAATATAAACAAGAGTAAAATTCAACACATAATCATCCAAATACAATGATGTTCTAAAAAATGTTTCAATTCCAAAGTTTATGTAGAACTATTCACATGAAAATGTTCTCGGAAATGTTCCAATTACAAAGTTTAAGTAGAAGAATGTTTTAAACCGAAAGAGTCGATGGCGGCAGTGATTTTATTATTTGTTGCCTCTCCCTAATTCTGATTAGTTTTATATCTTATGATCGTTACAAATGGTGACACTTGGCCCTTTTTAAGGAAAATAATTGATAAAACTAATCACACAAAGAACTTTTAAATATATTGAAGAAGTGAAGAGATGGAATTTGGCAAAGGGAAACATCTTTATACAAAAAGAAGTTGTTTCTTAATTATTCTGCAATTTTAGATACATGGAATCTGCTAGCTTCATGTTCCAATTTCTTGATAATATCCCTCAACTTCAAAAATAAATAAATAAAAATAACAATTATTCATAGTGGATGCTGATTCCAAATATATATATATATATATTCAAATTTTTTATTAGATTATAATCTAGAACTCAAAATTATTGGATATTATGTTTTGTTCTGTGAGAGGATCAAATTTAATTAAGTTTTTTGAGCGCTGTTTAATTTTTTTTTTGTTGCTTCAAAATATCTTGGTTTTATCGTGGATTTTTCTGATTATCTGCTTTAATATTTTTAATATATGTTTTGTTTCGATATTAATTATATTCTATGTTTCCAATTTCATTGCATAACTTATCACAAATTCCGTCGGTGCCAATTAAGATTCTATTGAATTGTACCATAAGTAAAGTTTAATATATATCAACCCCATTATGCAGGAATCTAAACAAAGCTTACCATTAAATTTGATCCAAAATAGTTTCGAATTATAAAATTGTCGAGAAAAAAATACAATTTTTTTGGAAACCAACAAACTCATATCATTCCCTATTCACCAAATATATAAACAATCAACCTCTACAAGAGAGTTAAAAGTCAAGGGAGATACGCCTCCAAAAAAACAAATATTGCTCCACAAAAAGGAATCAACCGAAAAAACAAAAAGTTAGTGGATTGTTCGCTAAGCAATCAACCACGTTATGACACGCGTCTAATATAAAATAAAAGAAACAGAGGTTAAAACATACGCTAAAATCTTGATATCATCAATAATACGTCTGAAATCAGATAGATTATAAGAAGTACTAGAGACTACTAAATAACGACTATTAATCTGACTCAACAACGATAAAGAGAATCTAGAGAATTTTGGAATCAACAATAACTTGCCCTTATAAATTACATTTTTGAAAAATAAAATTTAAAACAAATGCTTTAACAAGTTGACTTTATTTTGTCATCCACGTGTCAAATTAGCATTAGTATAAGCATAATAATTAGCTAGGTAGATGTGATACTTGTGTAATGTCATCTAACAAAAAATTATATCAAATTAATTAATGTTTATTTGATAGACATGTCATGCATATTATGATTTCAAATGCAATTATAAATCAATAGACTATGCAAACTTTTTAGTTTAACAACACATGGAATAGTGATTTAAGTTTACAATACTAATTTGATATATAGATTTTCGACTTTGTTTCATTTTTATTCATAAACTCTCAAAAATTCAATTTTATTTTTTGTATTTTAAGTTTGTTCTAATTTGATCAATAAACTTTCAAAAGTCCGATTTTAGTTTCTGAAATTTCAAGTTTGTTTCATTTTAGTTCATATATTTTAAAAAATAAAAAAATTACTCTTTATGATAAATTTTAAATTGGTTCACCCATGTTAATAATTTTAAAGAAAATTTGACAAAACATTTATAATAAAGATTAAATTTAATTTAATTTTAATAATTTAAAGAATAAAATTAAACATTTGAAAGTTCAATACCAAATATGATATTTTAACAGATTTAAATATGTTTTGACCAAGGTTGCAAATTTTAAATAATTGATTTATACTCAACTTTCTTTTAATAAATTTATACTCAGGGTGATAATTGACTTAAATATAGTTTAATTGAATTGGACTCTACTTAATTATTTCTCTCTTAAGTAGAAATCTTATTGCTCTTTTTTTATAACTCAATTAACATGATCGATAACGTGGCTGTAAAAATTCACTTATCCTACATAGAGATAGTACGAATACTCAAACTATTGATCGAGCGGTTGCTAATAGATCATTAATGCGAGTTAAACTTACTAACTTTAAAAAATAGAACTAATATGTTCTCAATAAAAAAAATTTAATAAACACCTGACTGAGCCAGGTTTATCTCCACCACTAAATATTATAATTACTAAAAAACTGAGGACTAAATTATAATTTTAAAAAAGTTAGCTCATTCGGCAAAAACCTAAAAAATAAAACTTTTTCTGCTAAAAAATAAAATAAAATAAAACTTTTTTTTTTTCTGCAAGTCGTATTGGCCACTGGGACAAAGAGCAGAAAAACGACAACTTTAATAACACTCCCAATCGCAGCCTATTATACTTTTAACACACGGCCAATAAAAAGCGTTTGCTCGTTTAAATCCATACCTAAAACGGAACGTGTAAAAATCACGCGCCATTCGTTGGCGCGTGAAACAATTTAGCGCCGTACATTACGAAGTGCAACGACGACAAAGCAGAACCTTGATCGGCTGTGCCGGTGACATATTTAAATCACCCGCCTGTGACTCAAGACCTTCAGCGCCTAATCAATTGTGGTTTTTCGGATTCTATTCCCGGTCCTTTTCTTCGCGGGGTTCTCTTTTTTTTTTCTTTTTTTTTTTTTCGGTTCGGCTTTTGGGTAAGAATTTACATGTTATCCATTTGATTAAGTAGATATATTTTCTCTTTTTTTTGTGTAATTTCTTTTCCATTTGCGATTGATTTTTACTCGTTCATTTGGCTGCTTCAGAATTTTATGTTCTTCGATTGTGTAAGCTCAATTGTATGTTTTTCTCTCTGTTTTCTCGATTCTTTGGTTGTTAATCTGTTTCAACAATGTGCAGCTGCTTTAAAAACTGTATTGATTTGAATTATTAGTCTCCGAGTTTTGATATTGGGCTTGTTTTCTTTTAAATTCTTGTTAATTTGGCTGGTGTGTTATGATTCAGTTGAAGTTATGGAAATTTTATTTGGAAAACGAATGTAATAGTAATAATTGCAAGTGCTTTGATGTAGCTTTTACATGATGTCAGCTGCTGTTGAAGATGATCGCTAATAATTTCCTCTGTAGTTTTTCGAGTTGGGTAGCTGCTCAGAAAATGGATTTTGATGAGTTTTGGGAATGGTTTATGATTCCTCTCCCCCTGTCTGAATTAAATAGAGGAAAGGGTTGTTTTTGCTTCTGTCAGTAATCAAATTATTGGATCTTGAAGATAGCTCCAAATCCAATCATCTAAACTTTGGTTATTGATGGGTCATTTTTTCCATATCGGGGAGTGTTCCGGAAAGTTTATGCGACTATTTTTATGGAAGATAAGACATAACCATATAACATTTGAATGTGAAACAAATTTGTAGAAAATTAATTTCTAGGTATTGGTCAAAGTATATTGAACTTATTACTTCATAGCTACTTAAGACATTTTTTAATCATTCACCCACTACATGATGGTTGATCGACGAGTCTTGTATCAACCAGCATGTGCAAACCCTTCTTATTTGTGATGTCATCTATATGATCTGGCTCATTGAGAAGAAACTTTTTTCCCACTTTTTTTTTCATCATTCTGAAATGCAATTCGGTTTCTCTGAAATTGTTTGTACTTCTATAGATGTCAAAATTGATGTTTTATTTCCTCCCTTTTTCCTTTTCTTGATATTGGGCTTAGAGATAATCTGTAGCTACTGAAGTAAATTAAGGGCTAGTTATGTTCTACAATATATGATGGATTGCCATTTGAAGCTTAAATTATTGCCACAGATAGATGAAATTTGTTCCTTCCTTTGATTTAAGGATAAACATTGAGGCAAGTGCTGCCTTATCCATTCCAAGTTCAAGTGCAAGGAAGCATAATAGTGCAGGGGTAAATGAAGAAATATCTAAATCATTGAGAGTCTTGCTGCCCACTTGTTTGAAGGAAGTGCATCCTGAGTTGCCAGATTCTCAACAGGTTTCAATGGAACGAGAGCTGGTATCAAGGCCGCTTGTTAATTCCTGCCATTTGCATTCAAGCAGCGGAGCGGTTGGCCATATATTTTCGTCTTCTCCCGGGTTTTCAACAGATCTCCATTACTCATCCATTTCGTTTTATGAAAATCAAACACCAGATGCACCATTCGTTGCCGATTCAGCAGCTAATGGTGCACTGTTGCATCCACATTCAGAACTCCTTTCATCAACAAACCATCCTACTGGTGAACATGCCAATTCCTGGTGTACGGATGCATTGCCAGGCTTTCTGGAAGCTCCTGAAAACAACCTTGTTGGCAGTAGTCATGTAGAAAACAATAGTTGCAGCTCTCTTATGGTACCAGATGAATTCAGTAAGGAAAATGATTGGCATGAATGGACGGGTAGATTAATATCTGACGATTCATTGACTTCAAATTGGAGTGACCTTTTAGTGGATTTGGAACCAAAGGTTGGAGTTCTTACTGCTTACAGTATATATTTTTTTCTACTCGACTAGTTTAATACTTCTAAGAGGGACCTATAATGTTGGGAAACTTACAAAATTAGTCAAATCTAGAAAATAATTACAAGCATGGTTACTTTAGAAAAAATTAACAAAGGTAGATATTGATATTAATAAGTATCAAAGGTAAGCATTTGTATTAATGAGTATTGTCTCATACTTTCTTATAATACAATATTACTGACTTTAAATGCAAACACTTAGAGTTTGTCTACATTTGTAATTATTTTGCGAGAATAGCTCATCCAATACAATTTTTTCTAATGTTTTGTGCTCATGTTTATTCCTCAGATGGTGCACCAAGCATCTAAACCAGCAATAAAAATGCAAGTGCAGCAGTCTCAAGTTCAAAATCAGCTTCCTTCTGGGGAACTTCTTATGATTTCCACCTCAACTGCCTCTTCAAATGGAGCTCCCTCCAAGCCTCGAATGCGATGGACACCAGAACTTCATGATGCTTTTGTAGAGGCTGTGAACAAACTTGGTGGCAGTGAAAGTGTGCATTGCCCTAGTCTGCTTCACGTTCCGTCTTGATAATGATTATCATATCTAAATATCTTTACTATTTTCATCTGTCAGGAGCTACTCCGAAAGGTGTTCTAAAGCTTATGCAAGTAGAGGGCTTGACAATCTATCATGTGAAGAGTCACTTGCAGGTAAATTTACTTGGACTTGAACTTGTTTTTATGACTTGAACCAACCTGTTCTGCACTGTGTGTACATGTGCAAACATTTTTTGGATAATAGTAAATATGTGTTAGTTGATATAATTAAATTTACTCAAACTCATTAGCTTAAGTTTGTAAGTTGGTTGATGGTTTAACATAATTCAACATAGTATCAGAGCAAGAGGTTCTTAATTTGAATCTCTGCAAAATTGTTTCCTCTCCCATTACAATTGAATTCCACTTTTGGTCAAATTTTTAACCCCACGAACGAGAGAGAGTATTAGTTGATATAATTAAATTTACTCAAACTCATGAGATTAAGCTTTTAGGTTGATCGGTGGTTTAACGTAATTCAACCATATGCATGTCTGAATGCTAGTGTATTCGATACTTATGTAATTTGGTATATGACTTTTTGCTTGCAGAAATATAGAACGGCTAGATACCAACCAGAATCATCAAAAGGTATAGTAAATGCTTATGATATCTGACTCGTGCTATTTCTTGGGTTTTCTTCACATCTCAATTATAGATGTCACTTTTCTCGACAAAGTGTTCCCGAAGAAGAATAGTCAAAATCCAAATTTGTAGTTCATGCAAAATTTTTCCCATGTGTTTTAGTACAATTGTTGGATCAATCGGTCATATTATTCACTACCATTTTGTAATGAATTTTTGGTGCAGAATCAACGGAGAAAAGCGCCACCCCACTTGACATTTCATCTCTTGATCTGAAAACGTAAGTCAATTTTTGGGTTTTATTTTTCTTTTTGGAAAGTTGAAGCTTATGCAGTTTGATTTGTTCAAGTATGCCTTGAAGACTGGTGGCATTATCAGTTTGAGATAAAAAATAAATAAAAAAACCATAGTTCGAGATTTCTAAGCAATAAGCATATTTAGCTGAACTTGTTCATGATGTTTGAGATTTCTAGGGATGTTTGGATCCACTTATTCATTTATTGCTTTAAGAGTTCATTCATGATAGATGAGATTTCTAGGCATATTTTATTGAAATTGTTTTTTCATTTCTTGCTTTATGAGTTCATCCAAGATGGTTGAAATTTCTAGGCATATTTAGTTGAACTTGTTTATTCAATGCTTACTTTGTTTTTTCAATTCTTCATCTACACTCAAGAAGCCAGAAGAGAAAATTTCTAGTACCTTCATTTATTGCTTTTAGGGTACATTTGTTTGTAATTACTTTTCAATCTAATAGTTTTTTCCAAGTAGAAACCGGTGTTTCCTAATGTTGAACTGCCTTTGCATAACAGGAGTATTGATATCACAGAGGCTCTACGATTGCAAATGGAAGTTCAGAAAAAATTACATGAACAACTCGAGGTATATATCTGTTCCTTTGAAACTATTCTGCTAATCGATCGAGTTAAATCCTTTCCTTAAAATTGTGCAACAAGGATTGTTATCGTGATAATTCTGATAAGCTACCTTGAATTTAGTCACAAGAGGTCACAAGTTATTTTTATATTTTGAATAAGAAACAATTTCATCATGAAATTTAAGAAGAAAAATGTACTAAGGCAGATAGCCAATTACATAAAGGATCTCCAAATGAGATACGAAATACGACAATGAAACTACATTAATCTGAAAAACATTGAGGTCAATAGTTCTCTATAGCCTTTTACTGATTATGTTAGAATAGCCTTTTATTTTACACTGTTTAATGTAGTGAAATCATGTAATAGTCAAGAGTTTTGATGGATTCTTAGCCGACTTCCTTTATCTAGTCTGACTGAAAGGCCCGAAAGCACGAACAACAAGTGTGTGATGGGAAGATCATGCAACTTCGGGATATGAAAGAAAGTGCCAAACAAATTATGAGAAATGGTTTTATTTAGATAAAGGAGCCAACAAAAGCTTAGTTCAATTGACATACGTTTGACTTGTTAATTAAGAGGCGGTTTGTTTCGAAGTTTTATGAAACTATTATAAATGAGTTTTTATAATAACTCTTCAAACATCTTGCATCCAACCAAGTTATTACTACAAAAAAACATCTCTTTCTAAACCACTCAAAATAACCTCTTTTTTCTAATTACTCAAAATAACCATTCAAGTAATTATTCATCTGAATACCCCCTTGGATAACACATAAGTGTGCCTAGAGAAGTGGAGAGCTTAATCATTGGGATGTTTGTGAGTATTTAGAAATAGTATTTACTATATACTCCTAAAAAATTACATCCAAACGTGCTTTTGATAGCAAGCATTACTTCTAAATACTGAAAATAAATTCTCATTTTGCGTACTCTTAAAACTACATTCAAGCAAGTTTTTAACTGCAATCATTACTAATCACTACTTCTAAATACTTAAAATAAATCATCATTCTAAATACTAATTCTAAATACTCTTAAAAACTACATTCAAACAAGCTTTTGACGGCAATCGTTACTAACCATTACTTCTAACTAGTCAAAATAAATCCTCATTCTAAATACTTATTCTAAATACTCTTAAAAACTACATCTAAACAAGTTTTTTATTGCAATCATTACTTCTAAATACTCAAAATAAATTTTCATTCCAAATACTAATTCTAAATACTCTTAAAATTTCAATCCAAACATCCTCACGGTTTACCTTTAACAAACTAATCTGTCATTTATGAATTCTGATAGATGGTGTGTGTATTTGTGATCTGATATTCACGTGTACATGAATGCATTAGTTCCAACATTTGGTCTCAAGTACCTATTCCTCCATTTAGTATTTAACAATTTGTGATTTAATTCCTTTCTTGTTCATTGTTTGACAGATCCAACGAAATTTGCAGTTAAGAATAGAAGAACAAGGGAAGTACCTTCAAATGATGTTTGAAAAACAATGCGAATCAAGCAATAACCTGTCAAAGCCATCGGCATCCACATTGGAGGATTCTCCTTTTACAGATACAGTTGATGTTTTTTCTGCCAAAACACATCTGGAAACTTCCCAGGTCAAAAATCGCGCAATCTGCACCGATCCATCTGAAGGCGACACAATATCCAAAAAGGTTACTAACGAAGTTGGCAGGAAACCAGAAGCTCATTGTAGGGTAATCTCGGAGAATCCCGAGCCAGATGTTTCGGAATCAAGTTCTCGGCTTGCAAAGCGCCAAAGGACAGATAAGTAGGCTGTGTTATTTTCAGGTCAGTCTTTTTTTGTATTGTCCCAAGTCAATACTGAATCTTCAAAATGCCAGTGTAGGTTCCTGGTTTTGGTTTTGAGTATCATCACATAGGCATTAGATATAAATGGTCTCACATTCTATTTTATAAGCAAAGACAGTTTCCAAGTTTTGGTAACATAATTCTCTTGTATATGGTATCATAATTCTAGTTTATACACTCAGAAATTACTATAGTGCTGAGTTGCTTTCAATATGCAACTGTAAGGGTGTTCTGTTAGAAATTGTTACTCTTCAAAACTTCTTAAATTGTTTTATATCCCTAATAATTCAAGTAACTTTTACTTTACATATGCGATTACAGATAGCACTGGATCCCCCCCGTAACCCGAATCGACTTGCACAATTGTTGACATTGTTTATTGTTATTGCCCTATTTAATACTATGCTTGCAATATAAGGTTCAGAGGTCGTATTTTTGTTTTAGTTCAGATTTCTACTATCTTAGAGATTTAAAATGTTTTTTTTTAAACTAATATTAGAACTTCTAACCTCTTTCAACTGTTGAGTTATGACTTAACTTATAATAACCATAGAATATAACGTTGAATTCTACAGCATTTAAACATAAAAAAAATTCGTAAAAAAATATTTTCCAAGTAAATGACTGTTATGATAATAACCTCTTGTAACTTCAATACTCTTTTTGATCATTGGGTTCAACCATAATGATTAACAGCTGAGCCAGGACTTAACTTGGGAATTTTAGAAATATCTCCAAACATCACAACCTTACCATCAACATGGGTTTAATTTTCCTCACTCAGACTTCGTTTTATCATCAAATATAGTTAAAAAAAAAAAATCAAGTAACTGTGGCTTATCAAAGTAATATTTCATAAATTGATTAGCTAAAATGGCCAGTAGGGAGGGGTTAGTTGAGTGTGAATCTCTGAGCTAATTTATGCACATTTGACTACAACCCGTGTCTAATCTTACAATATTTGAACAAGAAAACTCATAAAAAGTTAATTCATAAGTTATCATAGAATGAACTCATAATCTTTTGATTCTAGAATACCGTCTTGAGTATGGAGTGTAATTGTAGTAAGAAAGGAATGTAGATGAAGAAAAATTATAATGAGCAAACGAATGAATTACCTCAATTGAACAAAAGATGGATGCAATAATCAATTCAAATTCACAACACAATGAAATGAATGTCATCGAACACATCAAATACACAGCTCTTCACCAAATATCTCACAAACTTATATATCATACAATGGTGTGATGCTGGAACTCGTATAATCAAACTCAAACCTCGATTATATCATCGTCATCGAACGAATTATCACCTCCTCAACCTCATTTATCAACATCTATGGCACTGTCACTCCTCACAAACTGGTTACTTGCTTGTACAACATCGATCAGAACTCAGTATCCGTCTTACTTCACACACATTTCTCTGTAGTTACTGCTGCTATTTGACATTCTTTCAAAAGAGAAGACCGGTCCGAAATCCTCAACAGAGCCAGAGTGACTCCAGTGCATTCCAACTGTCCCGATGATTGGCATCTCATCCGGGCTTCTTTTTGGCGATCTCCTTGGAGAAGGTGAACCGAGCTCCTCCATGGTTAAGGCTCCCAAAATCGGTTTATCTTTTTGGCTTTTAGACGAGATTGACCCTTGTGGCTCTGGTGTTGGAAGACTTGAAATACTTATGCTGCACTTGCTTGGGGATGTAACTTCGGTTGAACTCAACCAGTTTGAAAGGCTGGCATCAACAGCTATGCCTTGATCTGAGTTCATAGGTTGGGAGGCTTTTGATTTGTAACCAAATGATGGTTCCTTGCAACTCGGCTCTGTCCCGAAAGAACTGTAGGGAGATCCATTTAGTGTCGAATTCTCTTTGCGAGACGGAGGATTCGGTTGATGTTTATCCTTAACTTTAACTGCCTTCCACTGTGAGATATTTTCCACGGGCTTCAACACAGAAGGAACACGGGCATTGCTATCTTGAGAAATCCATCTCACCTCGAGTTGAGACTCGGACTTTCCAGGACACCCACATACAGACAAACTGCTATCAACCTCATCAGCAAACACTCCAACAGAAATAGTCCCACTCTCATCATCAGAGAAATAGTCATACTCTTCATACTCGATATCATCATAATCCTTCTCATCACCATCACCATCAGTGTCAACAAGATCACTATCAGAATAGTCCAATTCATCCTCATCATCACTCTCCCTACAATTCTGGTATCTATGATTCGGAGGGTAAGACGAAACGCTCGAAACAGTAGGGCCATCTTCTTCAGAGTGAGATTTGCATTGGGGTAATTCAGATAATTCCTTCTCCCCCTTAATATACTCCTTTTTATCAAATGAAACTTCAGCTTCAACATGATCAAGCTCATATGTCTTTACATTGGAATCAAAAGTTACTCTTTTCCTTGGACTTGGACTTAGTTGATGCTCTTCATGCCTGTCCCTACACAAACCCAAAAATTTGAAATCATAACCTACAATATATTTGGAATGAAAAAACTGGGGGAGAAGGGTGAATTTCTTGTTAGTTGCTCACCGAGCTTTAAGAATCGGACTAATAGATTTATCAGAAGCAATATCTACTGCAGATGGTGAGGCCTGAACGGGCTTGGAGATTGGATTACCCTACAGTTAAATTCAAACATAAGTTTCAATATCAAACGGATTCTCACTTTTTCTTTTATTTTTTATTTATTCTTTTTTTCTTAAACTGAAAAATCGAAGTATTGTTTCACTATATTCGGGGATAACCATGCCCCTCCCTAGGCTAGGGACTGAAAGACATCAAATGGAGACACGAGAGGTATCTACAAATCAAGGTCACAAATGGGCAAACCTGAAACTTTAAGGGAGCACACCTTCGAACCCCAAGTCTTCAACCATTGTGCCACCCCTTGAAGGCGCACTTCTTATATTTCTATTTAGCATTTTATAGAAACTTTCAAAAAATATAATAATAAACAAAACGACACAAAATCAGGGGTGTATAAAAAAATCGCAACTCCAGCAATATTTGATACTCAGACCCAACCTTTAAGAGATTTCAACTTTCTTTGAGATGGGTTGAGTTATAACCTTCGTAGGTTGGATTGAGTTATAATTTTTTTTTTTTTTTTATGAATCAATTCTTAAGTTACCAATTTTTATTCGATTCAACCCAACTCAACTTAAACTAAGAATAATATTATAGTTATGTGGTGTGAGATTAATTGATAGTGCATTTTCTAAAGATATAAGATAAATTAATAACCCATGTTCTTAGCATATAAAACTGGAAATGTTTATAACCTCATAACTCAATTCAACCTAACTTGAAATATATGAATTGTGTTACATAAGGTTAGAAGGATTGGTGGCGAATCGACCAATTCAAATTAGGTTGGTTGAAAAATTTCTTCTAACCCAACTAAACCAAATCATATCCACCCCCAAGAGAAAACCATACTAATAAGTGGACTTAAATAACTAAAACCAACAAAATCGAGGTTAAATACAAATTGAACGAACAAGTAGAAACCTAGAAAATCAAAAACAAAGAAAAGTTAAAAAACCCCATTGAGCTTTGAGAAAACTAGAAGATTGGTTACTTGGTCTCGTGGCAAAACCTTGCGCCGCCTCTGTTTCCGGCGCTTAACGTCATCGGAAGAGCGTAAACAAGCAATGAAACAGCCCATGGATTCTGAGAACAATGCTCCGATGAATCTGAAAGGCCGATTCCGCTAAAGGATTTTCATGGTTGGATTTACAGAGCAAGGTAGAGAGAGAGAGAGAATCCGATGAAGATAGAGAGACAGAGAGAAAGAGGGAGCGTGAGTGAATTTGCAGTAATGGAAAGAATGGGGAAGTGGGCCAGGTGAAACGGTCGACAGAATTTACTATTATTATTTTTTTTAAATGAACTTCGATTGAATTTTGACCGTTTGATATTATAATTTTAATTCAAATATAAAATTTCCAAAAATGGTACTGTCCAAAAATTCCCTAATTTTCCGATTCGTAAAACAGATAAATAAAAAATGAAAAAAATTTGGGGTGAGAGAGGCTCGAACTCTCGACCTCAGGATCACTCGTAGCTATGAGACCTACGCGCTAGCCAACTGCGCCACCACCCCAATTGTTACAGATGGTAGAAGTTAAAATACATGTTATTAAAAAACGACAGTTTTGGCGGAAACCTAACTCCAATTTCCCTCCTCGTACTCTCGCGCTAATTCTCTTCCCTCCATTTCTCTCTCGCTCGCTTTCTCTCTACTTTTTCGATCTCACGACTGTAACTCCAAGTCATTGGCGAACGAGAAGTAGCTTCAGATTCCGGTTTCTTTTCCTTTCATCGGAGGAGTAGCTGGGGACACTACCGAAGAGAAGCTCCGAAGCTATTTTGCCCAATTCGGCGATAATGCGCGACAAGACCACTGGCCGTCCTCGAGGCTTCGGCTTTGTTGTTTTCTCTGATCCTTTTGTTCTTGATCAGGTTCTTCAGGATAAGCACACCATCGATGGCCGCCAGGTTTTGCTCTCCTCTTCTGTAATTTCTATCTGCATTACTTCGTTGCTTGATTAGGCTATGTTTTTCCTCGACGGTTATGTTTTTTTTTTATTTTTTGTTATCATTATTAAATAATAGTCAATTGCTTTGATTTAAGAGCTCATTATTAACCTGGTTCTATAGCAAGGCCCACTCTCAATCCCTATGCTTTAATAACAACTTAAAAAAATAGTCCTTGTTTGTAATGGTTGAGAAATTAAGTGAAGTAGGTGATTATGTATATGTAAAAGATTTTTTTTTGTTCACTCTATCACTTGGCTCACTCCATGATTATTGACACATCGACTTTTTTATATTTAATTCACTAATAATTACGAACGACAATTATTGTATTCTCGTTTTTTAAATCATATAGAGCACATTTTAATTTTCATCAAACTATTGAGATTAATTTTTAGGTTTTGAAATCATAGGGACTAAGTCTAACTTTCATCAAATTATGTGGGGCTAAATTTATAATTTATCCTTTATATCATCATTTGATTTGTGTAGTTTGGAGAAATATTGTCTTTTTACGTATGTCTAACACTCTAAGCTAGTTTGGACACTCACAAATATAAAATATATAAGCTGATTTCATTTACATTTCACTGATGAAGAACCAATGATTTGACAACAATTTTCGTCCTTCGAATGATCATCTTCCGTGAGTAAAAATCGCAATCAAACAATGGACCATATGAGTTTTGGTCCTGACTAAAAGTTATTCGTATGGTAATTAGAAACAGATCCCGATCACACAATTCCCTTGTTGAGAACCTCCTTGAACTCTGCATTTCCTCTCTGTTTTCAGATGCCTTGATCTCAACTTCAATTGACTTGACTGAACTTGTTCTCGGATGAAATGAGAAGAGAGAAGAGCTGCTTGTGAGAAAGAAAACAATGGCAGGTGCAAAAAGGTTGAGGAGAGGGGAAAATAATTTTTGATTCATTAACGGAATGTCAACTTGACTTAAACCGGAGGGACCATTTTTAAGTTTTTCTCAAACTTGAGGGACTAGAATTAGACTTTTCAAATTTGAGCGATTAAAATGAAACAAATACTATACTCTAAATGGTTATTTTAACCTATTATATTTTATAGCTTACTATGATAACTGATTAGGATGATGGCACGTGCATACGGCGAATCGATGTATTTTATTTGCTTTTCCAACAGTGTTTGTTTTCAGCTATTTCAAGTTTTCCTTTGTTGACGCAGGTGGAGGCAAAAAGGGACTTATCAAGAGAGGAACAACAAACTCCTTCAAGAATTGGGAGCTATAACTCTGGCAGAAGCTCTGGAGGCTGTGGAAATCTTAGGACTAAAAAAATATTTGTTGGTGGTTTGCCTTTGGCGCTAACAGAAGACGAGTTCCGACAGTATTTTGAAAATTATGGTCAAGTAACTGATGTAGTGATAATGTACTTTGTAAAGACCTCGTGGATTTGGTTTCATAACATTCGACAGTGAAGATGCAGTTGATGAAGTACTTTGTAAGAACTTTCACGAACTTGGTAAACTTGTTGAAGTGAAACAGGCACTTCCTAGAGATGCAAATCCAGGAAGTGGTAGCCGTGGAGGCTATCAGAGTTACGGCATCTCCGAAACTAATGCTAACAACTTTGATGGTAGATCAGATGGCAATAGATATATGCAACCTCAGTCCACAAATGGCGGTTTTCCACAATATTCTGGATATGGTGTATCAAGTTATGGTTATGGAGGGCCAAACAGTGGCGTTCCTTATGGAAGTTATGGTACTTATGGTGTTAGTATGTACGGTGGTGCCAGTGCTGGATTCGGCGGTCCAGCCGAACCATTTGGAAATCCAACTGCAGTTAATGCTGGTTATCTAAGAGGAGCACCTGGGGCCATGAAAGGTTCTTGGTCCAACCAAGGTCCAGGATATGGTGGTCCTGGCTATGGTGGTCCTGGCTATGGTGCCAGTCCAGGCTTTGGGGTTGCATCACCTTGGAGTCGCTCTGGTACTGGTGGACCTCCTTCTGCCCCAAGGGGCCAATCTCCTAGTGGGGGTTCTGGGTATGGGAATCAGGGTTATTATGGTGGAAATGATGGTTCTTATGGTGGCTATGGAGCTTCCGGTGAGCAAACTACAAGCTCTCACAATAGCAATGTTGGTAGCGGCGAGTCACATGGGATGAGTGGTTATGGCGACACTAATGGGAATTCAGGTTACTCTAGTGGTGGCTGGAGATCTGATGCTTCACAGACTCCTGGTGGTTATGGTGGCACTCAGTCGAGGCATGGTTAACCCCAGTCGCCATATATTTGAACATGCCAGCCCTTACCAACTAAACTACACAACAACAGGGCGCTTCTTTATTTTTAGGCATGTTGTATTGAGGTTGGTTGTTGCTGCGAGCGAAAATTGATAAACCTTTTTTTTTTTTTTTTTTTGCATAAACCAAACAAGTAATAACAATGGAAATACTAATTACAGAAGTGGGAAAAATCCTACTTGATCATATTTTAGAAATAATACCTTAACGTAGACTCCAAGGAAAGTATCCAGCAAAGGCCAGCATTGAGCTTACTATTACAAGTAAATCCTATGTTTCTTGGGTAGAAACTTAGATCTCTAAGAAATATCTCTTTGAAATTTCATAACACAAATTTATTTGTAAAATTGCTTGTGTTGTCTTATTGGTTCTCATGACTCAAATATGTGGTGGAGACAATCATTAAGTCTAAGAGCTATAAGTGAACACCAAGATTTCCAATTAAAAAAATCATATGCAGGGTACTGCCCAATGCAGTTGGAAGACTGCCCACTACTATGGGTGCAAGGAAAAATCGACAAATCGACAAAACCGCTTAAATCGATAAAAAAAATATATAAAACCAAACATATTCAGTTGGATTATGATTTTGAAAACTAATAAATCAAAAAATCTAAGCGGACTAATATAATATAATATTATAAATATCCTAGATGTTAACTAATAACTTGCAATAGCCTGGA
The DNA here is from genome assembly GCA_037832605.1 of Cyclanthera cordifolia. NCBI lineage: Eukaryota > Viridiplantae > Streptophyta > Magnoliopsida > Cucurbitales > Cucurbitaceae > Cyclanthera > Cyclanthera cordifolia. The sequence goes on from JBBMEG010000018.1 coordinate 5,106,649, forward strand.
TTGCAAACAGCTGAAGTGTGCAATACAAGGGGTAGGTGGTTCGTTGTCCACTTCTCTCAATATTTTGAGAATTGAAGCAGGAGGCCTAAAAAAAACGACTGGAATTGGTTCACCTGCTCCCCCATTTAATTCAACTGGTGAACCACCAGTCGAACGGACCAAACCATTGGTTTATTCGGTTTGATTTCGGTTCACAAAATTTCTAATTAAAAGAATTGGTTCGATTCTAGTTTCTTGTAAAACTCAAACTGATCGGTTAACACTACGACAAATATCCAAGGAAATGTAGACCAGCTATTCGATTAGTTTCAATTTGTACAAATGCCAAAACTACACGTATATGATTAGAAAGATAAATTATTTACTAAGCTGAATCAGCACAAAAGAGAGAGATGCATCATATGGTTTAGCAGCTGAAAAAAGGTTGCAAGTTACCCAATGCAATGGATTCCAGAAGCCAAGTATGGCCAATGACTTGGCCTCCAATTTTGGCAGCTATTTCCTCTGCCTCATTTAATCTTTTCCAGAGAATGGAAACCTCATCTTCCACATTGCATCCATCAGGAGAATCGAGATTATAAACAACCAGCACATTAACTGCAGCCGGTTCAGTACAACTTGGTGCTGCCAGTTCTTCCTTCTCTAATATGGTACCTCCAGCAGCTATAGCCAAATCTTGAAGATCCTCCTCGTAAACCGATCGAAAATCACTAGTAAAATAGAAGCTTAAGCCAGTGAAGAGCTTGGGTGCCTGTAGAAATTGTATGGGAAAATAATCTTTGGAATCATGAACAGTACAGAACAAACAAGCTATGCACCCATTAGTGAAATCATAATGAAACGTTCACTCTACTGGCACGCCCGTCCCAAGGCCAGGCACTGGGAGACATCGAAGGAATGAAGATACGGGAGGTGTCTATAAATTAGTGTCATAGATGAATTTTGAACCTGAGATCTTGAAGGAGTACACCTTCAAAACCCAAGCCTTCAACTATTGTACTATTCCTTGGACTTTTTGTTCACTCTACTATTGTAACAGTGGTAATATGGATTTCAGTACATTACTCTTCCTGCAATCATTTTAATCGGAAATTGGAAATTCGCACCACTACATACCCTGAGCACCCAATTAATTAACTTACTTTGAATAGAACCCTCAGCCTGCCAGATTTGGGACCATCAATGCTTCCATAGTTGTCAAGAGCAATTTCATAAGCTTTCTCGCTCAAAGGACGCCTTTCTTTCATGCAAGCTTTTACCCCTAAACACTCAAAACTTAAAGTTATCAGAAAATGGATAAAAATGCCGATCACTAAGCAATATGACAATCAAATCACCTCTAGGCTATAATATCAGTTGCTAAGTTCAGAAATATATGGTCAACCTAGATTTCGTTTGAAGAAATAAATTTTCATTGATAGATGAAATGATTAGTATGATGCTCTATAATAATACTAAGAATTACTTTAGCTCTCATCCAAATAAAACAAACCCACCAAAGCCTTAAAACCTAGTGAGGATACAATAGCACATTCCAATAATGCAGAAAAACAAAATCATAAGAATTGTAACTTACAATCCATATTCAGAATCCATATTCCATTCAATATGCCCATGAGAACTTTATATGTCCGAGTACAAGCACCATTTTCGTCGATGGAGGCAATAACATGAGTTACATCTGGCTTCCAAAATTTGGACACTGAGGCACCAGATATCTTTGCAAACTTGATCAAAATAGTCTGAGAATAGAAGATTCATTGATATTGAGATGTAATGGAGATACATATCTTAAGAAATGGAGGGAATGCGATTCATCATTAGACCTTAAATATGACATTGTTGCAAACATTTTTATCTCGTAATTGGTAACTGATAACTTCGGTCTTTAATAGATTTTGATGAGTTCAAAATTACAGTCTTGAATGTAGTTTCATTAACCAATTGATTTAAATAAAAGATGACATTGCAACAAGGTTTTGCACAAGTAGTTAGAGGTTTCAAAGGAAATACTGTTTGATTAAGATGCATTTTCATTGTAAGTACAAACTAGTCAAACAAACCCTTTCTCCAGCAGACAAAGCTGATGCACAAAATATCCATTTCTTTTCCCCGGATGGTGAAGCTATCCAACTGCTTGAATCGTGTTGATCGCTGGAAGAAAAAACATTAAATACATCAAATTCACTGCCATACAAATGAATAGTATTACGATTTATCACATTGCCATGTTTCACGTTTACTTTGAGATATAGGGGGTAAAGTCCATTGTTCTCTTTAGATTTCTATTATCACCTCATGAATTGTCCATTCTGAAGAAACATAAAAAGTATACGATTTTTTACATTTGAAATGGAGAAGCCTGATTTCTAGGCAACTACCTCGGCTTACCTTTCGTTAGGAAATTTGGCTGACGAATGTGAGGGGCACAGAAGAAGAAAATTATCCTGTAAAATTTAAATAGAAATATTAATATTAAAAAATGCTACTGCTTTACGTACACCCAAAGAAATGCAAGTGAAAGACTGGCGTTACCATGTCCCAACGGCACTCTATTTCAAGTGCACAAGGAACATGATAGCTTTTCTGGCAAGACTCCAAATAACAACCCAGGGCTGCTCCTTTTAGCCCACATTTATTACACTTAAGCTTTGAACCTCTTGCTATTTCAGCCTTCAAATTTTGAATAACATCATCTTGATAGTATACTTGTGGTGCCCTGCATTTCAAATCAGCATTTTATATCACTACAAATTTAACAGATGAGCCATAGCACAACACTGTAACATTGTGCTACACTGAAAGTAAACCCATCAACGAGAAATTGGCCAAGCACATAAATAATTGTTAACCTACAATTCCTTTTAAAAACCAAAACACACACACACACAAGAAAAAAAAAAGAAGAATAATTTAAATTCAATTGTTTATTTATTTATTAAAAGAAACAAAAATAACAACACTAACTACATATCTCCAACCCCGCAACTTGCAAATTGTGGTTTGCCATCCATGACCACCTGGCACCTGGGGTATGTGAGAGATGGATATATGACATACCAATCAACACAAAGTTTGTGAACGTGTATGGCATTTGGATTCGCAGCTTCAATTCCAACAACCAAAATACCTTTCACATAATGCAGGACAGGTCCAGTATCCTGAAATTATTAGAAAATTAACATGAAAATACAAATACATTACATAACCCAACACTAATTTTACATTACACGATAAAAATAAACAGAAATGCATATAGCAAATAAGTGAAGCTCTAGTATACCTTCGTAACTTGAGAAGACTGGCAAAATGCACATTTGGCGTTTTTCACAATGGCATTGTCTACATCAGCAAGAGGCATATTGCTAGCATTAGTAACTTGGGATTTGTGTTCCATTTCAGAATTTGAGGTCTGTGAATTCCTGAACTCTAAAACTGGAGGATGTATATGATCGGCACCACTTATGCCCGAATTTAACGGATCAGAATCCAACTTTTGGCTCTTGAGGTCCCTCAAGTGACCTTCCTCTTCAAAAGCAGAACTTGTACACTTCGATGATAGCTGCCTATTTTCACCAGCGTTTGTTATAATAGATATCCTGTCGGAAGCACTTTTATATTCCTAATAACAGGAGCAATAGTATAGTTCAGAGTCAGACTTGTTATACAGATAAGAGCAATGGCACAAACCTCCAAAAAACTACATTCAGTAATTCTAATTACATAAACTAATAACAACTATAGTTTGCCTATGTATGTTGGTGTATGTGTTAGCACTATATTTGTAACAAAATCAACAGAATATGACCAGAAAAAATGAGAGGGGAGGAGGATATAGGGAAAGTATCATATCTCACATGACCACAGTACTCATCACTACTTTCATCTGACACCTTGCCGTCACCAAACAGAGGTGGGCTTCTAGCTGCTAACTGGTCTACCTGACTCTCATGTGGCATTCTACAATCTTCATGACTTCCACAACTACGCTTACGACCCTCAATGTAAAGATTCTCAAAATTACAATCAACAGGCATGCGAAACCCCTCAAACTCCTTGTAGTTGTTGGGAGAAAAAGGGATAGACTGACTAAAATGCGACTGCTCCAAAGCTGCCCCAATGCCTACTATAATTAATTAGACAGACCAGTTTAAAAGATCAATCCTCTCCAAACACATGAAATGTAGAATAAAGAAATAAGGTAACCACTAGTAATGCGTTGAATCCTCTTCAACCGTTGAATTGTGATTTAGTGTACCTGTGACCCATTAGGCAATTAAAATGTATGTTCTTTTTCACTTGTTTGATTTATATTCGTGAATGTCTGTGACTAAGCCAACTTACACATAGCGTGACTATTCTTAAGGGACATAACACATGACCCTACAAGATTTAGATGTCAAGAAAACTCATAGGAACCATGGATTTTGAACACATGTTACTTGTTATTATTAGATAGTATGATGTTTCATCTCAAAATCAATGAGTGATGAGACGAGCAATCCACCCACCTAGTACTCAAAAAAAAAAAAAAAAAAAAAAGAGCAACCCACCTATCTTATTAATGCTAGAAGATTTCCTCATATTTTCAATGTGGGATCCTCAATAATTATATCTTCATTTTCTTTAAAGTTGCGGTTTTCAAGTTTCAATCTGCTTTTCCTCAACCGAACAAAAGTATGGAAGTTAAATAGTTATTACCGGATGAGACTAGTTTAGGCATATTTGTGGAGAATGTAGCATTCAGACACTTGTAAATTGACACCATCTTGTCCATGAAAGGTGCCGGCCTCATGTCTACAGAGTGAAGCATACAACAAATGTGAATGACGAACATCATTCAGTTAGAGTTAGTTCATACATAGATGATCGAACAACCACCCATAATCTAATCAGTCAAGAAACGCAATGTTTAACGGATGGTGAACCCGAGATAATCAAGACCTCGCTACTCAAACAAAAAGCATTGCATCATACAGAAATCAAGATGGAAATAAAGCCGCACCAAGAAATGACGACCAACATAAATACAAATACAAGAAATCTCATTCAAAAACACTACAACGAGCCTATGTCTTGATGAAACTCTACCTCGATCGACAAATATTGATTTGCAAAGTGGGCATACTGATCCAGTCTGGACTGCAAATGACATGCAACCCCTACAATAATGCATATATAACTTGAAATTCGTACAAATAGGGTAATATATACAGATTCTGCATTGCAACAAGAGCAACAACCGACTAACTAATACACAAATTAGTTCAACCAATTAACAACTATAACAAACACAATAAACAGGTTCTTCACTCTAATTAAAACAACGAAATGTAAAACATACTTGCAAAATAGGTGATTGCAAGGAAGCAACACAGGTTCATCAAAGAAGTTCAAGCTGCCATTACAACAAAAGGACGACATTAAAGCAAATGTGGGACGGAAAATGTCAGTTATGAACACGAAGAAGAAAAACGAAAACATACCACAGTGGACATTTAAGCTCGAGCTCGATTTTCTGGAAATTAAGAACCCATGGATTAAAAAACCTACTGGTATTTGCAGAAATTTGGCCATTTCTTGAGAATTCCTCCATTGTTGATTGGATTTGAAATGACGAACAGAGAGAGATGGGAATCGATAAACAAAATTCTTGTGTATACAGAAAGTGTAGAGAAATTTATGAGAAGTGAGTTATATGGATTTTGTTTTGAAGGAGATGGTAACGTTAACGGTCTGGATTCATTTTGACCGGAATCGGAGGCGCCGGTAATGAATTCGGGTGGCAGAACAGTGACGTTTGAAATGCGCGCTCTTTCTCTCTCTCTTCAATTGGCTGCTGCACGACCTTCTCGGGATACGACGAAATTTAAATTTACGGCCGTTGGATTATACATTAAAATAATGTCACAGCTCTTCTTCCTCCAAAAACAAAGAGTAAAAAACATTAATTTTCCAATGGGTAGGGTTCGTCGACAGCAGGATTTGAACCTACGCAGGCAAAGCCTAACAGATTTCGAGTCTGTCTCCTTAACCACTCGGACATATCGACATTTTGATTGAGTCTGAATCGTCACTTTTAATGAATTAATTACTTTATAGTTCTGGTCGAGGGAAAAACATTTCATGTGTTCGATCAACTAACGACTATGCCAAAAAACACAAGCAAAGAATCACACACAATTAATGTCAGTAATGTTCTTTAGTAGAAAATTCTCTTCCTTAGTTCACAGTAATTGTGATAGCAAAAACACACAATGCAAGTGATTGAACTTTCAATGAATCTTAAAATTGAAAGTAAATTCTATGGAAAGCCAACACTAACATAAATTATTTTAAATCGAGAGTTTTATTTGTTGATATAATTAAATTTACTATGATCTATTAGTGTAAGTTTCACGTTGATTAATAGTCTAACATAACTGAATTTAATATCAAAGTTCAATACATAGGCTTATATTTTCTCTTAATATTAAGAGAATGCAAGTTTGTTTTGAATTTAAAATCAATATCTAAATTTAATTTTTGAAATTAAATTATTAATTAAAAAAAATTGACAATTATATCAGTCGCCCATTTTTTGAAAGAAAAAATTATTAAGTATGATCTTTTACAACACCAAATGCAAAAAATGCTAGATTTGAAAGTAAAATAAATTATATCTTTTGACCAATATAATACAAAAATTATTAAAATAATAATAATAATAATAAGCTGAATGTTGTTATTATTATTATTTTTTTTTAATAAGCATGATTGTGCAGAGTATATTTATACAAACATGTATCTACATCCAATTAGTTACGAGAATTATGATGATATATAAACTAAATAAAATAAATTGATTGTGGAGTGCACATTTGGCAAGCCATGTGTCTCATTATGTTAGGGTTATAAGATTATGTACTCCTAATATGTTTGTAGTACTGTCCATAAATGCAACAATCCATGTATACCTCATTTGCAAATTCATTATACATCTAGATTATAAACTTGTCTTTGCCGCCTTTGTAGATAGATACGCTAAAAACTTTAGAAAATTCATCGAGCTTGAATCCACCCGCGATGGACGATATAAGTTTGATGATTGTAGATCCTTATACATATTTTCTTATAATTTGAATACACAATTCTCTCATTTAACACCGTTAACTCCGCTAACTGCTTTTCTTTATCTCAAAGGAATACTGGAGTTCCATGTAACACCGTTTGTCGTCGTCTTCGAACTGCGATAAATCGACAATCGAAGGTTTAACTATCAGAACTTAACAATTCATTCTTATGGAAAGCTGATAGTTCAGCAAAGCACATTAACACAGATTTAGCAGCAGACAAGATTATTTAAAAAAAAAAAATAGTTACAAACCAAAACAAATATTTGATAACCATTTGGTTTTTTATTTTTGATATTTGAAATTTAAACTTGTATTTTACTCAAATTCTCTACATATGCTTCAAAATTTTGATAAATCAAATCTAATATTTGAAAACTATTTTTTTAGCTTTCAAATTTTGGTTTGGTTTTTAAAAACACAAGATAGAGACATGAAAGTAATGAAAACTATGTAAAGTAATCATAGGCATAAATTTCAAAAATCAAAAACAAAAAATCAAATAATTATCAAATAGAGCTTGAGATATCTAGATGAATTTACATGACAAGATTATAGTGACAGGTTTAATGCATTTGATGTTGTAAGCTCAATAAATTTCAAACAAAAAGTAACTGATAAACATGGACTCTTTTGGTAAGAGATTAGCATTTTTTATAGTTCAACAATAATCGTTGGCAGAAAGATTCAAAATCATGATCTCTTAACGTAGGCAGACACTTTAGGCCAGACAAGTGTTTCGTATCGATGAAAAAAATTGGTATAATTGTAATCATCAGCAATGTATTTGTTTATGTATACCTTCAGCTTTGCAGAGTAAATTCCCCTTGCAAGAACACCAGAAGGAGTGGTCTCCTCCTCCAAAGTTTCGACATACGGCTCTCGTCGAGGGGCAAAAGTACCTAACATTCCTTGCGTTCGATCAACTAACATCAATGTACACAAACACAAGCATAACTAGTTACAAAGACAATAAAAGAATGGTAATCATAGATAATAAATATCAGTTATGATTTGAAGTAGAAAATTCTATTCCTCAGTGCACAAAGTAATTGTGATAGCAAAAAACATACAAGAAAACAGAGTCAAGAGTAAAGCCAACACTAATACAAGACATAAAGTTGGCATGGGGAACTCTACTCTACTTCGGGAAAATCATTTGGTTGGCGAATCCAGGCTAAACGAGAGGTTCCCTCTCATTTATCAATTATCTTTGAAGAAGAATAAGACAATCAGCAAGATTATGAGCCACACTCCATCATATTGGGATCTATCCTTGAGGAGAAGCTTGAATAATGAAGAGGTTGACGAAAGGGCCTCCCTCTGCAGCTTTCGGGAAAGAATAGAGATAAATGATGAAAATGACAAATGGAGTTGGAGGTTGGAGGCATCAGGTTATTTTTCCAATAGATATTTGTACTCGAAATTAGCTGCTAGTCATGGAGAGTCTCATTCCCGTGAGTTTTACGAAAGATTATCGACTGGACCTCTGCCAAAAAAAATGAACTTCCTAATACGGGAGATGAGTACTGAGTAGAGGGGCCATCGACACTAGTGATTTTTTTGAAGAAGAAGCCCGCGAATAAAACCTTGTAGCTCTCAGTTTGTGTGCTTAGTTATAAAGGACCAGAGACTCAGAAGCATCATTTCATGACCTGCTGCTCTCCCTTTATCCCCTCATGATCTCCTTGAATACTTGTTGTTGGGTTATCCTTTTAACAAGGAGAGAGAAATCAACTGGCAAAACATCATCTATGCTTTTTTTTTTGGATAAGTTGGAGTGAACGAAACAACAGAATTTTCAAGGACGCTAGCAACATATTGATCTTATACAATGCCTTGAATCGCCGTCATACCACCCCCTCCTTTTGTAACAATGAATTAACCACTCTTGTCTCTCAGTAGCATAGTCTCTTATACTATTTTGATAGGAGTGTACATTTTTCATTCATTAATGATGGTTTTGTTTCCTATAAAAAAAATTAAGCCAACACTAAGGTAAGGAAGTTTGTATCGTAATGCAAGGTTTGGTTATAGATGGAAAAGGGTAGATGCGCAAGTAGTGTGAGATCATGAATGTAACTAGTCATTATTCATCAATCACTATATGGGCTTATTTCCTCATACTAAAAAAATTATAATAGAAAACACTTCCACACAATTATTTGAGTCTAAAAAAAAACTAGCACTACCCTAAATGAAACCATGTCAAATGGCACCTTAAAAATGAGTAAAGATTAGACTCCGAAATGCATGCTTTCAGCAAAGTTGGAAATCAAAATTTTATGTACCTAGCAGTCCTCCTCTCCAGACTTTATTTGAGTAGGATAGGCCCGAGACAATGTTATGCATAACAGTAAACGTCAACCTAAGTTGATACTTGGATCTCTCTTGAAGAGTAAAAAGAAGACGACCACCTTGAATTTCATTAAGAGGAAATGGAGTGTTGATTTCTCCAAACTCATCAGAAATAATCCCAATGGAGTGAAATTTGACTTCAGGTTCCTTTTGTTCTAGCATCAGAGAAACCATAACGTTAAGTATAAATACAAGTGCAACAAAAGTATCAATTATCAAAGAAGAATTGTAGAATGTATACCACTTAGATCACTTTCTAAGCAACCAAGCAGCTTTTCTTTCCACCTTCGCAGGCTTTCATCATCCTGTAAAGAACATAAGGAAGTGTTTGGGGGAAGAGAATGAGAATAAGAATGATTATGGGGGATGGGAATTAGGGAGAAAATAGGAAGGAGAATGGTTATAGAGAGTATTTGTATTATGGGTAGAGGGAATGATTAGGAGGAGAATGACTATTTTTGTTTGGAGTAAAATGAATGATTAGGAAGAAAATAAAATAATGAGTAAGATGAGAGTGAAAAATAGTTATTGAGAGAATAAAAAGTTGTTATGGAATGAATAAAAAAAGTAGATAGGAAGAGAATAAAAAGATGATTCTGGAAAAATGCGATTTTGAGGAGGATGATTCCCTGTGCTTTCCCATTCTCCTAATTTCATCCTTTGCCCCAAACACCTCCTAAAATAGAATAAAAAAATCCTACAAAAATAACTTGTTTCGGGGATTGCTTTCTTTTCTTTTAATTTTTTTTCTTTTCTTTTTGAAGTTCAACTAAATCATCTAAAGCTAGAAGAATCAACTCCCCAAAGAAGCATAAATATGGGGTTTATAGCTATACTTGCAGAGCCCAAGTAAGAAATATTAATTAATAGGGGTGCCTTATGCTAAGGGTTTGTGATGAGTATAATGGACAAGAGGGATATTCTGAAAAAAGAAAAACGCATATCCTCACTTTCTAAATAATGAAAAAGTTAATCATCATGAATTGACCTAGTCATAACCTTTTTTTTTTTTTTAGAAATTAGGAAATCAAAATTTCACTCTACTAAAACCCGGAGTAACCTTGCTCGTCCTTAGGTCAGGTACCGGAAGACATCGAAGGAATGAGGACATGAGAAGTATCTACAAATTAATATCATAGGTGAGTCTCGAACCTGGAACCTTGAAGGAAGTACACCTTCAAAGCAAAAGCCTTCGACCACCGCACCACCTAGGGGAATGACCTAGTTGTAACTAGCATTGGACTCCTTTTTTTTATGGGCTTGTTTTTGTATTCTGATAAGAACCAAACTAAATCAAACTAGATTGAAATATGAAACAAATAGAAAATACAAGATAACCAAGTTTTAATAGGAATTGGAACCTCTCATCTCTAGAGAACAATTCTATAAGAGCCCATAAGTTTTCACTCAATATTTTGATACTTTCTCATTCACCTCACCATCTATTTATAATAGAAAATCCTAACAAACTCCTTTACTAATTTCCTATATACCCTCGTATTATTCCTAATTCTACTGAGGCCCTAAACCTATCATATTCCTTGTACTCCATTTTTCTGAATGAAGAGCTTGTGTGTGTATGTGTGTGTGTTTTTGATAACTAGGAATCGGAAAAGCTAAATATCATGAGTTGACCTGGTAGTAACTAGATAACATTATACAAATAAGAACTAGATAGTAAAACAGCTCAGACCATTGAACATTTAGCAAAATAAGCTGATGTTTTCCTACAGATTATGAACTAAAAAATCTCAAAAAAAAAAAAAAAAAACCAGTATTATCACATTACAAATAAGAACTAATGCCAAAACCTGCAATACCAGCTGAGAATTCCCATTGAGCATAAGGGTTTTTCTTTTTCCCGTCTAAAAATGTGTCTAAACGCATCATTAATCTTTTGATTTGTCTACACTCTATGATAAGCAACCAAATCATGAAATGAACAAATCCAGAAACACCCTTTAATCCAAAAACCAAACTAAAAATCAAGATTTTTCAAAAGGGAAAAGAGAAAGGGAGAAACCTTATCCTTCTCAATCTGTTCTTTAAGTGAAAGCAGAGGCCCTGGGGTGAACCCCTCTTTATCATCATTAACCTCTGCTTCTCCGACCTCGGACTCGTCACTCTGCTTCCCACTCGCCGTCTCCGGCGGCTGTTCCCGCCGGAGCTCATCAATTTTTCCGGCCGAGGACGGCCCTGCTTCCTTCTCTAACAACTTCCCAACCTCCATAGCCTCAGATTGCGAGCAACCCTTCAAAGAAAACAGAGCATTTTGGGGTTAGGGATGTGTGAAAAGCTGAACCAGATGGAATAATAATCTGGGGATTCAAATTTGGAGAGTGGAATTGTACTCATTCGTACTCTCAAATAAACATTCGCAGAGCATGTTTGGGGTGACAGTATTTGTCTATTGTGGCGATTTGTCTTTGTTTTTTTGAAAACAGTGCTCTGTCGGCGTGCTGTTTTCTTTTTATTTTCCTTTTATTCAGTGGATAATCGTGTGAAATGATATTTTTAATTCATACATGAAAAGTCTCTATCCAATCTATTTTGCATTCTGGTCCTTGTAGAGTATGGGTTTCAAAATTTAACCACTTTACTTATGTAATTTACAGATGTTTTCATCTTGTCTTTGTTATTTTTTACTTTTCATTCAAGCAAGAAAGTTCGGTCAAAAAATTAAAAAAAAAAAAAAAAAAAAAAAAAAAAAAAAAAAAAGAAAAAAAAAGACCCCCACCCATTTTCGCTTTTCTCATAATAGTAACCCTATAAATAAAATAAACTTGATTTTTTTTTCCCACTTTAATATGATCAATTTGTAAACAATATTAAACAATCCAATGCGATATCTTCTATATGTATGTTTGATTGATTAGGTTAAATTGTCCTTTAATCTAAGGGCTTTGAGTTTGATATTTATAATTTGGTTAATTTTTTCAAAATGTTATTATTATTACTAATTTTTTTAGATCTAGGATTTGGAGTTTTACTCACTTATACTCAAGAATTCGATACCACATACCAAGGCATAAATCCAAGATACTTCAAGAGTTTTATAGTTTAAAATGCTTTCCAATAATAAGAGTCGAACTTGATCGACTGAGCTACCCTTTGAGACCAGATTATTATTACTAATATGGTTTTCTTTATTGTTAGTTCGTCAATCTAAATGTTGCTTAACTAGCTATAACATATATCATCAACTAATAATAAGTTATAAATTTCATCTCACCCTACATAGATGACACTATTACTCTCAAATAAATTTGAGAGTCAAATATCAATTTTCAGGATTCAATCCGTGACGATGGTGTTGAACTGAATTAATACTAAACAATGAATTACTGCACCAATGAACCATTAGAATACAAAATGAAGATAAATTGAATTTAAACAAATGTCATGTGCTCTGATTTTTCCTTTTTTTTTAAATCAAAAAATTGAAGCTTTGTTTCACTACTCGGAGTATCCACGCTCATCCCTAGACCAAGCACCGTGAGACATGGAAGTAATGGAGACACGAAAAGAGTCTACATACTAATGTCACAAATGATTTTCGAAATTGAGACTTTGAGGAGACCACGCCTTCAAAGTCCAAATCTTCGACCACACCCAACTTTCATTACTTTTACTTATGTTATTGCATAATTTTTTCTTCAATGTTTAAACTTATACAAGAAAGGATGAAGTTTCAAACTAATTGAGCTTAATTCATGGAAATAAAACCGTCCAGAACCAGAGAGAAACTTTTCCATTTATTGATTTTCTGTTGTTGTACAATGAGGGTATAAAACAGATTTTGAAGCACAAGATACATAGAAAATAATTTGTTTTAAAAAATCTCAAGCAGAGCTGTTTTATCCGAAGGGTTCAACAGGAGCAGTCTCTTCAAGAAAAACTGCAACCTCAAAGCATTCAACAGCTTCTGCCAATGAAGACTTGGTTTCCTCAGATTTGTAGAATAGTCCGAGATTGTGCCACGCAACATGGTTCGTCTGGTCTAGCCGTAGAGCATCCATCAGAAAGCTTCGAATAACAGGGTGTGGTCGGTTGTTGAGATGTCTCATAACCACGGCAGATGAAACCAAGCTCGGGACATGAATGGGATCGATGGTCAAAGCAGCCATAAAAGCTTTCAGAGCTTCTTTATACAAGCCTTTTGCTTCATAAAGCAAACCTGTAAACAATTAACAAGTTCCAAACACCAGCCTCAAATGACTGAACTAAAGAAGTTTGATGAAAAGTATTACCGTGATAATCAAATCACAAGATACTCAGATTCATATATCTCACGTAATAATAATCGATGGTGCCTATTACCACAATAATTTAAATACGAAACGTCAAAATCGTAAAGAGAAGTGAAGCTAAAGTAGCAAAGGTAAGATAATTCATCTGATATTAATGAGTTACCTGTGATATGACATCTAGAAGTCGAATGTGGTTGGATGGCCTTCGACTTCGAAAGGCAGGCCTCAGCATCGTGCCACAATGAGAGCTTTATATAGACTAGAGCTAAATCATGCCACACTTCCAATTGCAAACTTCTAACATAATTTCTGCTGCTCTGTCAAAGTGAAGCGCCAACATTGATTAAACAGGAGCAATGATGAATCATACATTTGCAACAAGTTTGAGTCATAATGATCAAGTATCGAAAGTGGCAACAGATCAAAAATTACATAAATCTATTGAAGTGGTAAGACTTAATCATCTTAAGAGTCTGTCAAGCTCTCTATGTCCATATACTATTTTATATCAGACTAGCTTAAGCGCATTGTGAGAAGACTATACTCATGGGACGTACCAGCAGACCCTATAATATTAAAATTTCATGGAAATCTATAGGAAATTAAATCCTAGGTAGATGACAATCATAAATTGAACTCATCCCCTCTTAGTTTCTCAAGACTTTCTTGACCACTAAGTCAATCCATGAGAGTTGCATCAATATAATTTATTCTCATGTAAAACAATCCTGAAATAACTATAAATCAAAATCATTTTCAAACTGTCTGCATTTTTCTTTCGTTAAGGTGGAGAACTGAACCAAGGATTCTCCTTCTTTATCAGCAATCAAATCACTCTTCGAGACCGTGGATTCTATTTTGAATTGATGGAAATTTGATTACACAAACCTTATGTAGCTTCTTATCTCCCACGCCAAAACTTTTACTCTGAACTTGAAAAACAGCGAGTAACTGAGTATAAGTCCCGATGGCACCTTTCAAATCATCCTGTGCAATCAGAAGCTTTGCTTTCAGTCGAAGCAAATTGCCTTGATTCCATTTAGTAGTCTGCTCCAGAGCTGCATTTATAATACTTTCGCCATCCGTAAATCGTTTTTGGGCAGAGAGAATCCTAGCCACTAGTAACCAAGTTCTAATATTAGATCCACCTTCCAGTTTGAGACACTTCTTTGCATAATAAAGTGCAGAATCCAACTTCCTATCTTCGGCATATTCAAGACTTAATTGGTAGAGAATATTAGGTTCGGTCATTCTGGTCTTCTTCCGTGCAGCTTCCAGGACCTTTATCGCCTCAAATTTTCTGATGGATCGCTCGGAATCTGCAACTGCTGATTTAGAATACACAGACAGTGAGACACCCAATAAACAGTTGGCAACACCTTCTAATTGATCACATACAGCATCCAAGTTTTGAAGAGCTCTACAAGCATAACTCATTCCTTCTTCAGCAAGGTCGCAGTTCTCTCCACAAATCTTCGATGCCATTAATGAAGCAAGAAGAGATGTAGGATCCTCGTGACTGCTCAACAATGTCCTCAATAGATTCAAAGCAGCCAAGTCTTCGCCCGCTCCATAATAACACAGGGCTAGAGCATGGTACCTATCTTTTCGATGTAGAAGTCCAGGAAGCAATTCCTCTATCTGACCTGCTAAAGCCAGTGTATCTCCTGATATTGTTAGAGCAAAGGAGAGGTGATCCAAGATTGATGGATCCCAATCAATCCTTTTAAGAACAATTTTTCTAAGTAGTATCATAAATAAAAGTATAGCTTCTTCAATATTGTTTTTTGGTACAAATGAGCTGTCCATTTGGGACCTGAGATTCGGAGGACATGCTTCACTTCCACTGTACAGAAGAAAAATGGCAAACTCTTTCTGAATTCGAGCAGTGGTTTCCACATCAAGGTTCCATTGATGAAGGAGCGCCCGTCGATATGACAGAAATGCTTCCTGAGAAGAATCGCTTAGTTCCCATAGCTCTGGTAGCAGCTTCACGGCATTCGTAACAGTCTCCTGCAATTTACAATCAGCACCGAAGTTTTCAGGCAAGCCTTCAGGAAATGAAGATTCAAGTATGTCCAGAATAACTTTGCAAGATTGAGCAGCTTCTGCAAGAATGATGAACAACGTACATCAGCTGTACATCAATGCTTTGACTCATATAAACTGATCACTCAAACCACCCTTTTTCCTTTAGTTCGAACAACCCGGAAAAATAAAACTACAAAAAATCCTCAAAATCCAACAAAACTCACACCGGAGTTGTAAGGCATTTAACCAAAGAATCTCATAGAAGAGATTGACAAAAGAAATAGATTTTCAAACTTCAACTAATAAACAGTACCTCGAAATCGACCAAGGCCTTGCAATGATTTAGCCTTAAGAAAGACGGCTTCCAAAAGTAAACTGACAGCATGCATAGACATTGGTGGGGTACTAAAATTTTGCGATCGTCTTCTTGGACAGCCTCCTCTTCTAGCAATGGAGATCATGATCTTGCTAGTTACTGCAGTGATGTCTATTCCTTCAAATACATGAAGAGCAGCTTCAATATTTCCTTTTTGGTATTCATATCTTCCCAGCATTGCTCTTGCTTCCTTCAAACAACCGGCATAAATTAATTCCAACCGTTTTCCCTCCAAAATAAGCCAAGATATATTTAAGAATATCGGTATTATGATGCATCTGAATCTAATAATCACCTTGATCCAAATATCCCTATTTTGGTAAATCCATTTTATTTCAAAGACAACCATTTTTCGTAGACATTTCAAAGAGATAGACAAGTATCTAGAGAGAAGAAAAACTATTGGCCATGAATTGTTCACTTCTGTTTTTTTTGTTTTTTTTTTTCATGATTCTCATGTAAAATACTTAAAAGTTTTTTCCCTAATCATCAAAAACTCATAAGCAGAGGTCAGTTCACATTCAATTTTCAGAAAGAACTCGAATATTAAGCACCAGAAAAAAAGGTTGCATTTTGTTTGTTTTTTTCACTCTATTACTTCGCTTCTTCTGGATTGTGACAGCTGATAGATATAATTAACTATATTTTAATCTATCAGTTTAAGCTTTTGAGTTAATTAATAATTTAACATGATTATAGCAAGAGGTTCTATTTTCAAACTTTCTTAAAATCGCTCCTCTTCAAATAATATTGATTTATACATGTTCAAAATTCTAATCCCAAAAGTGAGGAGAATGTTGGTTGATATATTAAATTTACCTCAACCTACCAATTTAAGTTTTTTGATTGATTAATGATTTAACATGATTCAACATGGGAGAGAGACGCAAAAAAACCAAGTAAGATAGCTCATGATCTAGAGAGCTTAAGGACTCTAACCTCATAATTCAAATGGCCACTCTCACGAAGCGAAGATTCAGCTTCTTCTATATTGCCAACTTCTGGATTCTTGATTATCTCCCCGGTCCGTGAAGAGCGCTCACTTGCCGAATTCTCCAAGGCCAAACGTGATTCTGATGCAGGAATTGTATCATCCCTAGCTCTTTTCTCCCCAGAACATAAACACTTCATTATCTTCTTAATATTCTCCCCTTTTTCAGCTCTCCTTCCCCTTTTTATCTTAACACCACTCTTCATATTGCTTGACTGCAGCCAACAATCTGCAACCAAAATTTAAAGAAAGAAAAAAAAAACCACCCACCATCAAATATAAACCAAACCTTCTTAAATTCATCTATCAGTCCAATCACAGAGCCACAAAACACAAATATCTCACTAATGTCCTGATTGAGATCATTTGAATTCCAGACCAATCAAACAAAAAAAGTATGTCTTCAATTAACAAAACCCTAAACGTCTCAACAGTTGTTGAGCGTCCGGATCTTGAGGGTGTGCTCTCCTTGAAATCTCAAGTTTGAGGCCGTTGTAGGGATTAATTGCCATGTTTCCCATGTTGTTTCCCAATGCTCAGTCTAGGGACGAGCGTAGTTGTCCCAGGTTTGGAGCAAGATCATCAAAAAAAAAATTATCAAAACCCTAAACAAGATGTTATTGGACTCTAAGAAAACCGATACAGAACCCCCAAAAAACACCCTTCATTCTAACCCCCACCCCCCATAAAAATCAAACCACAACATTCAACTTCAGCCTTCACTAAGCAGAACCCATCAACGAAAAGCCAAGAACAATGAAAAATTCAGAACGAAATTTGAAAAATTCGCAAGAACCCACAATACAGAATCATTCACAGGAACAATTGAAGCAACAAAATAGTATCTAAGCAGAAGGGTAAACAGAGTAAGAACAATCACCTTCTATTTCCCCAAAAGTAAAAGAAGAGTGAGGGAATGCACAATTCAGAATCAGCAATACCCATGACTCGAATTCTCTTCAATAGTCGATCAATCAATACCTCTTTTGAATCCTTTTGAAATTAAAAGCACCCAAAAAGCAGACGAAAGCTTAAACAACCTTTAACTTTATTGTTAGGCTTTTTTTTTTTCTTTTTCTTTTTCTTTTTTACTAGACTGAGATTTGCTTTTGGATGAAAACAAGGAACCTGATGAAAAACTGAATATCGAGGAAAACAGAATCCTAGAGAAGACGATCTTTGGCCTTTTGGGGCTTTCAATTTTGACGGGTTTTATTTTTTTAATTAAGGGAAAATAAAAGTTTTGGGTCCCACACTCGCAAGTTCCACGTTGTCTGAGATTTTCCTTTGGCCACGTGGTACGCATATATGGAATCTTTGCGTTACGCGCCGGCGGCAAACCGTTTAATTGACTACGCGCCGGCGGTAAACTCGTTTAATTGACTGACTGTCAGATATTGTCTTTTTGGTAAGTCAAATTTAATTCATTTATTTTGTTAAATTTTTGTGTAAATCATAAATTTAGTCTATATGTTTAAGAATATAGATTTTAGTTCTATGGTTTAGAGGAATATCGAATTTAGGCCCTTTTATTTTAGAAAAATATAGAATTTAGTCCCTAAAATTTGAAGAAATTGAATTTAGTTATTATGGTTTGATAAAATCTAAAAAATAGTCAATATTATTCGTAAATCATAGGCGAATAATAATTTATACGTATTAATTACTTATCTCAAACTCTCATCCTTAAACAAAAAATAATAATTTATACGTATTTTATTCACCAACAAATGACAGACTGTTTTTTAGTTTTTATAAAAATTTAAGGACTAAATTCTTGTTTTTCAAACTATATGGACTAAATTGTAGAATTTTTCAAATCATATGGACTAAAGTCTAGATTTTAAAATCATATGAACTAAATTATACATTTCGTCAAACATAAGGACTAAATTTTAGTTTATCCTAACTTTTTTTACAAAATTATTACTCTCTTTTTTTTTTTAATAGGGGCGATTGGATTATGGTACGGAGGAGTGAAGAGAAGAGGGGAGGAATGGAAGAGAGGAAAAGTTACTTTGTTTGATGATTTATGTTTAAGAGAGAAAATGTTGTACAAATATTATTTTGAGAATTGATTTTTAGAATATGATAGGTTCATTTTATATTAAATTTAAAGAAAAAACGGTTGATAATTAGATAAATTTTAATATAAATTTTGACATGATGTTTGGTGGAATGTTGGAAAAGAAAGAGAAGTATAGAAAACACATAGAATAGACTGTGATGCACTCAAAACAAACAAATTGTTGAAATCTTTGGCTTATCTCCTCTCCTCACTAAATTTTATAAATACTTGTGCATATAATTTTTACTTGTATTATAACTATTAAATAAATTTCAAAAATATATATAACGAAGGTAATTCTTTTTAAGTTCAGAGACTAAAATTGTATATTTAAAGTTTATGTGTCGAAATAAAATAAGTTAAAAAAAAAATAAATTAAACCTTTAAAATTTTAATGACAAATGAAACAGATTTGAAAATGTATAATCAACATCAGTACAAGATTTCTATTGTGCTCACTTGAGTGTATTTATTTATTTATTTTTATTTTTTTTGAATTTTTTTAAAAATTTTTTGTTGATTTCCAATAAAGAATAACATTTTTAAAAAGTATATTAATCGTTCTTTGTAGTGAATGTAAGTTAATTGACGTAAGATATGTATTAAATCATTTTTGTACTTACAATATTACATCTCTTTTTATAAATCAAATGAGATTTTCCATTGATCCCATATCGTAAAAAGTTTGCAACATTTGTTTGCTTTATTTTTTAAATTATAATCTCTAATAGTGTTGAATTTGACATATATTTTTATCTTTTTGAAAAAACATACAATGAAAGATTTTTCATGTATAATAAAAAAATAATAAATAAATAAATAAAAATAAATAAATTTAATTTTCAATTGGTAGTTAGTAGTTTTGTACCAATAACATTCCATCAATAATTGGGTTGATAGCATTAATCGGAAATTATGGAAGAAAAATAATAAAATAAAGTTTTAAAAATGATTTTTTTGTAAGTTTCGGCCCTTAAAAGGAATGTTTGATTGTGAAAATATAGGTGGAAAGAGAAAGTGTCTCATATTTGTTTTAGTATAAACTAGGGAAGAGCACCGGTACACGAAAGACTTCTCAAATCAAAGAACTAAATTAATCTCAAACATAAAAATCACTGCGTGACCAATCATTTCGGTAGAAAGTGTCCATTAATTTTATTCAATTAAAACTATAATTTTTACTTGACTACACCTACCGATTTCATTTAATTGAAATTTATTAATTTTCTATAATTAATTGAAATTGGTTAAATCAATTTTTAATATATTAAAAAAATCTTAATCGTTTTATATTTATATACGGATTTTTTTGCTTCTCGTTAAAAATAACGTTGTTATGAATAAAAAATAAATTAATAATCACTTAAAATATTTCAATAATAATTGTACCAAAAATTATTTTGAGTGATTAAATTTTTTATTTGTATTAATAATTCATAAAATGTGAATTTTACAGAGGGTGGTAGGTAAAAATTGTTTTGAATGTGAATTTTTGTAAATAAGTTTGCAATAAATAACACATTTGAACTTATATTTCGTAGATAAATTATAAAAAGTTAATGATTTTGAATTGAGTAATTATTTTTATACAACCAAAAATCAAGCACCGATAAAAATAAATAAATAATTTTCCAGTTTAATTTAATATTATAAGATTGTATTTTGATATTTGTTCCTTCCTAGAGATAAATTGGATATATAAGTTTGTTTTTATAAACCCTCGATTTAAGTACTCGTCATCCATAAACCCCTGTTTTTTTCATACGTATTCTTCCTTCCAGCGCGCTAATTTGGACCAGGGAACTTCAATTTTTTTGCGCAGAGCATTTTCCATGGCATCAGTTTGCACTCATTGATTGTATGTTCGAAATTTGCTCAGATTTTTACTCTTTTACTGTACTTATGCCTCTATTATCGCTTCGATTTGCTTATTTTTCTTTTTCTTTTTTTTCGCTCCCAACTGATTTCATTAGCTTCATGTGGGTCTGAAGAAAGGAGAAATTGAAATTGGGATCGAATTATTCGCATCATTTTCCGACTGGGTATTGTTTTCTCTGTCATTTTGATACCCATTGAAGCTGTTTCCTGTCTTGTATTAGTGGATTTTACTTCTGTACCTCTCTTTATGAGTGCTTGAAACCACGCCGGGAGATAAAGTTTGTGGGAAAATTGTATGTAAAGAGAAACTAGTGTAACTATGCAAGGGAATTTATGTTTGGAGAGATGTTAGTGAGAGAGTTCGTATCAAGAAATTGGAGTGTGAGAGTGTGTAATGAGAAGGCTGTGAACGTGATGAAAGATAGGTTAGAAATGGTGTGCGGAGAGAAATTATTTAGAGAAAGCTGATTGAGAAATGGGGGTGTTTGTTTGTAAAATTGTAGAGCGATTATTTTGAGTGATTTGAAATGAGAGGTTATTTTGAGTGATTAGAAAGGAGAAGTTGTAGTAATAACTCATTTGGATGTAGTTTTTAAAGAGTGATTATAAAAACTTAATTTTATTAGCTCCATAAACATACCAAACAATCAACCCTAAGAGATACGTAAGTAAATACTCGAAGAGTTTGTTAAGGTATTTGGTTATAGATAGACGTAGTGGGTAAGCGTGGAGGTATTATAAGTTTTGGCCACTTTGGTATCAAGTCTTGAGTTTGCTCTAAAATGGGAGGATTCAAGTAACATCTGAACTTGGCTGTCTTTTAGTTTTGATATCAATAAATGTTGGAACTTATCATAAGCGTACGGGGAGAAGTTAGTGAGTGTGTGATTAAGGAAATAAGGGTGCATTGAGAAGTTGCAAATATGATTAAGCCACTTGATAAAAGTATCATCAATTGCTTATTTGAGAATATTAGCTAACGCGGCTTTTCTTCTCAAAATCAATTGACAATTAGATGAGTAAACCATACGTCTCATAAAGCGTATGAATACGTGAGGTCTTCTTTTCCTGATGGAAGGTCCTCTGCACTGTTCATTTAGGAATCTAAATAATATAGCAAAATACGAACATTTGAGTTTGACTTGATTGTAGTTTTTTTGACCATCTAAAAGTACTTACACCCTGGTTAAGAGCACTTCCAAACGTAGCATTTTCTTTTCCATTTGGTTGCAGTCAAGTTTTATGAATTCATAAGAGGGAATGAATAGACATGTTTTAATGATTTTGAAAATTCAATTTATGCCAATGACATCTTGAATTAATTTTATTTCTTTGGGTTCTGTATCAATATAAAGTGGACGTGTAAGCTTAAGAGGAGACCGAATTGAGGTATTCAGTTAAGGCAAGGTCTAACGCCAAAGGAATTTGGCTTTGGTGACATTCTTTTTGTTTGCGTTTAGTTTCTATATGGATTTTGATCTCATCTGCATTCCAAATATCAATGCCCTTTTCACTGCTTTCAGATCTTAATAGGTTGGGAACTGAGGAAATGATGTTTCTCCAAGCCTCTTCAGTCTCAGTGTCGGTTTCACCTCAAAATTCAGTTCATAATGCTTCTACTTTGCATCGATTATTAACAGTTCCTATTGAATATCAGACTTTTAAGCCTTCTCATTATTCTAGATATCACTCGGTTAGTATTTTTCCGAAGCTTGCCCGAAAAATTCCTTGCCTTGCTGTTTCATCTAAATCTAATTCAGAACATGATCCCGAACCCAGTGCTGATTTTAAAGTGAAACCAAAACCGAGAAATCGCAGTAAGAAAGGAAAAGCTTATGAAAAGGGGGAAGAAAAAGATGCTGAGATTTTCCCAACAACAATCCCAAGGAAGCCTCGACGTGGTCGTAGAAGTGAAGCTGCAGCTCTTGAGGATTATGTTCGCAACACACTTGAACAAACATTTGCATCAATCCAACAGCAGAATGCAGATGTAATGGAAAATAAGGAAAATGTATTCAAGGAAAGCAAGGTTGAATATGAAAGTAGTGACGATGAGGACGAGTACAAGGAAGAGGAGATAGAAGAAAGTAATGAAACTGGAAGAAAGAAGAAGAAAAAGATGGTGGTAGAGGAAGAAGATCCAAATTGGCCTCTGGATGCCGAAGTGGGATGGGGGGTTCGAGCATCTGAGTACTTTGACCAGCACCCAATCAAGAATGTTTTGGGGGATGATGGTGTTGAAATTGACTGGGAAGGGGAAATTGATGATAACTGGGTGCAGGAAATCAACTGTTTAGAGTGGGAGAGCTTTGCTTTTCATCCGAGTCCTCTCGTTGTTCTTGTTTTTGAAAGATATAACAGGTGCTCTTCTTCTGCTACCTTTAAAAACTTTCTAAGTTTTTATTCTTCGGTCAATAATGCATAACACTGTGTGAGAAATTTTGAGGAAATTTCTTGCAGAATATATATTCCATGTTTAGTTACTTGTTAATTAATTATTATGTTCCCAGGGCAAATGATAATTGGAAGACTTTGAAAGAACTTGAGAAAGCACTACAAGTGTATTGGAATGCAAAAGATCGATTACCACCCAGGGTATGGGCTAAATTGCATTTGTAAGCTGTTAGATTCCTCAATATTTTCCGAGTCCCGATTGGCCGAACCGAGTCAAATCATTTGATTCATATTAAATCTACCCCTCTCCCCAAAACAAACTTTTTGTGATATGTTGAAATATGTTGTGTTATATCTATTGAATTCTCCATTTTTTGCATAGTTGATATTCTCAGAATGATTTATATACATGATATATTTGACGATTAGCTATTTGTTTTACCTGGTATCTGTTGAACGTAGTCTTGTTAAACTTGTAATGCAGTCGGTTAAGATCGACATCAACATCGAGAGAGATCTAGCTTACGCTTTGAAAGTTAGAGACTGCCCTCAAATTTTATTTTTAAAAGGAAACAGGATCTTGTACCGGGAAAAAGGTTTACATTTATTTCCATCTACATTGCATATCAGTTTGTGCAACTGTTTCTTCAAAACTTACAACCGTGTGCTTTTTGTTACATTATTTTGCAGAGTTTCGAACAGCAGATGAACTGGTTCAGATGATTGCATTTTTCTATTACAAAGCTAAGAAGCCCTTATGGATAGATGATAAAGCTTTGTCTCGACCATTATGAGCTCTAACTTCGTCCCTCTATTCGGACATATTCTTCACGCCCTGAGAATTGATAGACGTCATGTACAAGTACATTGGTGAATTAGTAAGAAACCATTATGAGAAATAAATATTATTTATTTGTAGATTAAGTTGATTAATTATTGTTAGATTAAGTCTATGGTTGAACATTCAATTTAGGAGTGGAGTAACGTAATAAACGTCTGACCTATTCTATGGCTCATATCACTAAAATTTATTTTATTGGCATTTAACATATTTTCCAATTTTTTTGGCATAATCTTTTTTCAATATGTTAATCAACATCCATGACAATATTCAATTAAGTCGTTGAATAATTCTATAGTAATTATCATCGTCATTGTTTAAGAAACAAAAATGTTTGTTAACTGTTATATCATAGACCACATAAATAAATAATATTTTTTTTCTATCAAAAAAAAATATTATTTTATAAATTAATAATTTATAAAAGCTAGTATAGTTCAGCTCTCATCATATCCAGATTCTTAAATCTCAATATTTGTAATCTCAAAAAAAAAAAAAAACACACGGTTTCTTGTTAACGCGTCGGCTTGGCATCAATTAATAATATGCATTATTGGCCGATGAATCTAATTTCAATAGTTATCAAATAGGCAATTATTTGCACCCAATTGATTAGGCTCTTTTTCTGCTGATTTAAATTATATATATAAAAAAAAAGGGCTGCTACGTGAAAATAGCAATGTCCAATTATTTTTTATTTTTTGAAATAAAGACAATTCATTAATCATAATAAATGAGAAAGAAAGGTCCACAAATGTGCTCTCAACATAAGAGGAGCAAATAAATATCAAAAGTGAACCTTGTAACTAATAGGCTTTCCACAACTCGAATGGATATCGACCACAAAATGACGGGTTATAAATCAGTAAGAATTTTAGAAGGACAGTATATCCCAACAAGTAAATCTTCTTATATTTGAAATTGAAAGATCTCAACATAGAAGATTGACTAAAAAATTTCAATACTTCAATGATCGAGTTTTTTGATGGATTTTGGAGATTAAATCCACTGATAGAAAACATATTAAGTGACATGTAACTACCAAAAGAAAATGAATGAGCTTCAAGATCTTAGAATAATGACGACACCTTTGAGAAAAATAATTGCTCTATCTTATGATAGAGAGATCTATATCAAACAACTCATCTAAATAAAAGAAAGAACAAAACAAAATCTAACCAAAATAGAATGCACATATTGAAGAAAAACATATTAGATCTAGAAAGTGTATCACTTCCTTACAAAATCAAAGCGCCCAAAAGTGATCTCACCTTTGAACTCTCCAAACTAAGTAACTTATTGCGATTGACATCTTAAAAGTATGAGCCACAATCAACTTTGGGAGACACTAATTTACATATATTCGCAAGAACTTCAACAACAATATGAGTGCTTATTAATTCAACTTCACATTTACCTCTCCCAATTAAAAAATTATGCATTAAACAATCTTTTGTTTTGATTCTTCCAAGGCTTCTAAGATAATTTTTCCCATGCAATATGGCCTAATATCTTATTAATCTTAAATTTGGATAAAATTACAGGGATCACATTTGCATTCAAATTCACACTTAACTTCTAAAATTGATCGATTTAAAATTGAAATAATTGACGGTCCGTGAAGAAATGATTCTAAATCGCTTGCTCACAATTTAGCAAGACTGACAACTTTAAAGAATCTTAGTCATCAAAGGATGGAGGATGTTCCATCCGAGATTCATGAAGTTTATGATTGAGAACTTACTGCTCTCACAAAGAGAGAATGTAGGCGTAAGTTGATAACTAAAGTTTATAAGTGTCTGATATACACAATCAATATGTGTAATTTGCTCAATTAACTTTTAATTAATCAGAGTTCTATTAACATGTTATATAATTTAATAATTTATGTATTGAAAACCGAGACAAACATAATATATAAAAAAAAATCAACATTGATACAAAAAGTTAAAAAAAAAACAACTTTGATGAAGTTAATTGAGCAAATCGATGCAACTTTCATGAAGTTTCTTCTTTATTCAAGGAGTGTGCAATCTTGTTTGAGATGCAATAAGCTGTGGATTGAATTGTGATCATTGGATTAACTCCAACTGCAGTTGGCAGCACACTTCCATCACATACAAACAAACCTTCTGCTTCCCAACTTTCACCATTCTCATCCACTGCTCCTTCTTCCTCTGTGCTGCCCATCCTGCAGCTGCTCATCTGATGTGCCGAGCAGTACATGGTCCAATGCTCTTCCCTCGACGACGGTCCCCCGACCGCCTCGACCGTGTCGAGAAACTCCTCGATGTCTTCCTTGTTTGCCCCTTGACTCCTAATTCTCTGCCCGTCGCTTCTGTAGGTTCCCACCTCAGTTGCTCCTGCTGCAATCAAGATTCTCAATGCCTGCCTCAAACCGATTTTTAGATTCTCTTTATCAGTTTGATCGAATCGATACTTGACGTCGGCATTAACCTTCACTTCTCCTGAACCTTTGTCTCTTGCCAAAGCGAAAAGGTGAGCAGTTCGAGCGTACTTCACCATTGCTTCTTTCATGTCACGCCCAGACGTCCATGGAAACAATGCCGCAAATGAGGCTGGTCCAATTGCTGGAGTTTCGATTATGGCACGACTATTAGAATCTTCTGAGACTACCTTGTGGATTGATGTAATGAGCCCTCCCTCGTATATTTTACCCGTAAAATCGGATAATTGTTCGGGGAAGTATCCCCAAGCCAATGTAACTGGGTGCAAATGAAGATTCCTTCCTATATTTTTGTTACTCAATCCGCTCGCAATCAGTAGAGGGGGTGTCGAGAGCGAACCGCAGGCGGAGATTGTTGCTTTCGCTTCGATATGAAGTTTTTTCGTGACGTTTTTGCTAAGCGAAGTTGCAATCACTCCTAAGCATCTCTTGTTTCTATTTGTGCTAGTTGTGGTCTCCAAAATGAGCTTTTCAGCTTGGCAGCCAGTGAGGATCACTGCACCAAATTCAACAGCATCAACCAGCCAAGTAGATTCAATCCCTTTCTTGTCACCAACTCTACACCCATAACAGCAAGAGCCACAATAATGATCTTTAGAGGAATTCCTCGGAACCGAATCGACTTTCAAACCGAGATTCTCACAGCCTTTTCGAAGAACTTGATTTTGAAAGCTTTCGACGGAACATCCCTCTATCACTCCTATCCTATCGCACACTGCATCCATTGCTTCTTGGTACTCGAAGCTCCCGAACAAAGGTATCTTTCGATCGGTAGACCACTCATCAAGAACAGCTTTCGGAGTTCGAATCGATGCAGACCAGTTTATAGCAGAGCCTCCACCCACAGTAGTTCCGGCCAACAACATAACCTTTCCATCAACAGTTGACTTTAGTCCACCTGATTCATATAGTTCATTCATGGAGGGACCTTCCAAGGAAGAATAATCTTCAGCCACAAAATAGTTTCCTTTCTCAAGCACGACTACCTTCAAACCGGATCTTGCAAGAACCGCAGCAGCAACTCCGCCACCGCAACCCGAGCCAACAATCACAACATCACATTTGATCTTATAGGCATTACTATATCTTAGATCTTCAGAAACTTCAAGACATTTCAGGGAAAGAGACTTTATTAAAGTAGAATCATCTTCATTGCGAGTTTCTAACACTCCCTTTTCAAGAGGCCGCTCGTTTCGGGTATTGTTCAACCATTTTCGAGTGTCTACTCTATACCCCATCGCTTCCCATGCTATGTTTCTCGCCTTATCATCAATCTGAAACCAAACAAAAAATAATCCTATGCCCCATAATTCTTTCATGTTGAGTGAATTAGCTAAACGCCTTAACTTAATAATCAAATATAGAAATGCAATAAATTTCAATATAGATGAAAAATTAGGGGAGATTGATTGGTTGATAACAAAACAAAGATATTCTTATTCATAAAAAAGCAACAGTCCATGCTTTATAAGTTATATCATCTTATCATAAACCATAACAAGAATCTGCTACAGCAACTTTGAATATGAACACCAACCAAAACTTGTTACAAAAACCGTAAACAACAATCAAGATTTAACGTGGATTATTAACATTGGGTTAGCTATGTCTACGAGCAAACGAGAAAATTGTTTTATAAACTCAATTACATATTTTGACTAGGTTTCCGGGCATTGCTTCGATGCGCTGACCCGCCCGTATGACCCGGTACTGACTAATCGTAGTTAGTTCAAGGCATTTCAACAAAACTCAGAAATCTGAGAGTGTTTAAAGAAAACATACCCTGGAGAAGAATCTGAAGCAGCAGAAAACTTTAATAACCATGAAAGCCATTCTCAAAAGCACAGTATATTTATGGTGAGCCACAGACCAATTCTTCAAAACCCTTTCTCTATTTTCCAAAGAAATCTCAGAAAATTTGAGAATAAAAGGCCATTTTCTATCAAAACATAAAGAGCCACAAAGCAACAACGTCCCAATTCTGAAACAGAGAAGTTTCAGAACCAATTTCACAAGAAACAGAGCTCTAGGATGAGCCCTCCCCACCAATAACTCAGCAACCTAAAATACCCATATGAAAAAACAAACAAACGAACAAGTTTTAATGCAAGAATCGACAAATTTTGAGGAGAAAAACAGAAAAAGCTTAAGAAAAATGACCTCGTCTGGAATTGGGGCTTGAGAAGCAGAGGATTGGTAAAATGAAAGAAGAGATTGATCAACTGGGTTTTCTTTGAAGAGAGGCAAAGAGGGGATGAGAGCTTCACAGATAGCAGCCATGGCTTCCATTTGAGAGGAAGAGAAGCCATGGTTGAGGTCTGTTCTTCGTTTTCTGAGCAGAGGGTGAGAGCTCTGTTCTTTATCCGCCATTGTTTCTATCTCTTGAGCTTGAGATTTCTTCAATTGAACTCGGGATTTTGCTCAGAGTGTCATCTGATGAGTTGGGATATTAATAATTATAAAAATGAAAAGGAGATAGAGAAATCGAATTCCTTGTCCAATCCCGAAACGGATGTAAACTGCAATTTTGGACCAAAAACACGTAGCTACATTTTGATTTTAAGACCGTTTAGTAAAAAAGTGTTTTTTTTAGAAAAATAGTAAACAAAATATTGTTAAATTGGTTTACAAGGAAAAAAAAAAAAATTGCAATAGTAAATTCTAATTTATAGTATTGTAAAAAAAAAAGAAAAAAAAAATTGGAAGCTTAAAGTATCATATTCCCTATTTTTATATAGATAATTTGTCATAGATAGTCATTTTTAAGTAGTCTACCACAGTTATAAAGTAAGCATAACTTAGCTGACACTAACGATCTATTAGCATTCACTCGGTCAGTGATTTGAGTCTCGAACTATTATTTTTTTGACACAAATATTCTCAACTTTATATCAAAATTCATCTACATTTTTATTTTATATTCAGTAAAAGATTCTCTTATTCAATATTCTATAACTCATTAAATTATCAAACATCAAATTAAAATTTTAAGATTAAATTAACATTAACATTAATATTTAATTTAATTTATATTCAATAAATTGATTAAATTTTAAAAAATAAATATATGGTAATCTATCAAACACAAAACCTTTACATGAAAGGTTTATGACAGTGGTATTGAAGTAGATTAAACCAAACAATAAAACATCTACCCACAAATTTTAAATTTCAAAAAAAAAATGTGAACTTTAATGATATAAGGTAAAATCTATTAATCATAAAGTTAGATGCTGAGTCATCTAACACCCAAATGTTGTTTATCTAAATAAAAACAAAAATTGAAAGATGAAAGAATCTAAAAATTTGTTAAAATGAAAAGAAAGGTTAAATATAAAGTAAAAATATCTCTTAAACTTTAAAGGGATGTCACTTTTTTTTATTATTATTTTTAGTTAAATAATAATTAGGAGAAGATAATTCTAACTCAAAATATTGTCAATATATTTATAAAACAACATTTTTATATATTAATATTTTTTTAATGTTGATGTTTAATATATTTGTGAGAATAATTGAAGGCTCAATTTGACATATTTATTTTTACAAACATATTCGCAATAATTACTAAAAAAAAAATTCGACTATAATTTAAAGTTGACATTAAATTGGAGTAATTAAATACAAACAAGAAAAAAAAAAAACATTAAATTGGCACACCCCCAACTTCTAGGACGAACATGCCCTTAATGTTGTGACAGTGACATTCCATTACTTCAAATTTGTCTTGTTAATTACCAGATCAGCGTGTTGGAAAACAACATATTCCTAACATTTATTTAAAAACCATTTTAAACCACATCAATTTTAAATTTTAGTTCTGAAAATATTTTGACACGTCAATCCAAGAATAGCTTCATAAATAAAGAGACATTATTATATTCAAAATTCAATGGGCTTCGGTAGTGAGACGGCCCATAAATGAAAGAGAGGAAATGGGCCCAATAGAAGAAAGCCCAAAGATGTGAGTGGGTGAGGTGAAATTGAAGGCCACGTGGCAACTTTGAAGGGAGGGGTGAAATTGGAAATAGAAACAGTTGGAGGTAGCTTTCGAAAAGATGATAAGGAGAGGATAGGGGCTTCAGATGAGAACTTGAGAAGTACGCGACTGCATTGCGACGATGTGTCGGCTTTGCGATCGGAGTGTCGGTTTCTGCAGGTTGCTGTCGGACTCAACGACCTCCCTCATTTTCTATACTTTTTCCGATGCCATTTTGTTTTAGAAATAACACACGTTTACAAGCGTTTTAATATATATTTTGTCACCGAAGGCTATGAAGAAAAATGACTGTCGAAAATAAATGAGTGATTGATAATGGTAACTAGAGTAAACTACTAACTCGTTTAAGAATTGATATTAATAATGTTCGAAATAATTAACTTTTGATTTGAAGATTGATGTTAGAAATATTTAAGTAATTAATTAGTCATTTCAAGATCAATGTCCACGCTCTTTTTTTAGATGGCAAAAATAAAAGATCGTGTTCATATTATTAAGCTACTGCTTTTATTGATAGATTAATATCAATAATGGTTGAATATAAAATTTAATATGAACTTAAA
Source organism: Cyclanthera cordifolia (assembly GCA_037832605.1). Lineage (NCBI taxonomy): Eukaryota > Viridiplantae > Streptophyta > Magnoliopsida > Cucurbitales > Cucurbitaceae > Cyclanthera > Cyclanthera cordifolia. The sequence continues at coordinate 5,137,978 of JBBMEG010000018.1, forward strand.
TGATAAGTTTAATATGAAATTTCTTTGATTGTACCACAAGAAAAGAAAAAACACACACCAATTCTTGATAGGGGATTGTTTTCCATTATTCTTTAAAACAAACAAAACAAAACAAATCTGATATGTTTGGTGTGGTGTGGTGTGAGAGATTGGAAGGAAAAAGAATGAATCTTTTTCCATTGTTTCCCTCACCAACTTCCATCACATCAATTAATAATTTATTTTTACTTTTTTTTTTTATTATTTCTTTATTTTCTTTTCCTTCTTTCTATTTCTTTCTTTTCTCACCATAACCAAACATGCTCTAGTCATATTATATTTCTAGTAGTTGATTTTTTTAATTTAATTTTATTATTTTTGTATCACGTGATAGGTATGAGGAGCAAGAAGAGAAGAAGAGTAGTTGAAGAGAAGTATTATTGATAGAAATGGTGAAGGCTTAGAAAATCAACACAACTCAACCGTAAACTATATACATACAGTGAACTAATTTTTTATTTTTTATTTTTTTTAAATTATACAACAATTGAAATGGAGATTCAAACTCATAATCCATTGATTCTTTGGCGTATAAAAATATTACTAGCCATTACTGTTTTGGCTACCTACCTAAAGTCCACTGAGTTGTCTTCCACTAATCATCTAAATTGATTATGATTACAAAAATCCTCCACAAAAAGAGC
>JBBMEG010000018.1:5138760-5153760 GCA_037832605.1 Cyclanthera cordifolia
ATGACGGTTATTTAAAGACATAAATTAATGACGCGAATTAACTGTCATCAAACTTTAGATGACGGTTTTTAACTGTCAAAAATGTCATCACTCTATGATGGTAAAAATTCGACATTTATAATATAAATAACTAATTTGACATCCTTTGAGCGTTTGAATTCAATACATTTTTTCTATTATATATAAATATAAACTGTTTCTATCTAACCATTTAGTGTGTGGACTTTTATGTTTGATCCATTTTGATCTATAGACTTTAAAATGTCAAATTTCGGTCCATCGACTTTCAAAAATAGTTTCATTCTAGTCCCTAAAAGTTTTAAAAAAAGTTTAAAATTGGTTCCTATAATAAATTTGAAGTTGATATATTTTTTAAATTGTTTCAACAACATTAATAACTTTAATAAAAAAATATACATGTGTGTGTGTGTGTGAACATATTTCTGAAATTCATAAAGAAATATGGTTAATTTAAATAAAAGTTAAAAAAAATCAACTATATACCAAATTTAATTTATTTTGAAAGTTTAGCTAGGTACTAAATTTAACATGTGATAAGTTCAAGGATCAAAACGGAAACCAACTTGAAAGTCTAGGGATCAAAATGGAACAAACTTGAAAGTTCAAGGACTACAATTGAAAGTCTAGGGACCAAAATGAAACAAATTTCAAAGTTTAGGGACCAAAAATGATATTTTAACCTCTCTCTCTCAATATATAGTAAAATTAAGCAATTTCTTATTTTCTAAATCCATTAATATATTTGTTATTTTTTAAAGGTTTCCTTGATTTGTAATGTTTTTATAGTAGTTTGGCTATTTATATTTAAAAAAACCTAAAATTAGACAAAAAAAATCGAGAAAAAAAAGAAAGCATTATTGAAATATCAAAACTAAAAATATGGAGTTTTGAAACTCATGAACCAAATTGAAATTAAATCACAAACCTATAGATTAAAAAAAAGTAAATTTTAAATAATTTAATAATCAAGATTCCAATGTTTAGTGCGGTGTTGACTAGGTCTTATTATTATTATTATTTTTTAAATATGAGTAAATTTATGTTATTGTGTAGGTTTATTTTAATGAATTTTGTGTTGGTTGATTTCTTATCGTTGGGTTGTGTCCGTTTTATGTTAGTTGACAAAAGGGGTTAGCGGTTTGTGTTGTTACTTAGAGGATGAGGGATTGCTCTCGTATGGTTATCAAATTTCTTCTCATTACTTTAGTAGGGTTATATGATTTAGCCAAAGATAATCGATGACCTATTATCCCAAAGACTATATCTTAAAAAACTTTGAAAACGAAGCATTGATATATGCTTATTATATAACCAAATGTTGTTTCTTCCCTTCATAGTCATGAATATCAAGTTTCAAATGGTCGTAACTCTTTGCCTTTTGGGTTATGTCACCAGTTATTGTTTTCGTGTGATCATGTTCTAATCTGTAGAAACGAATCAGTTCATAATGTTTGTTGTACTAAATATAGTTTGGTTAGTGCAAGAAACAACATTTACTCTATTATGAATAGATATTCATTCAACCATTAAATCTTAAAAATATAAGTCAACATTACCCACCTCCCTTCAGAACAGTCATGATTAATCTATTTATGGCCAATGTCACACTTTGTTAACAATATAAATAGGTGTGTAAAGCATTGTAAAGATATATCAATCTAAAAAAGAACTCACTTATTTTCTCTTTAGCCGAGGAATCGATATTAATACTTGTTGCTCTGTTTATTCCAAGAGGAGTAAGTCTAATATGCACATCTTAAAAGAGTGCAGCATGTCGGTAAGGATTTGGAAGGATATATTCCCTTGGTTTGAAGATTTCAAGGAGTTTTTTTTAAAGTAGATAAAGGAATTGACTTCAGGGAATTGCTCTGTTTGGGAGTTGATAAAAATGTTAGATTGAAGGCTTTGATTATTATCTGGAGCCTATGGAACAATAGGAATGAGTTGCTTATCAATAATGGGATGGTTGAGTTCCATAAACTTTAGGTTCTATGTTTCAAAAACAATTAACTTTCAAAGTATTTCTTTTTCAGGTTTATCAAGTTTCCAGGGTAGATCGGTTGAGTCTAATGTGGAGACTTGGGTAGCCCCTCCACTTGGTTTCTGGAAGCTTAATGTTGATGCCTCGGTTTGCCCAATATCGGGAGCGGGTAAGATTGGCTGGATTGTGTGCAATTATAGAGGTGTTTCGATTCTTGCAGGGACTAAGGCTGGGTTCCGGAAAGTTGCGGTCAAAATGCTCGAGGGAGTGGCTATTAGAGAAGGGATGAAAAGCTTGTTGGAAGCTCGGCGTTGGATTCCTCCATTAATCGTGGAGTCGGATGCGACGGTGGTGATTCAATCGTTCGTGGATAAAGATAGGGATCTCTCTGAATTTAGCAACATTGCGGCTAATATTGAGTATCTCTCTTCTAGACTTGGAAATGTGTATTTTTTTTTCTTTTGTAACAGAATGTGTAATAGGGCGGTTGACTTGCTTGCAAAAAGCCCGTGTGATTTGTCTATTACTTGGAACTTTTTCCCTTCTTCGATGGAGGAGATAACCGTTTTTTGGAGCGGGGCTCTCCCCCCTTTGGTGGCCTCCTGTGTTGAGAAGGATTGTAGACGTTGTTCTTTACGTGGTTAATACATTCTTTTTTTCAAAAAAATATAAAAAATAGTGGCACATTAGCTTCATCATTTGGTGGTAATTCAATTTAACACCAATGTCACGAGTTGGATCTTAGAATTCGATATTTGACTTTCATTATTTTGAAAATAATTGTACTCTTTATGTAAGATTTGAAAAATTGCCAAAACTGAAATGAACTTGATTTATAGTTTAAAAAGCTGAACTATATTAGTTTGGCTTCGATTCTTATGAGAAGAATCAACATAAAACGGAATTGAACTACTACAATAAAGTAATATTGAGATTTAATAAAAAGATAATTTTAATATTAAATGCCAACAAAAAGAACATTGTAAACATTATGTTATTTATAATTGTTGTTTTGGGTTAGTAAGATACAAATTTGAAAAACAAACAAATTACAATTCAAACTCAATTGAAATATTAAAAACAGAATCAATATTTTAATTTTGTAATGAACATCAATTTGAATCAAATTATTGAAAAATCAAAAATATTAATTTTACTTATCGATTGTATACTAAATCAATATAGCCTATAAGGTTGGTGGCAAGTTGATTTCATTATTATATGATAATCTAATTCAAACATTACGTCGCACTGTTAAAATTGATATTTAATTTCATTTATTGGAGTGCAATAATACCCTATATAAACAAATAATTTTTTTTAAAACCCAACAATTAAGAGGAGAAAATGAAGTTGGTTTTGCATTTAAAATGAATATAAAAAATAAAAATAAAAGATTGTTGCCTGCTGGTGCCAAGTGGAAGCACGTTTCTGAGTAAGAAACAGGAATGTGGGCTCTCTCTTTCCTTTTACTTTGACAGCACAAACGTGTTCGGCGCGGCGCTCTATTTTCACCAAATTCCCATTATACCCTCTATATCAAATAGATTTTTTTTTTTTTTGTTCAAATCAAATGGAAGGTTTAAGAAAAGACTCTATCCCATTGTTTTTTAACTCAAAATAGATATAAAAAACTATTCCATAATTTATTACAAAAAATAAAATAAAATAAGAAAATACTCTACGTCTATAATTTATTTATTATTTTTTTTAATAGGGTTCGCTTGATCTTGAATTATTATAAATAATAAATTATTGGAATACAATAGAATATCTCAAGACAGTACAGTTTATTGTTACATAACATTATATTAATGTATGGTAACCTTTCATAAAAGGAAATATGCATGAGGTACACTTTACTATAAAAAAATGGTTATTAAAAAAATGGTTATTTTAATGTAATACAATTTAATCTATAGAATGAGATTCAATCATCCCATTTAGATAAAAGGTTTAAATTTTTGAGAACTTAATTTTTTAAGTACAATGAAATTATTTTTTTTTCCTTTTATATTTTGAATAATCTTTTTATGATTCATAAATTTTAAGTAAGATTTTCGGTTGATACTTATGTTCCCAAATAAAATTACTTTTACGTTTAGGTTTTGAATGGTTTTCAATTTTAATTTCCATATCTTTTTGGATTTCATTTTTATTACTTGTTTTTCGTTGTTTAGAAAAAAATAAATTTATGTTAATATCAACATATTTACATCAACAAAAATTTGTTTCAAGCTATTAATAATTTTAACATTTCAAAAATTATGAGTACTTGATATGATTTGATGTCTACAAAAGTTTGATTCTAGAGATGTTCACTTGCATGAGGTATAATAAGAAGAATAACTACTCGTTTATCACTACAAATTAATTTTCGTTCTCGTGAAATTTATTGTCTATTTTGTGATTACGGAGGCATGGATTTCACAATGTGAAGAATGGTCTTAGAATTTCATGAGATTTTTTTTTTTCAATTCAATTTATTTTTTTTTTTTTTATTTATTTTTTTTTTTTTGAAAATATTTCAAATAATTAAATTTTCTTTACAAATATTTGTAAAGTTTCAACTTTATTGTTAACTATTGAATCAAAATTGTAGGTATAAAATATAGGATTTAAAAAAATATATATAAACGAGACATATATTGAAGAAATAAGTGAGAAATACATTATAAGTTTCGACCCTATTTAGCTATGAAGATTTTTTTTTCTCTCGTCCCCACCCCATTCTTGCTAAAAAAACGAACATCTACAAAAATTAAATAGAATTTTTATAAACAAATATAAGACAATTTTTTTTTTTTTTTATTATTATAAAAAAGAAAGAAGAAAACTTACCTTCACTAGAGATGTCCACGGGGTGGAGTGGGGTCGAAAATAGTTTATCCGATGCAATTTCATAATTAATTTCCATTCACGTGAAATTCACCCTTTTTTTTTTTTTTTTCGCGAGGTAGAATTTCGCGAGGAATTTTTCAATTTAATTTTTTCTTTTTTCTTTTTTAAATATTTCTTAGGTAGTAAATTTAAATAATTAAATGTTTTTAAAGAAAATCCATAAAGTTTGAATTATATTGTAATATTTTTTAAATATTCATTTGAATAGGTAATTTTACCTACATATATACTTTTTTATTTTTTTTAATAAAAAGTAAAAAAATAAATATAAAAAATAATATACAATTTTATTAAACGAGGATTTGGGAAGCAGAAACGAAGAATGCATTATCTATCCCGAGCTCCGTTAGGTAATGGAAGAAATTTCGTCCTCTTCCTCGTCGCGTTACCCACTTAATTGGAGATTTTTGCTTGTTAGGTGCGTATCCCTGCGAGAAAAATAAACCTATCTAATTTTCATACGATGTCTATGGCGAATATGCAGTTTTTAATATTTTATTTTAATTATATTTAAAAAATCAAAGAAAAATAATTAGGTGACAAATAAGTATACAAAGATTAATTTTTTAATGGGAAAATTTTGAATTTTTTAAAATTTAATTTTCCTTCCTATGAATGCATATGCAGATCTACATTGAGCATATGTGACACATTAAATGTCACATAATACAAATAAAAAATATAAAAAATGTATATAATATCTAATATTGCAATATTAAATGCAGAAATAAACATTATTTCACAAATTTTTTCCTCCTAAAAAGATCGCTTCTGAAGACAAAAATAGGAGGACTAAACTGGTAAGAAAATGACAATTAATAAAGCATTATTCTGTTCTCCGAAAATAAAATAAACAATTATAATAATAATAATAATAAAGAAAAAGGCTAGAGAGAGAAAGAGCAGGAAGAAGAAAAAGAGAAAGAAGAGAGGAGAGAGAAATAAATCGGCCGCCTGATTCTTCTTCTCATCGCCACGATTTTCTCTTTTATTTCCTTTTCTTTACATTTTGTTCTTTTTTTTCTCTCTTTCTCGAGATATCTCTCTTCTTCCCTCTTAATTTTTCGTCCTTCATCTCTGATCCGAATCCCATCTTCTTCGATTACCGTTCTTCTCCATTGATTTTGTTATCAATTTCATATTTCAAGACAATTTTTCTCTTTAATATTCATTTTTTTTGGTCAATGTAGCTTGATTTCCTTCAACCTAGGGTTTCAATTCGCCATCTGGGATTGAGTATTCTAATGGGTTCTGATTCTTAAAATATGTAGTTGAAGAGGATATCTTCTTTGAGTATTTTCGATTTTGATTACGTTCTGTTTGTATCGTGATCGTCTATAGAAATCTAGGGTAGTTTCTTGGTGGGTCTTCTCCCTCGAACTCAATCTCTAATCTGCCGAAAGTCATCGGCAGTGGAATTACCCGCCAGGGAAAGGATCGTGCTCTTGTAGACGACGATTTGAGGCGAATCTGGGTTGGTATTGTCGCATTTTTGCTTTCGGGTTGACTTTTGAATAAAGAATTGGACCATGGACCATGTGATTGCGGGGAAGTTTAAGCTCGGGAGGAAGATTGGAAGTGGGTCTTTTGGAGAGCTCTATTTAGGTGTGTATCAGAATGGTTTCTCTTGTTTTGGTTGATGTTTCAATTTTAATCTGTCTGACAAACATGATGGTGATTCATCTGTTTCTTTATTGTGGCAGCTGTTAATGTGCAAACTGGGGAGGAGGTTGCTGTCAAACTAGTATGTGATCTGTTCTTGAATGGAAGAACATTCATGACTTTATTTTGCTATCTACCAACTTTTTGCTTTTTCATTAGCAGTAGTTGCAACAGAATTTCACTCTACTCGTATCAAAACATATTCAATTGACTTTTTTCTTTTGACATTATTGTTGTTAGCTGTGAAGTCATTTGATCATATTATGTGAAGGGGTCAATTAGCATTTTTTAATAGAATGCCGGAATTGTAAAATCTCTTGTTGTCTCCAGGGTCCAGGTCTTGGGACAGGTTCGGGTGCTCCCGGGTATAGTGGAGTGAAGCTCCAATTTCCCAGTTAAAAAAAAAAGGAATGCCAAAATTGTGGAAGAGAATTAGTTGATCGTCTCTTTTGATGATTTTCTCAATGCATACTTGGGGAATCGATAACTGGTTTTGAAATATGTTAAAAATAGCATTCATCGGTATTATACTGATTTGGAGTAGAGTAGAAAACGTGCAAGTACTGCACTATTGATCTTATCTCAAAGACATTCTATAGCTCATTAAGACATTTGTTGATTAAGTGTTTGGCTCAGAGTCATTTGGATGAGAGGACTTGAACAAAAAGGAACTGTGAATCTGGTAGTAACAGTATTCCCTTATTGGAGTTTTTAGTTTGATATGAAAGAAAGGAGTGCTTTCTTAGTGTTTCTTAGTGGTCTCTCCCTTGCTTTCTCTAACACGAAAATAGTTCATTTTTAGTTAATTGACCAAAGTATCAGTTTTACATAGTTAATAGTCGTGTTTCGGATTAAATTTCCACTTTGCCTGGTTCCCTCTACCTCATTTTTGTTCCTTCTTAACGAGAAACCTCAATTCATTTGTTCTAAGGAACCGCTCCGGTTAGTTTCACACTTTGATCTAGTTTCTGATTGTCTGATTTTTTTTATCTAGTTTTTCGCGGTTCGTAGATGTGATGCAACACTTATCCTTTTGTTCGTCTGTCTGCATTCAAGCCTAAAGTATACTTTTACCTAATTTTGATGTCCTTGCATTATAATTTGAGGAATAAATTTGACCAAGTTAAAAAATAGTTCTTTTATGAATTCTTCTAAATCTAGTTTTTTTTTTCCTCTTTCAGGAACCTGTGAAAACCAAGCATCCTCAACTTCATTATGAGTCCAAATTGTATATGCTTCTTCAAGGAGGAAGTGAGTCTCTCTTTATCTCTCTTTCTCTCCTCTACAATGAATGGGGAAGTCTTAGTCTAAGTGATGAATGAGGAAGTAAATATATACAGGGAGATGCAATTTGTAGTTTCCATTATTTACTGGTGGATGAGAAGTTCCAACTTCCAGGACAGTTAGACGTTGTTGGTCCTGGTGGCACACTAGATATTATATTAGGGAGATTTTTCTGACATCTTATCGATGAATGTAATACAGACACAGTTAAACTTGTTGGTAGACAGTTCATTGATGGTTCTTTGTTACCAAAGTAAATCTGAATCTCTGATACAGATACAACTACTCTTTGCCTTGGTTATTCATTTATCTTCTTTGCCTCTATATGTTGCGAAATGTCATTATTTTATATTAATAAGCTCTTTTATGATGTTACTAAATTCTATATTTTGTTGATGAAGCGGGAATCCCCCACCTCAAGTGGTTTGGAGTTGAGAGTGAATACAACATTATGGTTATTGATCTCCTTGGGCCAAGTTTGGAAGATTTGTTTAATTATTGTAACAGAAAGTTTACATTGAAAACTGTCTTGATGCTAGCAGATCAATTAGTAAGTTTGCAGGGCTACTTTTGTACTGTATACATGAGGATTAGTTGGATCATCAATGTAATTAGCACCCTCTATTTGTTGTCACTTTCAGATTAACAGGGTTGAGTACATGCACTCAAGAGGTTTTCTCCATCGTGATATAAAGCCTGACAACTTTTTGATGGGACTTGGACGGAAAGCAAATCAGGTATTGGCTCTTTCAAAGTCCTGTATGGTTTTCTGTGGTCTATACCTAATGAAAAGGAGATTCTGTTAGGTCTTAGTCTTGTACTGGTTCAATTTATTGGGTTTATAGAAATTCTGGATAGTAGGTTAGGATGATTTTAAAGGATCACCATTTTATATTCTTCTGTTGTATTTCCTTTAATTTTGAGGAAGGATAATGATAGTTTTGTTACAGCGTATGGAATTGCAATTACATTTCTTAGTTTTTATTCTGATCAGTGTTCCATGTAATATTCCTGGTGTAGGTGTATGCCATTGACTTCGGTCTCGCAAAGAAGTACAGGGATCTGCAGACTCATAAGCATATACCATACAGGTTAATAACTCTTCTTAACCCGAGAGCTGAGAAATTAGGGTTCTCTTCTTGACATGGCAATATATGTTTACTGTTTTTTCCCCTCACTTTTTCAGGGAGAACAAGAACCTCACTGGCACAGCTCGCTATGCTAGTGTTAACACCCACCTAGGAATAGGTGAGTAATTTTGGAAGGAAATATAATTCAAAACTTTTTTAAATGGCTCTACATTTTTTTTTTTATATTATGCCTTCTTTTATGGGCAGAGCAAAGCAGAAGGGATGACCTAGAATCTCTTGGTTATGTGCTTATGTATTTCCTAAGAGGAAGGTTGGTCTACTGAACTCCTAAAGAACACTCTCAGGGCGCTCAAGTATTGTATGAATGCTGCCTAATCATGTTATTTGCTTACGTATAATGACTTAACATTTTTTGTTTCAGCCTTCCCTGGCAGGGTCTTAGAGCAGGCACGAAGAAGCAAAAATATGATAAAATCAGTGAAAAGAAAATGTCAACTCCTATTGAGGTATCCATGGTGAATCTAAAAAAAAAACGTGTATTGCATATGTGCTCACAATATTCAATTAGAATGGTTTAATTAATTGGCAATAATGATGGTCTGTCGCAATTATTTAACTATTATTATTTTAATAGTAATTACTGTTAATTTATGTTCATTTTATTTATAATACTTAGTAATTCTTTAAGGTTGGCCTAGTGGTCTGATAAGGACCTTGCCAATCATAAAGTGCATAGAGGAGACTGAGGGAATGAGTTTATTCCATCGTGAGCTGTGGTTATATACTTAGAAATTAATTTATTCTAATTTACCTTGATAACCATTAGTGGTAGGGTCATATAGTTGTCCTGTGAAAATAGGCGAGGTGCATGTAAGCTGGCTTGAAAACTTGTAGATAAAATTCTATTGCTAGTTAACTATTATTTAATTTATATATATGTGTGTGTGTGCATATATATATGTTTTATTTCCAATCTTGATTCCATTTCTTGCAACCAAGCCAAACATAGCCTCACCATGATCAGAGGACATATTTATCTTTTTATTGGAAATTAATCTCGTTGCTACTGTTCCAGTAATCTATTGTAATTATGTTTTCAGGTGCTTTGCAAATCACATTCACCTGAGTTTGTATCTTATTTCCATTATTGTCGATCACTAAGATTTGATGATAAACCAGATTATTCATATTTAAAGCGACTCTTCCGAGACTTATTCATACGAGAAGGTTATTCATTGTTCTTGATCTCATCCTTCTAACTTTATGTTTACAGTATCTGTTTCCTTAGCCTCCATCTAAGCCTAAGGGTTTCTTTTCCTACCTCAAGAGGAGCCATTTTCTGTAATTTTTTTCTTCATAGGCCTTGGCACGTGTTTTGTTTGACCTGGTTTTTGTACGGTCACCCATCTTAATGAAATCTGGTTTCTTATTGTAAAATTTTTGTTACTTGAATGAGTTTTGTGGCTTTTTAATCTTCTTTGGTTGTTTTTCATTTTACTTCTTGACATCGAGTATGGATTTCTTAGTAAGATCTGTATGTCATTGTCATTTCAGGCTATCAATTTGATTATGTGTTTGACTGGACGATACTGAAAAACCCTCAAATTGGTGGAGGCAATTCCAGAGGCCGAGTAAATACTTGGATTCTCTTTTTTCCTTGTGTTTATAATTATTTTTTGTGGGTTTGTTATTTATTTTTTTTCTGGTTTCATTTGTAGATTTCAACGGGAAAAGCTGCACTTACTCCTGGACCATCTGCAGAAAGGCCAGAGAGAACCTCAGGTCTTTTTTCTGGATGTTTTTCGTACATGGAAAACAATCTTCTTCTTGAAGGATTAAGAAACACATTTTTTCAAAAATATAGTTGCATTTTAAAATCGTACTTATAGTTCATTATTTGCTGGTATTATTTGTTGAAGTTGGGAAAGAGATTCGAGAAAGATTGTCTGGTGCAGTTGACGTATTTTCCAGGAGGAATATCTCTGGTTCCAGTCCACATGTTGATCATTCTAAACAAAAGGCTAACGAGGATGTGGTAAATTATCTGTATTGAATTTGAAATAAAAATGTATTGATTTATATTCCTTTTCGTTTTGAAAGCACATTACTTTTATCCAAATCTAGCAAGAACATAGTTTAACTGACATGATGACTCCAAGAGGTCATGAGTTCAAATCTCCGACTCCAATGTTGTTAAATCAAAAAAAAAAAAATCTAGCCACTGAATCTTTTACTTGAATCAATTTAGATCTCGTTTGATTTACCTTACCTTTGCTAATTATGTTACTTGCAAGTTATTTTCCGAGCTGTTACATTATTTGAATCCTTATTGTTACAAAGTTTGAATTGTTACCACCTGATATTAATTGTTCACTAAGCAGTTGTCTAGGGAGGAGAATAGAGGTTGTTTGGTAGAGAGACACAGAAATGTAGATGGATGAGCTAACGCATGGCTCATTTGTGTTGGTATATATGTAGTAAAAGGGAGAAGAAAGTTGAGAAAATGGGTAATTTCATTCAGCTGCTTTTACAGGAAGACTCTTGTATTCGATGATAAGCCCATTCAGTTCGCATGCTGACATGCATAAGAAAGTACAAATCTTTGCTTAGTTTTGTTTTGCTTGAATATGATTATTGTCCTTGGATTTGTTTGACAACCAAATTCAGCTCCAATATTCAGTGGTGCTTCCTGTACTAGTTCCATCGAATCATATTCTGTAATCTATCAACTTGTTTCTTAGTTTATTCCCAAGAACCATATTCCCCTCAACACCGGTGGTCAAGAAGACATCGAAAAACTGAAAGTTCATGAGTTCAAATCCACGACAGCTATTTGCCCTAAATTAATATTTTCAGTTTGTCCCGTGAAAATAGTTAAGGTGTTTGCAAGTGTGGCACGGACACTCAGATACAGAAAGAAAATAATCAAAGTCTAGTATCTATTGGGAATTTAACTAAAACTCGATAGATTAGTTGCAAATTTATGGGATATTTGTTGATTGAAGGCTGAGAGTCTGAAGGTTTGCCCCTCTCAAAGTCCCAAGTTTGAGACTCACACGTGACATTTTGTTGGCACCTCTTGTGTCTCAATTCCTTCGATGTAATCTTGAGTTGTAGCCTAGGGACGGGCCAGTTTAGAGGAGGGTAAGTTCCAAGTTCTTGGCTCGACAAAAAAACATAATTGAGAGGGTTCTTTTTACATGACCTTTCTTCCCTGCACTTTGTTTGGATCATATTTGTAGAATGATGTGTTACATCAACCTTCTAATTAAATTAATTGCTTCCCTTGTTTTCAGCGTCCTGAACCTGACCGTGCACGTGGTTCTTCTCGATATGGAAGCTCTTCAAGAAGACCTGTAATTTCAAGCAGCAAGCCTAATACTTCTGGTGATCATAGCGGTGAGGGTCGTCGACTTGTTTCAAGCACCGGGCGCCCCTCTACCACTCAGAGACTTCATTCCTCTTATGAGACAAAGCCAACCTCATTTGTCCGAACATCAACAAGAGGCGGCCCTGATGATCCTCTCCGCAGCTTTGAACTTCTTTCACTCAGGAAGTAACGAGGAACAAGAAGATTTTCATTAGGGTAATTTGCATTTGCACCAAAGGGATAAAGCCCTCGCATTTGTGATTATTTGCATCATTTATTTCTCTCTTGTACATGGGACATCGCCCAACCCGACCACGAAACAAAACATTACTGGTAAGTTGACTCATCTTGTTCGAGAAAAATCCAGGATCATCTTTGAATCCTTTCCTCCTCCGAAGAGTCGATGTATCGTGTTTTTAGATGCCATCCCAGATGCAGAGATTCACCCTGAACATTTCTACTCATGACTCAAATAGCTGTAATAGTAACTGCATTTCCTTTCGCGTATTTCCTTTTCAGACCCATTCATCAGTTATTTTTATAGTTTACTGGTGTGCTTATAAATATTAATCATGAACAAAAATCTTTGTTTTGCATTCACTTGGCTGGAAAACGAGATTCAATACCTAAAAAATTATGTTCCTTAATTGGTCTCTTTTCTCTCTTTTCTTTTCAGTTTTTTAATGTTGGAAAGCTTCTCGGGTGGTGTTTGAACGAATAATTGTGAAGTGATTAGAAATGAAAAGTTATTTTGAGTAGTTTTAAAGAAGAAATTGTAGTAATAGCTCGATTGTATGAAGTGTTTAAAGAGTGATTATCTAAATTCGTTTTAAATAGTTCTATAAATCGTTCCTAGAAAATAAGACAATTACTAAGATTCTTAATTGAAAGGCGTCTTTGTTGATGTTGAAGGTTGTTTTTAAATTCAATCTGATAGACGCATTTTAAATAGATTATTTTAAGTTAAAATAAATAGATTATTTTAAGTTAAACTATGGTGGGTTTGATAAATGGTTAATGTTGGATTGTTTTGAAAATCATAAAATGTTTAGATAAATCATAAATTTACATTTTTTGGTGGATAATATAATCAAGAAAGTAAATACTTTTTCTTACAAAAAGAAAATACAAGTAAAAGGAAACGATTTATATTAATTTTCCTTGTAAAACTCACCACTAATGCAAATTTTAGTTTAAAGCTCTTAAAGCTTTTGCTAACAGAGAAAATTATGGATAATCAGCAATTAACGATAATTTTCATTGATGTGTGTTATTTTCCACGAATAAAAATAAAATCATGAAAACTTATGTTACCCGTGAACAATATCTCATCAATATATATTGTCTTTAAAGTAATTATGAATGAATATGATAAATTTTAAGAAAGGCCTAAATCTTTAAAAAAAAAAAATTTATTAATTTTCCACAAATATAAATAATACAAATATCAAATCTTAAAAGATTTTTTAACTAATCTTAAATAACATATAACAATGTCCTCATAAATCTTATCAAATATCTACTAATTTTTATTTATCAAATCTAACAAATCTTAGAGATTATCTAAACATTTATTCTTATCACGATATCACAATTATATAAGGTAAATGATCTACAATAATTGATGTACTCTAGGAAGAACAAAAGATTAGATATTACAAAATATATATGAAAAAGACTTTTGTTTTAGGAGAGAAATGACTTCACAGATTCTATACACAAAAGCCAAGCATAAAGGAAGACTCCGATAATATTTTGTTTGAATGGATAATTGTTGATATTAGACTCCTTACGTGAAATAAAATACAAAATCATAAGCATGTAAACAAAAAATGAGCAATAATATCATATTAACAAGGAAATCACGTAGAAGATTATTTTTCTTATCATTAACTTGTGTTACTTACATTCAAATTGACATTACACATGGTTGTCTTTTTCATTGGAAAAAAAATACATAAAATTAGATTTAAATACAAATTTGAAAAATGTTTTTTTTTTTTTTTTTTTAATAAACAATAGAAAATAACTCTATCCAAAATGAATTTAAAAACAAGTCTTGACCACAAGAGAAAAACCTGTCAAAAAATTTCCTAATTTTAGTGAAATTATATTAAAATAAAAAAGGAAGCATTTTGCACCAAGAATTTAAATCCATTTGTGGCGAAAATTGCAACAAACAAATTGAAAGCCACCAAATTAACGAAACATTTACTTTAAACACATATTGTTTTAATTGGTAATTAATTAATGCCACCCACATTCTTCTCCAAACAACTCCTCCTTAACCCCTTTTTTTCTTTCTCATCCTCTTCCTTTTCTTCATGTTCATTTGATTTCATGGCTAATTTCCAACCCTCTTTGCCTCATTTTGGCCTCCATTTGGAGTTTCATCTCAAAAGGTAACTCTTTTTTTTTTTCTTTTTTTTTTTGAACCCATTTTCTTTCATTAAATAAAAAACCCATTTGCTTTCTCTTCACCAAATTTTTTTTTTTTTTTTTTTTTTTCATTTTGGGTCAGTTTTGAACCTCTCAAAGCTTTGATTTGATTCATCTTCTTCCCCAAAAGCAAAGAAAACAAAGGAGAGATATTCAGATAGTACTTCTCTATTGGTTTAGGGTTTCCAACAAAGGTTTGAGAAAAACAAAAAAAAAACAAATGTCCAACAATAAAATGAAAGGCCTCCTTA
>JBBMEG010000018.1:5194035-5206660 GCA_037832605.1 Cyclanthera cordifolia
ATTTGTAATAAAAATTTAAATTCTTTTTAACATTTAATACATCAATAAAGGAACAAAATTTGTTAACATTGATTTTGATTAGAATGAAGGAGAAAGAAAGTGGTTTGAATTGAGGAACTTCTATTTTAGGTCATGTTTGTTTTTGGTGAATGAAAAATGTTAAATCACTTGTTTGTATTTAATTACTCATTAAACTAGCTTAAATTTTCAAACACATAATTTAATTATTCAATAACTACTAATATTACTTCAATTATTATAAATTACATCAATTCTCAAACAAATAGTTAATTACTTCAATTTTACCATTAATTACTTTTCTGCTCCTCTTCGTTATTTTATTCTCTACCAAAAACAAACTCAATTATTTTTTTTGGAAGAAAGATACTTATATTCAATCAGCATGCTAGAAACATACTAAATCAGTACAAAAAAACATATCGATTTAAGGCAATGCAAGCAATGTCATAATGTTTAAAGCGATGAGATTTAGAACACCAAGAGGCAACATTGATAATAACATTTTCCTATATGGAAGCCATAGATTTTGGCATGTATGAGCTTTCGAAAATTCAAAAATAAATTTAATTATTAGAAAAATGATCACCGTAAATTTGAATTAATGAATATTATGTTTTTCTCATTAAAAATTAAAGAATATACGTTCAATATTGTTTTCATTATGTTTTTAACTGAACATTTGAATTAACTAGATTGAAGTATAAAACAACATTATTTAGAAAAAAGTGGTAAAGTCTTTAATTAATAATAATGTATGCAAAAAAATACTTATCAACATTTTGAGCACCTCTAAGCTAATGAAAATGGTTGTCATTATTTATATCTATAATAAATATATTTCATGAAATAATCAGAAAACTTCAAATAATAATAATAAATAATAATTTATTATATAATAGGTGACTATAATTTATAACATTTTTTAAGATCGAGTTCAAATTCATTTAGCTCATAATCATAAGTGTATATATTATGTTAGTTAAACTATGTTTTTATCAACATGAAATAATTTTTATTAATTCGACAATAATATAATTTGAATTCGAGAATTCTAACCTATAGTCTCTAAGTTGAGAGACGATTACCAAGATTAACCTAGTATGACCATGAAACAGTATCTTTCTAATCTTTTTACAATTAAAAAATCTTCTAGAAGATCATATATTTTTAATTTAAAATATCAGATTAATTAGTATGTTAGATAATAATACCAAATTCTCCATCAATATTTCAAGATCCAAATTCAGAAAACTTGGGCTTAGTAACATGAATCTAAATGATTAACTAATAGAGAGAGATTAGAATGTTAAACCCAACCAAAGTTTATCAATTAAAGGGATTAGCATGCATATGTAGCAATCAAGAGACATTTGTCACGATGTAATAAAATTAAAATAAAAAAGCATAGCTTATGAAATTAAAGTAGATAATAAAATGAGTAATTTTAGGAGTTATATATTTTGGAGGAATTATTGGATGGAAACTAAGGGAGAATATTAAGCCGTTACTCATTCTCCAACATATCATATAAATCTTTCATCATCTTTTATATACATTACCTAACTAAATTCCTTCTTTGGAAAAGAACCCTACCCCTACAATTCATTTAATTATTTGTATTTTATTTTCTTTTTTAATTATTTTTTTGTGGTGTATAATAAAACTTTCGTACGTCATCTCACCCCCCCTTTACTTGTTCCTTAGTGTACATTTTGCCATCACATATTAATTCAATTTATTGTGCTTTGCCTTGGATTATTCTCCTTAAATTAGGGATTTCACTACGTAATACATCATTTTCATTTACTAATTAAATATTTTTTCCATTTCTTTTAACTTTTTTCTAATTTAATTTTGAATCAATGCATGTTTGGTTGATAGTAAATTTGTTTTCATCAATCTAAATTAATGTTCTATTATGACTGAAAAATTGGACTTATCCACTTTTAATTTACTTTTTTGGCTTAATAGTTACCTTGCAAGATTTGTAAATTTTTTTTTTTTTTTTTTTTTTGAGATTACACAAAAATTGGGGCAGAAGAGACGAACCGTGACCTAGTGATCCTGAGTTATTGCTCTTTTGGTTCTCGTGGTAGAGACACACAAACTATATAGAGAGAGGACAATTACTCTTAAATAAGTGAGAGCTAAATACTGATTTTGAAAATCGAATGAACTAGTGACGTGGTGTTGAACTGATCAATTACCATCAAATAATGAAACTTTGACGAACGAAAAGAACAATAATTGTATGTATATATACATATATTTGGATTATATATTATGCTTTTTTTCTTCCCCTTGAGAAAATAAACATGAATTTGAGGGGGATGATTACAAATTAATTCATGAAATTTCATGTTGACCCTAGTCCAATCATCACTATCAACCAATTATAATATATATATAAATTTATGATTTCTTGATCATTAGATATATATTGATATTGTTGAACTACATACATACAGTAAATTGTTATG
Source organism: Cyclanthera cordifolia (assembly GCA_037832605.1). NCBI lineage: Eukaryota > Viridiplantae > Streptophyta > Magnoliopsida > Cucurbitales > Cucurbitaceae > Cyclanthera > Cyclanthera cordifolia. The sequence continues at coordinate 5,196,537 of JBBMEG010000018.1, forward strand.
TTTATAGCATATTATTATTTTTTTATATTTTTAAAAAATTTGTGTACACTTATACTTTTGTGGACATTTAGAAAATAATTGTCATTCCCTTGTTAGATGTGTTAAACTCTTGAAGGATGGAGTAGTTCATCATCATATAATACAATTCTTTTATATATGATCATTAGCATAGGCCCCATTTTTGTATGTATATATATATTTATGGATGGGTGGTCCACAATCTCACACATTATGTTCAATTATATATGTACTGTCTTATGTGGTTGATTAATAGAATTGAATATCTGAGAGACTCTTCCTAGCAATGATTTAATTAATATTCTTGTTTTAATTTCATTTCCATCTTATAAATATAGGTATTTTCTTATCCAAGTTGACTGCCTATACTTTCTTTTGTACTTTACACAAATATGGTTAATTAAAATGCTTCTTTGTTTGGTTTGCCCAAAGTAATTAATTAATGTCCAAACCTCTAATTATTCAGCTTCAATCATATTATAATAATTTTATTTGCAAATTACCATTTGTTTTGGCATATACTCATAACTGCAATGTTTTGATCATCTACAACCTTTAAATATATTTTGAAATTTTTTGTTTTAAATAAATTACTTTCATATATATTCAATTCATACTATACTCTATAATTCCATGCTCATATAATTAATTAAAAAGAAATGAATTCGTGTCCACCTTTCCTCCTTCCATCAATTATTGTTGAACTAATTAAAAAACTATAACACACAATCAATTACAACTATATTTCATATATGAACTAGCTTTAGTGACATATGTACATTTGTATCTTAGTGATATGTAAGAAATTCAAATACAAAATTTCTAAATCGTATACATATATATGCACTACTAATTTGTTGACGTGTGTGTATATATATATATATTTTAAACAAACTAACTTTGTATACTACTTTAGTTGTACGTATCTTATATACATCATTCTCCATGTGATTCTCTTGTCGCTCTTTAAAATTAAAAAAAAAAAAACGTATTATTCAAGAAACACAATTCTAGATTATGGTCTTAATATAAAATTTAATTACAACATCTATTCTAATAATAGTAATTTCATTATAAAAAAGGGTTGTTTTGGATGGTTTCCTCATAAAAATTTTCTTTTTATGCATATTTTCTTTGTGTCAATTACTCTTCTCTTTTTTTTCCCTTAAGTTTATACTCATGATCATCATCCCTTGTGCAAGATTTCTTGCAAAGTTTATCCTTGAAAATTTTACCATCATAACTAACTCCCTTATTTGCATAAGCATGGCCTGCCAAAAGCTTATAGCCAAATAATAATAATAATAATAATAAATAAATAAATAATAGTATATCTTGTCATCTCTACCCAACTATATATATGAATACAACCAAATCCATATTTCTTATTACAAAACCATTTCTTTTTCACAAGCTGAAAAATTAGAAACCTTTCTCTTAAATTTCCCTAAAGAAAAATTCCCTACCAAAAGTTTGAATTCTTTTTTTTAATTCAATTCTTAGAATTTGATTTGATTTGATCTTGTTTTATTAGGTCAAGTGATAATTTGTAATATTATCAATAATAATGGGGCTTAAAGATATTGGAGCCTCACTTCCTCCAGGGTTTAGATTTTATCCCAATGATGAAGAATTGGTGTGCCATTACCTTTACAAGAAGATTATGAATGAGCAAGTTCTTAAGGGCACTCTAATGGAGATTGATTTGCATACATGTGAGCCATGGCAGCTTCCTGGTACGTTCTTTTCTTAACAATGATCAGTAAAATCATAGCTCAATCGAACATATATGTGTCTGTAATTAAGAGATTACATATTCAAATTCTTATGTCTGTTAAATTTAAAAAAAAAAAAAACACACAATTCTAATTCCAATGATGTCCAAAAACATCACTTTTTTTTTGGGTTCAAACTAATAATTCTTAAGAACAACAAATCTTTCTTGCTTGTACTTTTGAGAGTAATATTTATGAAAAAAATATATGATTTATGAGGGGTTTCCATTTAATTCAATTATATAAATATGGTAATAATTTACAATAGATTCCCTAAACTCATGCTAATATATATATATATCTTTGATTTTTTTTTTTTTTTTTTAATGTCTTATTCTTCTGTTTTTTACTATTTTAAAGAAATTTTGCGATTAAAAATAACATTTGAGAAGCCCTAATTTAACTTTATGAACCAACATTAATTTCATGGTAATTATTTAATCTCAACCTTAATTATTCTTTTGGGTCCCTTAAAAGATACAACGGGGTACGAGGATTTGGTCTTGCCCTCTTATGATCTTCTACATTAAATATATTCAAATAATCTATTTTTTCTCTTTACACACACAAACATAGATGCATTAATGTAAAAATTCTTGTCTTTAACATGCTTTTGTCAAAGAATAATAAATCATAATTAGTGTGAGACAAATTAATATTAATCAAATGAGATTTTATTTAGGCAAATAATGTAATTAGTAATTAACATGGATTGAAAATGAGGAATTAATTTTGTCCCATAAATTAAGTAATATTATAGGATGATGAGTCACAAACATCCTTGAGTTAGCTTGTGCTTGTACAACAAGTTTTATTAATTGTTACTCTCCAACTTGCAAATATTTTCCAAAATTACAATTATTTATTTTCTTAATTTCTTCTTTTTGGGTATTAGTTTTTTTTTTTTTTTTTTGGTAAACAATTTCATTTTTTGGTTGTGACATAATATACATTCGAAGTATTATAACTAATTATACCATCAAAATAATTAATTATAGTTTTGTTTCACACATGTTTCCTCTAATTAAAAAAAAAAAAAAAAAAAAAAATCTTATTTTGTTGTTATGAACACCCAAAGGATGTAAATCATTACATTGCTAATCATAACAAAAATATCTCAAGCCTTTCTTTGAGACATGGTGATTATGGTAATTTAACATGAAAAAATTAAGAAGAATCTTTTTTCATTATTAATCAGCAGCCAACATACTAATCATAGGGGTCATTTTCCCCATTCCTCCTAGGCCATAGCTTACTTTATCTTCCATGAATCATTCATAACTCAATCATATATTGTTAGATTAAGACCTTGATTAAATTAATGAAAATGAAAGATTAAATTATATAACTAATAATTCCTTTACTACGAAAGAGGTGGCAAAGTTAAATAGCAACGAGTGGTACTTCTTCAGCTTTCGAGATCGAAAATACGCCACAGGATTTCGAACGAATCGTGCAACAACATGTGGATATTGGAAAGCTACTGGAAAAGATCGAACGGTAGTAGATCCATCATCGGGAGAAATCATAGGGATGAGAAAGACTTTGGTATTTTATATGAATAGAGCTCCAAACGGAATTAAAACTGAATGGATTATGCATGAATTTCGGCTTGAAGCTCCACATAGGCCCCCAAAGGTTGAGTTTTTATTTATTTGTTTGTTTATTTATTTATTTTTTAATCTTTGAATTTTCAATTTTTGAACCATTTAGACAAATTCAAGTGTGTGTGAGTACATATATACACTATCAAACATTTGTTTTATTTATCTATGATTCATATTCATGTGCCCTTTAAAGGTAACAACACCAAAGTTGGTGTCTTTTTCCAGTTAGATTGATCTCAATTTTGTGAATCTTTTTAAGGTAATTTATAAATCTTTTCTAAAGTTGCATTAACAGAAAATAAACAAACTTATTATCTTAATTTTGTTATTATTTAGAACTAGAAGATACCATTATTGAATGTGTTTTGTTTGTTTTGTAAAAGAGAAATTGAAAACCAAAAATAATTATGAATGATACTTAAAGTAATGATACAAGAAAAAGTTAAGTTAATTTGGAGCCATTTCTTCTTTTTCTTTTTTCAGTTATAATTGGTTTTATTCAATATATTTGCTGCTTTAGTATTTATTATCAAAATATTATTATAATTTTTTTTTTAGGACTCAAATTAATTATCTTTAATTATTGTTTTCTCAAATCAACTATTTCTTTTAGTTTATCTTCCTATGTTTGAAACTTTTCCTTTCATTTTAATGTGAGAGTTTAATTTAAGTATTTCATAGATCATTTAAGAATATATATATGAAATTGTTTTATACATGTGGGTGCAGGAGGACTGGGTTTTATGTAGAGTGTTTCAAAAGTGCAAGCAAGAAGAGCACAACATCAAACTCAACCAACATTTTACATTCGAAAATTTCGAGCATGTTTCTTCTGTCACCCGAGCTCCATCTCCTCCCCCGAACGAACCAAGCCAGATCACCATGCCTTGCGGCTACAATGTTGATATTGCTCCCAACCCGAGCCATAGCCACTTCGGCAACTGTTCTTTTCTCCATCTCCTTCAACTTCCTCAAGAGAAAAATGACTGTGATTATGGAGACTTGTGGGATATGGATTTGGAAGAACATACCTTTGAAGATGGCATCACTTCGAACATGGATGAAATGGCTTTTGACGTCGATAGCAGCCCGGTTTTTCTCTGAAGTACTGATATTCTGCTACTGCTCATTTCAATAGATTGTTTGTTGATATATGGTTTGTGTATTTTGTATGGTGTTTAACTATAGGAGAGTATTTGGAGGATTGTTGTTGTGTGCTTAGGACACTTTTTTTTTTTTTTCACTTTAAATCTTTGTTCTTGTTGTATATAAAAATTAGTTAAATTTGTAATAAACATATTTAATTAGGTTCATTACTGTGAATGTAATAAAGTTGTTTAATTTGATACCACAATATAGAGTTGGAACATTGTGTACTAATGATTTCAAAGAGGAAGTATGACCCCAAATTTGAATCATAATAATTCAAGAGAAAAGCAATGTAGATATATAAAGTCCTATGTTTTGCTTCTAGGTAGAGAACCATTCCTCAATGAATTCCCCATGCCAAGAATTCTTGTTCAATTCCTTATTCGTGAGTAGAAAATAGCCTTTTCGACGTTGTTGGGATGAAACGCTAAGACGTAATTCAATAATGTAATCATGTTTTGACCCTTTAAATCGAGAATGTAAAACATTTTCATAGTGACCATCCGTTAAGTAAAAGAGTAAGAAGACTCAACAAGCTCGGAGATTTAGTTAAAGAGAGTATATGTCTAAAGCCCATCCTACTCAAGTTGCATTTTGTGAAAGCGATTCATTCTTTTCCTGTCAAACCTATTTTCATTTGGGTGTGCGGTGGTGGTTTCACAATTTTCCTTCTTTTATATCTGCGAGTATGTGAACTAGTTTAGATGCACCTCGACTATTCTCATGAAACATATTGCCTATACTTGGAGTAACCACACACGTCCCTAAGTCAGGTATCAGGAGACGTCCAAAGAATGGAGATACAACCAGGAGGTATCTACAAATTGATATCAGGTGAGTTTCAAATCTAGAACCTTAAAAGATGCACACATTCAAAACTCAAGCTTTTGACCACCACGCCTTAAAGAACACTCATTCTACACTTATTGAACATCCCTTTAAAAATTAGAAGAAATTATCGTGGGAAAATTGCATTCAAACATAATATTGGAGTGTATGGCTTAAAAGGAAGCATAGAACCTTCCAATATAAGGCTATTCCTTTTTATAAGTTCTTTGATAATATTGATGTTCTTGTTGTATAAGGGTATGAGCTTTCTCTCCTTTTTCATGATTAAAGCAATTCTATCATCCTTCCTAATTGGAGAGGTCTTTTGAAATCTTCTAGCTCCTTTCTTTTGTAATTCCATATATCATCGAAACCGTTGCTTAAAAAAAAAAACAGTTCTTAGATGGCCTGCCAAGAGAGAGAGAAAACAATATAAAATGATTTATCCTCCACATATCAAGCTTTCTTACACTTATGTAGTCACTACACTATATTATCAGTGTTCTACAGTAATACAAAGAATTGAACAAATAAAATAAACCTGTATTACTATATAAAGAAATGAACCAAATCATAGTCCTGCTGAAACTAGGCCATGTAATGTGACAATGCCAATCAAGATATTTTGCTGATTGATAACAGGCAGAAATTGCACAGGAGATGGGGCTGCTTCCATTTTTTTCATTGCATCAACCGCCATCGCCTCGGAATCGATTGTTCTTGGTTTCCTGTCATATGATTTGTCAACACAATCAATCTCTCAACTGTTACCACATCAGATTTTGAGCAAAATGGCATTTTTCTAATTTCCTTCAAATATTTGACAACAAAGAGAAATGACATTCTCTATACCAGTATTTAGAGTTTCTACCCAGGTAGTACAATTTCATAGCAAGATGTTGTATAAGCAATTTCATCTCATGAAGTTTCACAAAATCAGTTAGCAGAACAGATTGATGATATACCTGTTGCACATTTCGCCCACGGCGAGCTTGAAGATGCCTTCACCACTAGCTTTGAGAGTACGCCTCAAATCACCGTCGGTAAATGTCCCGATCAGGTGATATTCCTCGTCGATGACAAGTAGACATCCGCATCCTTTGCTCGTAAGCTCCATCAATTGGTCCATTATTAGATCTCCTTCTTTGCAAACAGGAAGCTCATTCTGTTTCTTCATAACATCTTTTACCTACATCCAGGCAAGTTCGGTCTTATTGGTTCCCTTTCTATTAGTAGATACTAGTTCTCAATGATGGTAAAGCACAAAATGTCAACTCAGTTCCACTAAATCTTCCTACCCAAGATTTTTTTAGGTAAAAAAGAGTGGAGTGGAGAGGCGCGGAAGAATTAATGGAAACTGAAGTAATTAATTACTCATTTGAGAATTAGTGTTACTAGTGATTGGAATACTTAACTACTTGTTTTAGGATCGGTGTTAGTAAATAATTGACTACTCGTTTGGAGATTGATGTTAGTAGTGGTTGAATGATGAGTTTGATGTGAGATTTGATGGAGGTTTAAAGTGGAGTTTGATATAGGGTTTGATGAGTGGTTTGTTTACCACCAAATACAAACTTTATTTTCCGAATCCAAAACGAAAGAAATATGGTTCAAATAGACATTTCCAACGACTTACACAAAAGCTTAAGCTTAATCTAACAAAAAATGAAGAGAAAATTGAAGTGATCGAAGTCAACTTTGATCTCATGTAAGATTACAACTTGCTCTTCCGTCCAAATACATTGATGTTACAACTCATTATGGGACCCAATTACAGAGATATCTCAGCAAAATCTCAACTTATATGAAGGTATGAACATTTACATGACAAAAAATATTCCCAAGAATCTTGATTGATATCATACAAAATTAACTCAATCAACTATCCCGCTGGGGTGGTTTAGTGGCCAAGAAGACGTAATATGTTCATAGAATAGTTTATAATCAACTCAATTAATATCGTGAAGTGGCTTAGTGGTCAGGAAGGCCACAAGTAACTAAAAGATAATTAAGTTCAATCCGTGGTGATCAACTACCTAAAAATTTATTTCTTATAGTTTTCTTGACATCCAAATATTGTATATTTACAGAAATTAGTTTAATTATGCATAGGCTAATGAGTTCAATCCAAGGTTGCGAACTATCAAAAAAATTAATTTCTTACAAGTTTACTTAACATCTAAATATAGGCTCAAGCTGTACATTTACAGAGAATAGTCTCGTAGCAGGTAGGCTGACCGAAAAGACTAAGGGGATGTGTGGATTGAGTATATAGAAGTAAGATTTACGGAGTACTCCTAAAAAAAACTACATCCAAATAAACTTTTGACTGCAAATCACTACTTTTAAATACTTAAAGTAAATCTTAATTCTAAATCCCAATTCTAAATAATCTCAAAATCTCCAAAGTAAAAAGGCAAACAAACCTTGAAAATGAGGCTCTTGCCAATCCTCCCAGCAGGATGGTTGGTAGCATATTCCTCTTTCGTCAAATTGCGGGCACTCATAAGTGCAATGGCGACGGTATCACCAAAAACCATCTGAATCGCGGTGGAGGTGACCGGGGCGAGATCAAAAGGGCACAATTCACGCTCGAGAGGCAAATGCACATTCATATCACAAACCCCAGCAAGCACATTCCCTTCAACAGAGGTCACAGCGATGAGATACGCACCTTTTGCCCTAGCGCAAGGAACAAGCCTAAGAAGCTCTTCCGTGTTGCCGGATTTGCTAAACAACACAAGAACATCGCCGGGATTCAAAACGCCGATATCCCCATGAAGCGCATCCACAGGGGAAAGAAAGGCGGATCGAATGCCCAGCGAAACTAGGGTTTGAGAGATCTTTCGAGCGACGAATCCGGACTTTCCGACGCCGGAGAAGAAGACGGTGCCGGTGGAATTGAGAAGGGCGACGGTGAAATTTAAGGTTTGAGAGAGATCTAGATTGTGGAAGAAGAAATTGAGGTGGCTTTGTTGGGATTTGAAGAGATTGAGGAGGGTAGATTCGTCAATTGGGGTTTGATTTTGAATTGGATTTTGGGGTTTTTGTGGGAATGAGGATAAGGAAAGGGAAATGTCTGGAGATGGAGGGAGAGAACCCATTAGAGAACTGTACTGAAAACTTAAATCGACACAGAGAAGAAACAAATTTTTTTTTTTTTTTTTTTTTTTTTTTTTGTGATTGCAGAAAAATGGAGAAGATAAAGGCGGGTTTTTTTCGGTTGCTTTTACGCGGTAATGGGAAGATGAAAATCTTGTGCGGTTGTGCCTTCTTCACTTTGGTCTGCAGCTGGCCTCTGTCGGTGGCTTTATTTTTATTTTTAATTTCTTTTTCGGTACAATTTGATAGAATGTCATTACCATCCAACAATCAAATAAATTAATTTGAGGAGACTTGAACCATTAGGTTAAAACATCAGTAGTGCCAATCGACCTGTGTATCAGAGTTATAGAATGTGTTCGAACGATCAATACCATGACAAGTCATGATGTGATCGAGGAGGACGATACCTCATTCATCACACCAAGAAGAGTGTACAATAGTGTCAGCTGTATACATCAGAAAGCAATGTCACAATGGTGTCAAGGTGTCAGTGTCAAGACTTGGTGGTGGCACGATGGGTCCTTGAGCCATCCCGACGATGTCAAGGCTCGAGATGGAATTTTGACGAGCGGTTCTAAAGTTAAGTCTATATGAAGCTAAGATGTAAGCTCGCCAAATTTGGGGTCAATCGAACACCCAACGGACGCTCCACGCTGACATATGATTCCTCGCCAAAAAGACATGCATTGGTAGAATACTGAAAATGGTCGAGGATGTACTATAGAGAGGTATGGTGTCAGCTCTCCACCACTCCTAGGCCCTGTGGCCTAAGTGAGCTACCACATGGCACATGCGTGTGTCGTGGTGTGGGTGAGCGCTTGTAATTAAGACGAGTCTCTTGGGCAGCTTCCTTCGGGAATGGAAATTCGGGGATAGTGTCGGACGGTAGGGTGTGCCGACATTGCCTCATTGCCCATGGGATAGAGGTTGCCACATATATCTGAGAGGCGACCTACCATCCCACGTTGGATTCTCGTGAGTCGACTGGATATGTGTGCGAGCATATAAGCATGACCAAGATAATTTCCGCTGCGTATTCGATGAAGCATAGTCGAGGCCTCGTGAACCTCGCTTAACGACCAGACGCGACACAAAGTATATGCGATCCGAATTTGGGACTTGAGTTCCCCTCTAAAGTTGGCCATGATGAACATGATATCATAGCGCCGCACGAGTCGAAGAGAGAGACCGTGACACTATACTTTTGACACATTTGAGATTATGTATCTTGGTCATAAACATTAAGCTATTGTTCATGTTTCATTAATCAAACTATATAATAAAATTTTAGTTAAAACATCATTTTGATAACTACAGTTTTTATTTTGTTTTATTTTAAAATCTTTAGTTTCCGTTGTTCAATTTTAGTATCTCAATTTTTAAATTTGTTTCATTTTAAACGAACACAAACATTCAAATATTATAAGGGATATAGTTGGAAAATGGTATGAATTCTCAATTAATACATTATTTATTCACTATGTCCTATATATTGTCCCATGTGACTACAATGCATAATTAAACATAATTCAACCTATTCTTTGTAGTTTTTTCTTTTTAAAGAAACTCATTACATTTGGTACATGACTTGAAACTTTAATTTTTGGATCAGTGACATATATGATCAGATAAGTTAGGTTAA
>JBBMEG010000018.1:5224163-5236701 GCA_037832605.1 Cyclanthera cordifolia
CACTTGTCTTTTCTACTGCCATCACCAAATGACATGACAACACCAACACCAACACCAACAAAAATAAATAAATAAATTCCATCCAATTAAAGATTAAATTTGTAATCCAATATTATTTATTTCAAAAGTTTTCAAACATTATCATCATTCCTAATCCAACATAATGAGAGCTCAAAACAACAATTTTTTTTTAAAAAAAATCAAACCACATACATGATGTTTGGCTACCAGTGAGAAAAGCAGCAAAAGAAAACAAAATGGATAAGAAAAGGAAAAAATGTTAATTAATATGAGTATTGTAGGTACAAACATTTGTAACATAATTCAATATGTGCAATCAAACTGTAATGTAAAGAACAATCAATACAATTAAAAAAAAAAAAAAAAACAGAAAGAAACAAAATCTGCAAATAATCAGTAAAAAACTTTAGATGAGCATTGCAAAGTTGAGACCCAAGTACATTGTATGAGTTCCATCAGTTTTTTTTTTTTTTTTTTGTGTGTGTGGATTTGGGATAGTAAATTAGCAGTACCCAAACAGTTCATTGCTGGTCTCACCAACACTGTTTTACATCAAAAGCATAGCAATTTATGATCATATAATCCAATTGCCTGTTTTCAAACTTTTGTAATGCAAAAACAGACACCAACAAAAAGTACAACACTGCTCAAACAATATACACTAAACTCATATACTCAATCATCTTATATATATAAATTTGAAAACTAAGAAAAATACATATCAATAATTATTTCTATTTATAGAGGGGTGTTTAATTTCAAGGTTTTCTAAAATTATTATTCAAATCAACTTTTATAATTACTCTTTCAAACAAATTCATCAAAAAAAAAAAAAAAAAAAAAAACTTTAAAATCACTTTTTAACCACTCTTTCATTATTAATCCAAGCACCCTTCAATTTTCACATATAACTTAGAAGTACACAATACAAAGAAAAAAAAGGGTATTGAGAGGAAATTGATGATTGAAATTTGTAATTCAAATGGGTTACACTTAAAAATCTTACAAAATGTCACAAACCCAATAAAAGGAAATTTAGGGGGAAATTAGAACACTAACCCTAGAATTGATTGAAAATGCAAGCATAATAATATTTAAGAGCATAAATTAGAAGGAAAATAAGATTAAATAAGAAGGGTACCCTCTAAATTGGCTTCATGATTATAAAGCTTGAATTTTTCTTTATTTTTTTTAAGGTCCAATTGGAGGTTGAGGAATTTGTTGTTGTTGTTGTTGAGGGCGCTTTCGTTTCTTCTTCTCATAGCTAATTCCTCTTGCTTTAGATTGCAAATCACGAACTTCTCGAAGATAAAGCCTTACAGCTCGGGCACCAAAAGGGTTAGCTTCGGGCAAGCCACCGTTCTCTTCGAAAGCTGCACGAAGGCGGCCAATAAGGGCATCAAGGCTGCCCCAAGCTTGGCGTAGAGGGCAGGGACATGGGGCTGGAGGGTTAGGGTGCCCGTAGAAAGGGCACATGGGAACGTGGACTTTGGTCTTACCAAATTGATCCAAATAGCGAAGAAATTCAAGAACATGAGCTCCACTACACCTTGAAAGAGCAAGTGGAGGTCGGTGATTTTTAAGGTATTGACAAAACGTGTTCCAATCTCGTCGCTTTTGATTTTCGTACCGACTGTTCGAAGAACTTGAAGATGAAGACGAAGACGACCCCATTGCTAAAGTTTGAACATTTGAGTATCCAAATTGTTGGATGTTGAACCCTTCAAATTCAGGGATTGAATCCATTTGGGGGTTCACAAACTTTTTTTTTTCAATTGAAAAAGGAAAGTTGAGTTTTTTTTTTTTTTGGGAACTAGGGTTTTTTCTTCTTCTTCTTCAATGGAGGAAGGTGTGTAGAAAGGGAGAGAGTGAACAAAAAGAAAGACACAAGATTTGATTTATTTGATTGATATTATTAAATTTCCATTCTTGAAGTGTGTGTAAGAAGGAGAGAGAGAAAAAGGGTTATTTAAAAAGAAAAAAAAAAGGTTTTTTTTTTTTTTTTTTGGTTCGATGAGATTGATGATGGGAAATGAGAAGACTTCACTACTTTTGGGGTTTCCCTACATTGTTTTGAGCCATATACAAGAAATCCCAGAAAGAACTGCACCACACCTGATTTTTATCCCCCTTTTGTTTTGGGTAATTTTGGTTTCTGAATATGTTCTGTCTCTGGTTTTAATCCCAAAAAGAAGTTGAAACAGCAATTAATTAGAGTGTTTTTTTTCTCTTAAAATCTCTTTCTTGTATTATTAAGAGAGAGAAATTATAGTGGCACTTCGTTTCCTCATAAGAATTATTGGACACTAGGGTTAAGATGGAGCCAAAAAAAAAAAAAAAAAAAAAAAAAAACTTCCAATTTTACAATTGCAAATTGAAGAATAAAAAGTCGAATATGTTTGATTACGACTAAAAAGAAATGAAATTGATTGATATTATAGGAAGTGATCTCTTTCAATCTTATTCCGTTGCTCCAAACAAGTTCGATATGTTTTAAATCCCATATTCCCTAAACAAATTTTTAACATGACCATATTGCACTTGTTTCTAAAGCAATAGTGCATTAATTTTTTTTTGAATATAATTAAAGATATATGGAAAAAAAAAAGAAACTTTCCCTTTTACCCCACTAAGAGACTAATTTTAGCTAATATACCATGTCTACTAAATTGAATGTTGCCCTTTTGCCCTAATGACAAGAACAGTCTTCAAATCTAGGACTCTAATTTGAGAGGAAATTTTCACTATAGTATATAACCACTAAATTAGTTATTGCCCTTTTGTCTCATTAGCAAGTCATATTTTTATAGATATTATTATTGTGATTGAATTAATTTCAAACCAAAATTCATCCATAAAGTTTTCTCTTTTGTATTATCTAAATTTTAAATTGTACTTTTGATAAGGGATAATTAGGGTAAGCTTGGGTGAGCTTAGAGTGCAGTTTTAGTCTTAATTAACTACCAACAAGAACAATATCTCAATAATAATCGTATATCTAAAGTTAAAGAGATCATGCATTTGAATCTTATACATATTAAAAAGATAATATTAGTAAGATTCAACTATAAATGAACAAAATTTAATGGCAACTTTGTTGGATCTTCATAGAATAAATGGCATTAGCATCATGTGATGATCTTTTGCATCATCAAATTGTGCATTTAAATAGAAGAAAAAAGAATAATTAATGAAGTATTAATTCCTTTAAATGAATGGATCACAAATGGGTTTTAAGTACAGTTGCATTTCTCATTTGCTGATACTTTTTACTTTTCCATTAGTGAAATATGTTTATTTCCATTAGTGAAAAATGTGTCTCAAAAACATTTTTCCTTACCTCAATCTTGCCACTTTATTTTCCTGTGACAAGATTATTTATAACATAAACAAATATTATAATCTTTTGGACAAATTTGTAACAATTAGTTAACCTATTTTTAGAAAATTCATTTAAATGAAGAGTTTAGATTCTTGCCTTTTAACTTTTAGGCTTGTTGGTAACTATTCAAACAGCAATTTAGCTCTACAACTTTTTTCTTATATGGAAAAGAAAAAAAGAAAAAAAAAAAACTTAGTGCAGCCAATTTAAAATTGATTTAAAAAAAAAAAAAAAAAATCACACCATTTTGACATGACAGTAAATTTGTTTGGATTTGAAATTATAAAATAATTATTTTGAGTGGTTATAAATTTGAGCTTTAGTAATAATTTATTTGGATTTGATTATTTGTAGGGTATTGACAGCTAATAACTTTTTTAGATTATGATTTTTGTAAAAGGGGCGATAGAGAATAGTTTGTTTGGATGTAGCTATAAATGAGTGATAATTTTAAATAGTTAGAAATAAATAATTAGACATAAATGATTATAAATGAATGTTTAGAAATGAATAATTATTTTGAGTAGTTATAAACTAGTGATGAAAAATAAATGATCATGATGAAAAATAAATGATTGTTTCGAATGATTAGAATAACTCGTTTGAATGATTAGAATAACTCATTTGAATATAATTGTTTGAAGAATAGTTGTAAAAACTTATTTTTAATTGCTCACATCCGTTGAGTCTTGAAGCTCGAGAGACTACATGGTAATTAAAAAAAAAAAAAATTGTATAACTGATGCAATTTAATCTAACCCTATTATATATATCTTCCAAAAGTACACCGGTTTCAGTTTGTTTGCTCAAAATGTAATAAATCAATATGAATTAGTTGTGAAAATAGTAGGCTTGTGTGCTATAAATCAAATGGGAAAAACATTAGATTTTTTTAAAAGAAAAGGACCATTGTTGATAAATTATTTATTAGTGTTATCCAATTTGATGTATTATTCCAACTAGTAATAAAGTAAAAGAAATTTGAGTAATATGTGTCCTAAGTAGACCCATATAACTGCGGCTTTTCTAAAAATATTTTCTTGGAGGGAGAGAAAGGGAAAAAAGGTCAAAACAAATATTGTCAAACAAACATTTACCCTTTAAATTTGTCTGATTTCCCTCCACACATAATATTTTTAGCTTTTTTTGATCCTACAATGTCCTTTTTACCCTTCCACGAGAACACTAACCATTGATCAAGTGAATATTATGCTAGTGTATCATTAGTGCCAACTGAGATATGCTCGCTTTTGCATAAACTTTTTTTAATGGTTAATATAATTAACGTGTGATTATATTAAATACATCTAACAATGGCAGCTCATTTAACATAATTAAATGGCAACTCATTTAGCATATTAAGTACTTTCCATTAAAACCGACTCTCTAATATTGAGTTTACTTGTGTACAAAAAATGAAAATTTTAATATTAATTTTAAGCATGTTTGGCTAAAATGCAAAGAAAAGAAAAAAAAAATGATATAAAAAAAAAGAAAAATATAATTTAATAATTGATGACATATAATTCAAAAAATCAAAGAAGAGATCTCTCCCTTTTCTTTCTCACAAAAATAAAAAAAAGTAAATGGTATTATTCCCACCATCAAAATAAATAACTTCAGTAGTTTTTCCCATGTTCAAAATAAAAAAGAATTACTTATATAACCATAAATTAGTGGTGTAAAAATGAATGATATATTTTCTAGTATAACAATATTTACTCTCAAATAAATTGAGAGCCAATACTAATTTCTAAGATCGAATCCGTGATGTTGTTGTTGAATTAGATTAACACCAAACAATGAAATTATTGTGCCACCGACCTTTTCAATAAAAGAAGAGTGTTGTTGTTGACACTGCACTTTCACAGGTTCAAAGGCTAGCCTGATATACAATCTGGGAAAAGGTTTTAACTCCCAACTCAAAACTGATCATACAGAAAAAAAAGAAAAAAATAGCACCCAAACATCCTATGACTCAAAAACTTCCTAGCCAACATTTTTTTTTTGTCTCATACTCGCGCCTCACTTAGCATCTGCATGAGCTCGCTCTTCTTCATTTTCGAGAAGCCTTTCATACCGCGAGCTTTGGCCATTGCCCTCAGTTCTGCAAGCTTCAATGAGCTCAAATCCTCATGATCAACATGCTTTTCAAATTTCTTATTGTCTTTAATATCTTCATCAACTTCTGATGGCACATCTATTAAATTGAGTAGTCCAAGCTCCATCTCATCCGCTTCGTGCTCTAGCTCATATAATTCAGGTTCAGGCTCCAACTCAAACTCTTGGTCTGGCTCTGGCTCTCCTTGTGATTGCAGCTCTTCCCAGGCTTCTCGTTCTGATTCTTGCCAAGTCCACGTATTTGTCTTCATTTGAGAACCTGTTTCTGTTTCATTAAGTTCCACTCCCTTTGAATTCACACCATTGGTGGAGTCGAGAATACTTTCCCCACGGTAAATCGGTTGGTTTTTAACCCGAGGGACAGGGGATTTACGTTGAAAATTTGATACAGGTCTACTGAAAGAAGATCCTGTAGGTTCTTGGGCCTTTTCTCTCAAGCTGGCATTTAGGCCAAAAATGCTTATGCCTTTTTCCTCATCATATGGAACATTCTCTTTGCTGCCACCACTACCACTCCTTCTCTTGCCTTGCTCAACTGAATGCTTTCTCAGTAGCTTCAGAAGCGAATCCACTGTTTCGCTCCCTTCTGTTTGTCCCTGTGCTTCCGTTTTCTTGTCTTCTTTCATTGCTGCTCGCTTATGCAGCTGCGCTTGAACTGTCCTGAAAAGTTCAACAATTTCCTTCTCCCTGGAGCCTGGGGTAGCAGTGGCCTGGGATTTTGGTGTGCTAGAGATGGAAAGTAATGATCCATGCTTAGATGATAATAGATCAGAATCATCAAGATTTTCAAGGCCATCTCTCTCCTCATTTTGCCTATTCCTGCTTCTTGAGAAGCGATGTCTATTTTGCTTTGAGAAATCTGAATTTCGCCCATGGCCTCCCAAGTTGGCTTTGCACGTAAAAGAAGCCCCCAACGAAGTACAGTTTAGGGGTTGAAACTTGACCTGTGCATTGGTTTTATGTTCTGCACATAAAGAGCAAAACGAGGCGGTGGACGTTCGTCCTGAAACTCCAGAGCATGGTAGGCATTGGCTATCTGACAGTACAAACCCTATATCAAAACAAAACTCCATAGTTAGAAAAGCTTCCCAATTTTTCAGTATGTCTATAAACCATATAAAGCAGACTAGAACAACATTCATTTGGGAAGAGCATCCAAGTCCAATAATACGATTCCTTCAATATACCGAAATCTTCTGAAAATTGCAAAAACCAAGTGAATTCATTCCCAAGCCCTTTCTTTTGAACCGGTTTTTAACTTAAATGCAAATTTGGGTGTAAATTTTATGATAAACCAATCTGCAACAGCCATCTACAGCAAGAATTGACCTTCACCTATAACCAATTTTCCATCTCTTATTCAAATGGTGTACTACCATACATTAGCGGTAAGCAATCATAAAAGAAGGTAACAGTTGTCATCCATTATGCTACATAGTACAAACCATAAAATTAGAACTATGCAATTGAAAGCTGAAACTATACATTCAAATAAAGAAAAGAAGTCTTTAAAAAGAAAAAAAAAGGGAAGAAATACAGCAATCACAAAGAAGATGCTATTAAAACAAAACACAAAGGCAACCAATAACAGAGAATTAGTTAAGCAACAGAAAAAAGACAGCAATCAATATCGGTTAATAACTGAAATCAGTAATCTGTTCATGTGATTGAATTGAATGGACAAAAGCATGGGCAAGTAACAATTAGGACCACTTGCTTAATGAGGACCACTCGCTTTAGGAAAAGGGTGTCGAGAAAATAACTTAACAGTCAAGGTTTAAAACATTACTGATTGAGGTATACATGAACAGTCTTATGTTTTTACAATCAGGTTGTGTGATTGGAAATCATGCAGTATGCTTACTTTTGAACCTCAATAATGTGAATAGTGTAGTGACCAGTAAAAAGAAGGAACAAAAATGTAGTTTCTATGGATGCAACTAGAATATAGTTGTCAATCACTTCCACAAATAGGATAAATTATGAAAACAGCACTTGAACATAATTCAAGATTGAGGTATAATAAAGTCAAGAAATTGAGACAGTTCAAACAATCATCAGATATATATATATAAAGACCATACGAATTTCGAAACGGGCAAACTCAATGTCAGAACAGATAGCAACGAGACCAAATGCAAGAAAAGGTAATATTGTGTGTGAAAGAACAGATACTTTTTCCATAATATATATGAAGAAATATTGTAATGAGAATCAAATTAATCTTATATCTTGTTCTAAACTTAAATTAAGAAGAAAATTCAGTTGAAAAATCCAGAAGTACAACTGAATTTTCTTCTTAAATCCTTTGAGATGATGCATAAATTCATAATCCCAATATCTTATTAACACATTACATCTTGAACCGTCTACGTGAATATGACTCAATTGATTAAGATATTATATCTACAACCAAAACCGAAACCGGAACCTAAGAGGTTCGAATCCATCCCATTTGGTGTTGAGCTAAACAGAACACTACATCATGAACCTTCCTCCACAAAATGAGGAAATAGAAACGCAAAAATCCACTTCAGTTCCGAAGGCAAGAACATCATGTAGGTTAAACAAACCAATGGGTCAAATAATCCAACGAATTAAGGAAATTTCAAGCAATCAAAAAGTGGTATTACATACTCCAAAATTGACTTGAATGCCAAAAAAAAAAGAGAGGAGAAACAGAACAACATGCAACTGAAAACATCAAACAAAATCCAATAAATGCAAAGCTACAATTTCTCGACAACTATTCAACAAAACAGGGAAGGGAAACACATAATCAAGAGGCGTGAAAGAAAATTACCCAATATGCTAATCCTTCTCAAGAAGAAATACACAAAAAGAAATTCAAAATTCAAGAAGCTTAGGGAACTCAATGCAAATGTTCGATGCTCAAGTATAATGAAATGGCAGAAGCAAACCCATAACACTAGAACCCAGTAAACGAAAACATGATAATACTTAATACCTCAGCTTTGAAGCAAATAAAACACCAAAATGAAGAGCACCCAACAGAGAAATAATGGATATTTAAGTTAACAACAGATACCTGTAGCGTTGTTAGAAAGAAGATGATGTACGGGTTGAGACATTGCTGGTTTAAACAACTCGAATGAAACGAATTTGCATTTCTACGAGGATTTTTCGGTTTACCGGTTCGATTTTCTCGGTTTTGTATTCGTCCGAGTAATGGCGTCGTTTCTACGGACGAAGAGGATGTAGTTGGGCTGTTGACACAGTTGGGCTTTTTTAATGTACTTTATTGGGCCAAGCCCAAATACCTCTTCTGATGGGCTTAGGAAAAGGAATTAAAAAAAAAAAAAAAAAAAAAAACCACGTTTTCGGAAAACCGCGAAACAAAATGTTCTAAAAATAAAAAAGATACTAAATTTGGGGGAAGAAAACTAATGGCTATGAAGTTGCAGCCTCTGTTCTGCGATGATTGAAGACGGGTTTTTTCTTTTTCTTTCTTTAATTTCTTTGAATGCAATATGAAGCTTGAATTTAGTTTTAGTGCATTAAAATTATTTATTATTATTATTTAGTTTCTCTGCCAAATATATATTTGGTTCTGATCGTGCATAGGTAGGCGCAGCGTCTGGTTTTTCCGGCGATCCATCTCTCTCCGGCCGCCGGAGTTGGGAAAATAATCGAAGAAGATCAGTATCTGTAAAATGGTGGCTGAGAGAAATGGGAAGAAGGTTTACGACGAAACTACCGTAGAGGCTGATCTCGACGTCATCATCGACAAGGATATTGAACACCTTCATTTTCTTGAAGATGATCCGGTATGATATATTAAATCTAATCTCTAAATATCTTCTAATAAATTTTTAACAAATTCTTATATTATTACTAATATTTAAATATTAAATCATAATAAATCACTAATTTTATTTTTAACACGACAAGACCAAGCTTAACTTTTCAAGTTTCTCTAACCAAGATTAATTATATCATAAACCTTAATTACAGGAGAAATCAGATGGGGAAATGGCAGAAAAAGATTTGGAAGCAATGGAAAAAAAGATGAGAAAAAAGAGAAAAAAGAGAGCTTTATTAGAATTTAGATGCAGAGTGGAAGATGCAATAACAGGGAATTATCTAATGGGAAAACCAAACAAAAACCTTACCCCAAAAGAAACAGCAAAAGCCAAAGAACATCTCAAAGAAACAACATTATGGGGAGTTCCTCTATTGCCAAGTAAATCCCACCAAGGAACTGACATCTTGTTGCTCAAGTTCTTGAAAGCCAAACACTACAAAGTCCACGACGCATTCGAGATGCTCCGGAAGACTTTGAAATGGCGTAAAGAATACAACGCGAATGCCATTCTCGACGAAAACTTGGACGCCGACCTTCAAAACTTGGTCGGTTTCTTGGACGGTCGAGATCGAGAAGGGCATCCGTTGTGGTTTCATTCGAACGGGGTCTTGAAGGACCGAGATATGTACCAAAAGACGTTGGGGACCGACGAGAAACAGGAGGTGTTCTTGAGATGGATGGTTCAAAATATGGAGAAAGGGATTACACAACTTAGATTTGAAAAAGGTGGGGTGGATTCTATTCTTCAGATTACGGATTTGAAGAACTCGCCCGGACCGGCTATGAAAGAGTTTCGTACCGTTAGCAAGAAAGCTCTCTTGCTCTTGCAAGACAATTATCCCGAAATCGTCTATAAAAATGTAAGCATCATCTCTTGCAATTCTCTATTAAAATAGTACTTGTATTAAACTTTAAAGATATAATCGTGATGGAGATTTGTAGTTAAGCTCAATCCTATCGAGATTTATTGTCTTTTAATAGTTGAATTATGTTAAACCACTTATGGATATGTAATTTTACAGATAGTTATAAATGCTCCATTTTGGTACTACGCACGCCACATACTTCGATCAAAGATTATCAGCCACAAAACCAAGGCCAAATTTGTGTTTGCCAATCCATCAAAAGTTACAAAGACCCTTCTCAAGTGAGCCAAAGATTCAATTTTTTTCTTTTCTAATTAATTTTCATCTCTTTAATTTGTGTTTTCTTTAACCACTTTCCCAAAACACAAGGTTCATAGCCCCAGAACACTTGCCAATTCGATACGGTGGGCTTAAAAGAGAGGAGGACGACGACTTTTCACCGAACGATAAAGCAACAGAGCTCAACATTAGAGGAAACACTGCCGCAACCATTGAGTTCCCTGTCGCAGAAGTAAGATAAAGGGAAATCCATTAGAATGCGATATTAAACTCTCTTGAATCTAAAAGTTTAAGCAGATGAGTTATAATAATAATTGGTTTTGTGTATTAGGTGGGTGTGACGATGGTGTGGGACGTGACGGTGGTGGGATGGGACGTTGCGTACAAGGAAGAGTTTGTGCCGGAAGACGAAGGATCGTACCGAATTGAGTTGCAGAATCAGAAGAAAATGGGAGAGAGCTTAAGGAATTGTTTCTACATAAGTGAGGCAGGTAGGATTGTGATCACAATCGAGAATCCAACTTTCAACAAAAAGAAGACGGTGTATTATAGATCAAGAGCCAAGCCCACCGTTCCCATGTACCTCTTACTCAACAAATAGTGGGTTGCTCTTCATTGCACTCATAATTATTGGTGTTTCAATTTTAAATTTTATGTGTTTTTTTTCTTTGCACTGATAAACAGTGTAGGTGTACATACAAATGCTGTATAATTTCCTAACGGTTATATATACAAAGACAAAACTTTAGCAGGTTCTTTCAAATACTAATATGCTTCTTTCATATGTATATTATTTTTATAATTGAGAATCAGAATTTCGTCCACTACACATCCAGGGCACCTCACTTGTCTCAAGGTTGACATAACGTACAGAGGGTTCCCCTCGTGTAGGTGGGTAGGTCGAACTTCTCTATTTCCCTGCTAGTGCACTACTTCCTTTTCTCTATTTGATTTAGGGAGAATGATTATTCATGTGCTTGTGTGTTCTTTTGTTGTTATCAAGGATTGTCATCATCTCTCTTTATTCTCAAAGTAGGAGATTTCCAGATGTTTTGTGTTGTAAGCAACTTTCCGCTTTAGATTTTGAAAAGTAAGAACTAAATGGAAACTATGGCAGAAAATTTCTCGGCTTTTAGATGAAGGCCATATACACAGAAGGTATATTGTAAAAGAAAGGCCTCGTCTTTATTATTATTATCATTATTCGGAAGCTAAATTATTATTACATCATAAAGCAAAAGCCAAAACGACTGGCTCTTTCCTTTCCTAGTGAACCAACGTTACATTGCTTTTACTTATTAGGCCCATCGAGACGATGACCTGCCTGGGGGCAGCAAAGTCATATCTTCCCTGTTGAATTTCAGCTTTCGAGCCTCTTCGGTTGAGATTCTATAGGCGCTCGCCAACACTTGAACTGGGAACGCTCTCAATGCCGAGGTCTTGCCCGCGAGTGGGCTAATCATGGCTTGGTCGTTGGTCTTGAATGACACCCACTCGAACCCTTCCTGGCTTGCCTTCTTCACTAAAGCGAAGTTTTGTGGAACCACTAGAAGCTGACGCTGTTGTAGCTCGCCGTCGAATACTGTTTGCCCATTATCGTCTACTACTTGAACTCTCGCTCGTCCTCTTGTCACGAAGATCACGCTGTGGGCATTCATGTTCCAGTGTGGTACGTACATTGCATTCTACATTAGTAAGAATGAGTGTGTTAGTTGATATAATTAAATTAATTTAACAGAATTGAAGATTGCGTTCTCAAATCCCTACCACCAAAATCCATGTTCAAACCCTTATCGAGAGATTACACGTTCAAACTACTTACTTTGTAAAGGACACCGCGCTCAGCGCTAAGTTTAAGCCAGCGAAGGATGGGGAAGCGATGGCTGTTAGTGGTACTGAGGCGACCGGCTTCCGGGGTATAGATATCAGCACGAGAAGCATCACCAATGTTCTCCTTAAGCCTCATTGAGCAAATTGTTTCTTCCAAACCATTGTCGGCCCATCGCCCACGTTGGTGCTGCTCATGCTCTCTTTCTCTCTCTT
>JBBMEG010000018.1:5245268-5270598 GCA_037832605.1 Cyclanthera cordifolia
TAAATAATAAGTTTGGTCATTCCAAGAAATTTCAAATTAGGTTTCTATGGATTAGAAAAAAAAATTAAGTTACTATTCTTTGAAGAAAGTTATAATTTAGTACTGTCCTTTAAAAACAATAGTCATGGTTTGATAAAATCTACGAAAATAATCGTTATCAATACAAATTGTCAATGAATTGAGTAGTGAAAGTTTCCAACAAGAGCAGAAGGTTAGCTGTATTGGAGTAGTTGATTTCGAATCTTCTCACCTCCAATTGTTGACTTCTAAAAAGAAAAAGAAAAATGTACATAAAAAGTTAATTATTCACGTGTCAATAGTTGAAAACATGGAGTTTTGTTCAACCTTCAAAAACTCTTTTATCCAGACACACTCTTTAAACTTAAATAGGGTGAAAGTACTTAAACACATAATCAAAGCTCAAAATTTAGCGCATGCTTAAACAATAAATTAAAAATGAACTAAGCTTGGTGTTTGATAATAATCCCATGCATGCTTGGTGTTCAAATTCGAACAAACATGCAGCAGTAACAGAGCATATGAAAAAAAAGACACTCAAGAAACAAAAAACAAACGACAAAAAAAGAGAAACAAAGACAAATGGTGGGTGTGTTAAGTAACCAAATTCCATGCGCATCACCACGTCCCATATTCCATTTCAGAACACAGCCCAAATGTAACAATAAAGCCCCCAACTTTTTCCCTATATATTAACCACCATTTCCAATTCTCCATTTCATCTCACCATATCCTTCCATTTCTTTTCTATACAAGTAATAAGCTGAAAAGGGTTGTCCCAACCATGGCTACCAAGCTTGTATTAGCCATTCTGCTGTGTTTCACTGTATCATCTCTCGTGACCGCTCAGAGCCACGAGTGGCGCCGGTTTAGGGAAGACGCTCAGCAATGCCGCCTTGACAAGATTCAGATGAGGCCGCCCTCGCGACGGATCGAGTCCGAGGGAGGTTTCACTGAGCTTTGGGATGAAGCTGATAAAGAGTTTCAGTGTACTGGAGTTGCTGCCTTTAGAAACACCATTAAGCCCAACTCTCTCTCTCTGCCTAAATTCCACAGCTCCCCAATGCTCATTTTCATTGAGCAAGGTATCAACCCCTACTATATGTAACTGCATAATCAAAAGTGTTTGAATTATGTTAAACCACTAACCCAAAAAAAACTTGAATTCAAAACTTTTTGCTCTAATACCATATTTAATTAGGTTAAATTATCAATCAATTCAAAATTAAATTTAATTATATCCAACCAACAAAAAAATATATAAAATGAAGGTCGTTTATGAATAATCCATAGTCTAAATGGTTGTTTACAAATGTGGTGCCAACAGGTGATGGCTACATCGGGTTGAACTTCCCAGGGTGTGCAGAGACGTACGAGGCGCAATCAGCTCAGTCATCAAGAAGTTTGACAAGGCGTATAGGACGTCAGGTTGGTGCCGGCAAAGAACAAGACCAACATCAAAAGGTTCATAGAGTTCGCCGTGGTGATATGATCGCCGTCCCTGCCGGTACTGTCCAATGGTGCTACAATCATGGCAGCCAAGACCTCATTGCTGTTGCCTTCTCGGATCTCAACAACGAGGACAACCAACTCGACCTCCGCATCAGGGTACTACAATTCTCCCTCAAAAATCTTAACTTTATAGTATCAGAACAGAGCAAAATATTATTGTGTTCAATCCTGTTATGTTTATTTTATAGGGATCTTATTTGGCTGGTGGAATCCCAAGAGAAGCGATAAGGGGAGGAGAAAGAAGATCAAAATATTCAGAGGATCTAGTGAACATCTACAATGGATTCGATCAGGAGCTTCTTGCAGAGGCTTACAACGTTCCATCAGAATTGGTGAGGAGAATGCAGGAAGAAAAGAGCAGCGGATTGATCGTGAAGTGCAACGAAGATATGTCGTTTTTGACACCAGAGGACGACGAAAGAGAATTGAGTGCATCAACATCTTCAAGAAGGGAAGAGAACTCAAATGGATTGGAAGAAAGCATCTGCACTGCTAGAGTAAAGCACAACATGAACACCCAAAGAGAAGCTGATATATACTCAAGGGAAGCAGGCAGAGTTAACATTTTGAACCAAAACAAGCTCCCCGTTCTCAAATTCCTTGACATGAGTGCCGAAAAAGGCCATCTTTTCCCTGTAAACATAAATCATCTTCTTTCATTCTCTTAGATATCTTCTGTTGTTGTTCTATAACACCTTGACATTTTAAAACTTTCCCCCATTGCAGAACGCTCAGTACAACCTGCAATGGTCAATGACAGAGCACAGAGTGGTGTACGTGGTAGAGGGAGAGGCAGAGGTACAGATAGCGGATGACTACGGAAACCAAGTGTTCAACGAGAGAGTTACGAAAGGGAACATGTTCGTGATTCCGCAATTCTACGCCTCGCTAGCTCAGGCAGGACGAGAAGGGTTCGAATGGATAACTTTCAAGACCTCAAACCAGCCCATGAAGAGCCCTGTGGCTGGGTACACGTCCTTATTCAGAGCCCTACCCCTACAAGTATTGGAACAATCATTCCAAATGACAACAGCAGAGGCAGAGCAGCTCAAGCAGACCAGAAGGCAACACACTTTTCTGTTCCCTCCTTCTAGCTTGAGCAGCAGCCGCAGGTCCTCTTAAAAGATGCAGCTTTCGCCTGTACTGATAGAGATAAGAAAAATAAGGCCACAAAAATTAGCTCGCTAGGTTTGTCTTTTGTTATCTCTGTTGGGGGGTTGAATTTTCTTCTTCTTGTACAATAGAGAAGAAGGGTTTGGCATTCTGACAATGCAAGGGAGTTTTAAAATTATGGTCAAGTGTAATACTATATGTAATAATATATGAAAGCAATAAAACATGTGGCTGCTCTTTTTTCCTCATTTTGTGTTCATGTGTTGAAGACTACTTATTTGCCTTATTACTTACTCTATGGTTCAGCAATACAAAAATCAGGAATGTTTGTCCAAAAGTAGGCAATATTATATCAATAGCCTTAACGATTGATATCGAAGTCACGGGGTAAGCTTAACTGAGTGTTGGAGCAATCTTCAAATTCAAAACAAGAGAATTAATCAGGCTCGATCGAAGCGAAATTGTAGAAGACCTCTCAAATTGAACTAAAAAATGTTCTTAAGGCGACAAACAAAGTATAGTTTTATCATATATTCTCTAATAGAAAAGACTTCCGTGAATGTCCAAATCAACTTATATAGCAGAAAATACCACAAAAAACAAGCCAAGATACTTGAAATACACCTAAGAGAGTATAAGGAAACGCAGGTATTACTGTGTTGTAGAACTTATAACATCAATCCCATAAATGATTGGAGCATTGGAGATGTCGAAAAGCATGCCAGATCACTTGAACAATCCAACATTTGTCTTAAATGTGATCTTCCACTCGTTTCCTGGCCTTATTCTAACTTTTCCATAGTTTTTTTTCTATTTTGGAAATTTTCTACACTGCCAAGTTCCATTAAATCAGAAATACGATGGATCGGGAAGCGATACATACCTCAGCATAATTTTGTTAATAACATGACTATCAATACATATTCTCCAAGAACCATCCTTTTCTGGGGTAAGGACTCGTATACATACACTTGTATCAGTTGAACTGTCACTCATGTTGACATTTATAAAAGGAGAGATCATGTGAATATAAGTGCTATGTTCATCCTAATAAACTAAAACATATGTTTTTTTTAAATTTCACAAAAAAATTAAAAAGAACACGTGTCCAAATATTACCAAATTATAGCTATGCCTTTTTTTTTTTTTATATATGTGTGACTGTCCAGGCCAGTTTGCGCGCATTTCGATTATTGTCACGGAACATATCTAAACATGTAAAGAGTGTCTACATGGGTGGGAATGAGAATGATTATGGGAAATGAGAATTAGGAAAAAAATAAGAAATAGAATGATTATTTGTGTTCGAAGTAAATGGAATGAATGATTACGAGAGCAATGATTATTTGTGTTTGGAAAAAAGTGATTATGAGAAAAATAAAATAACAAGTGTGATGTGAGAATAAAATATTTATGAAAATAATCAAAATTTGTTAGGAGAAGAATGAAAAGCTATTAGAAAAATAAAAAATAAAAAGATGATTGAAAAAAGCCATTATAGCATTCTCCCATTATATTTACAAGAAGGTTTGTTTGAAGTTTTTATGGAGTTATTAAAAATAAGCTTTTATAATTACTATAAAATCTTCATTAATTTATTTTTCATAATCATTTCAAATAACTCTTCATTTCTAATATCTATATGCAATTTTGCAGAAAAACACCTCCTAAACAATTTTTTGAGAGCTGAACAATGCAAAACACATCACAGAGGACAGAACCAGCACTGACAAAGGACAACAGAATCAGCATTTACCAAACGTTTCATCAGATTCACAAAGCCACCTACTGCATTACATTAAATGATGTGTACAAAAAGAGAGTACCTGAAGCCATGCAATCTGAAGAATGTCTGAATCTTTCTTCACCACCATCTCCATCTCCAACGTGTCCTCTCCTTCACAACCATTCTTCAGCTATAAATTCCAACGTTTTCCACTTTCCACTTCACTTCAAACTCATACCACAACAACACAACCATGGGAACAACCCCTCTTCTGCTCTCCCTCTCCCTCTGCTTCCTAGTCCTCTTCAATGCCTGCCTAGCAACGGCCGAACAGAACCCCGAATACCGCAGGCGCCACGGCGAGGGGCAGCGCCGGTACCGCATGTGCCGTCTCGACAAGCTCGATGCCCTCGAACCCTCAAAGAAAATCGAGGCCGAAGGTGGCATGATCGAGATATGGGACCCGAACCACGAGATGTTCGAGTGTGCGGGCGTGGCTATCCAGAGATACATAATCGATCCCAATGGGCTTCTTCTTCCTCAATACACCAATGCCCCACGTCTAATCTACATTGAAAAAGGTACTCATATGAGCCTAAAATTAAGAATTCTCTGTACAAAAAACACACAGCATAATTCATAATTGTGGTTGTTATGATTTGAAACAGGAAGAGGATTTAAGGGAATTGTACTTCCGGGTTGCCCTGAAACGTACCAAGAATCTCAACAATCAACACAAGAGGTCCGAGATCGCCACCAGAAGATCCGCCACGTTCGCGCCGGCGATCTCTTCGCCGTGCCTGCCGGTTCTGCTCATTGGACCTACAATGATGGTAATGAGAAACTTATCGCCATTGTTCTTCTAGACGTCAGCAACCACGCCAACCAACTCGATTTCCATCCCAGAGTAAGAAAATCGCTAATTCCCCCTCACTAATTTAAACCCTAAATCAAGGCAGTCAAATTAATTTCTCAGAAATGCAGACATTCTATCTGGCCGGAAACCCTGAGGAGGAGTTTCAAGAATCTGGGTCAGATCGAGAACAGAGCAACAAGAAAAACATCTACCACGGCTTCGACGACAGAACCCTAGCAGAAGTTTTGAACATAAACGTAGAGACGGCGAGGAAGCTTCGAGGAGAAGACGATTTCAGGCGAAACATAATCAAGGTTGAGGGAAAGCTGGAGGTGATCAGGCCGCCGAGATCGAGAGGAGGGGAGCGAGAATGGGAGGAGGAAGAAGAGAGAGAGCGGGAGCACAGCCAACGCCGGCGATGGGCGGACAACGGATTTGAAGAAACGATTTGCTCAATGAGATTGAAGGAAAACATCGGTGATGCTTCCCGCGCCGATTTCTACACGCCTGAAGCCGGGCGTCTTAGCACCACCAACAGCCACCGCTTCCCCATTCTCCGGTGGCTTAAACTCAGCGCTGAGCGCGGCGTTCTTTACAAAGTAAGTCATTAATTCCTCGTCTGGGTATACAACCATTTGAATCGAAAATGGTATATTTAATTAAAAATTTTGAAATGCAGAACGCAATGTACACGCCACACTGGAATATGAACGCGCACAGTGTAATATTCGTAACCAGGGGACGAGCCAGAGTACAAGTTGTCGACGACAGAGGTCAGACCGTGTTCGACGGGGAGTTGCAGCAGCGGCAGGTTCTGGTGGTTCCGCAAAACTTCGCCATCGTAAAGAAAGCTGCTCGTGATGGGTTCGAGTGGGTTTCCTTCAAGACCAACGACCAAGCCATGATCACCCCGCT
This sequence comes from Cyclanthera cordifolia, assembly GCA_037832605.1. Lineage (NCBI taxonomy): Eukaryota > Viridiplantae > Streptophyta > Magnoliopsida > Cucurbitales > Cucurbitaceae > Cyclanthera > Cyclanthera cordifolia. The sequence continues at coordinate 5,251,409 of JBBMEG010000018.1, forward strand.
CGCCGGCCGCAACTCGGCGATGAGAGCATTCCCGGTTCAGGTGATTGGCAGCGCCTACAGAATCTCCACGGAGGAAGCGAGGAGGCTCAAATTTAACAGGCAAGGCATGACTCTGTTGCCACCCACCATGTCATCGGCTCGCAGACTGAACCCGGTTGAAGCAATGTAGAGCGGTTCTGCGGCGGTTTTGGTTTCATCCTGTAATAATTTATAGGGTGTCAAAGCTTCGGAATAATGACATATAAATAATAATAAACACGAGGCCTTTCTTTGTTTATATACCTACCGATGCAATGTTTTTTCTTTAATTAATAAAAACTAAAAAGATTTACTAAATTAGAGATTTCGTTATCGTTTTTTTTTAATAAGTTTATCAATAAAATCTACAAATGTAATAACATATATATATATATATATATATATATTATTTGTTATATTTTATATCCCTTGATTAACTTGTATCCATAAAAAGGAAAAGAAAAAAGTAGAAGAAAGCAATTTGAATACGCCACCTCATTTAATAGAATTTGATGTGGTTTAAGTGGACATCTACACAAAAGAATATCGTAGTAACTAAGAGGCATTATGTATTTTTATGATAAAAAAATATAATAATAATAATAATAATACAAACACACTAACATTACAATTTCTGGATAATTCTTGTACGAATAAATACATCGACACAAGTTATTATAATTTCTTTACTAACTTGTTCGCAACTTCTCTACCAAACATAAAAAATAGAAAGATAAAAAAGAAAAAGAAAAGTTGCAATACTAACAAAATAAAACCCCTCATTCAATTTAGACTCAAATATGTGTTTGAACTATGACACTCCCCATATTCTCATGCAAAACTATTATACCAAAAATCCATATTCTCATGAACTGGCTGCTCCATAATCAAATTACCAAATTGACTCTGATTTATTTCATATCCAAATCCCCGTTGACTTCCTACGCTGGCGGTTTGGTCGTTGACTAAAACGTCCATCCAAAGGCTTTCCTCCGCTTTCGGCAGATTATTAGTCCACAACTCGCCGTTTTCCGCCGTGACGACGGAGGAGCTTTCACTGGAGCAATGGGCCGGCGAAGAAGCGGAAGCAGAGCTCTCTATGGAATGAAAGGTCGTAAATTTGAATGGTTCAGATTTTTCTCCGCTCGGCCAGTTCACGGCATTAGAATTTTGCGTAATTCTTTTCTTCAAATGAGTGTGCCACACGTTTTTAATCTCGTTGTCGGTTCTTCCCGGTAATCTTGATGCAATTGCCGACCATCTAGAAATTAAGAAATAAGAAAATATGTACAAAGATAAAAAATCAGTTTATTTCGCTTACAAGTATCAATAACATAGATTATAATTAATAAGGTGAAAACAAATACATGTTTGTTGAGTTCGATGTTGTCAGTTTGGTTCGTTAGTGTCACGTCAGGACATGAAATGGACTAAAAACTATATAGCATATACAATTAAGGCTAACTATCTAATTTTGAGAAATATTTATGTCATTTCAATGTATATTTAAATAGAGTAAATTATATATTTAGTTTATATTATTTAAAAATCTAAACTTTAATCTCTCTAAAAAATTTACAATTTAATTTTTATAGTTTGAAAAATTAAAATTTAATCTCTAAGGTTTGATAAAATCTAAAACATAGTTCGTCGCTCGTAATTTTTTGTGAATAAAATACGTAGAAGTAGGTTCTTTTTTAGTTCAATAAAGACAGTGTGAGATAAGTAATTAATTGAACAAAAAACACATAATTCATAAATCATATTTATGTAGGCAATTTGCCTACAATTTACAAATAACATAAACTGTTTTTTAGGTTTTATAAAACCGTAGAGACTAAATTCTTTTCTTCAAATCATATGAACTAAATTTTATATTTTTCTAAACCATAGAAAACTAAAGTCTACCTTTTCAAATTACATATACTAAACTCTAACTTTTCATGGGAGACTAAATTTATAATTTACGCATTTAAATAGGATTGAAATAGACGAAATAATTAGAAAGGTGAAATCATTTCCGTCTCAGCTTAGCATAACTTTTTTTCCGGTGTTCAGCCACGAGCTCTAACTATTATGTTGGGTAGTTAGTAAGGGAAAAAAATGGTTCATAAACATAACATAACTTTGAATTATTGACTCTAACAACGAAATTAAGATGTAATAATTGGTTTTAACCCCCAAAAGAGAGAGAGAGAGAGATGGAGAAAGAGAAAAACCTGTTTCCAAGCATTTGATGAAGGTTAACAATGGTTTCCTCCTCTTGTTTGGTGAAATTTCCTCTTTTAATATCAGGCCTTAGATAATTTGTCCACCGAAGTCTGCAGCTTTTTCCACATCTTAATAATCCTAATCAAACCCACAACAAAACTATAAATAATTAATGGAGCTAACCCAGTTAAGAATGAAGAATAATTAATTAGTTAATAATTACCGGCTTGTTTAGGGAGAGCTCTCCAATTTCCATGGCCATAAAGGTTAATATAACCGATGAGAATCTGATCTTCTTGTGGAGTCCAAGGGCCTTTCTTTAGCCCCATTTTCTCACAACATGGAGCTCTTGCCATCTTCACCACTCCACTCAAAACTCTAACAAAGATATAAGAGCTTCAACTACCACACATTATATAGAATGAAAAGGCCAGTGACTGATTTTATATATAAAAGAAACATACATTATAAAGTTAGCCCTAGGGTCAAAATCAATCGATAGTGAAGGGAGTAGATCATACATCATTTAAATCATTTTTTCAACGTGAGACAAATACTACAAATTAAAATTGAAAAAAATACTTGGTTTTGGCTTACTTGAATCCTCCATTTAAATATTAAAAAAAGAAAAGGAAAATGGGTAGAAAAAAGGAGTAGATAAAAAAGCAAAATTGGTTTGGAGGAAATGTCGACTCGGGGCTGTCTTTTAATATTTTTGAATGGTGGGGTGGGGCTGTCCACGAGCTTTTTTTAGTCAAATGAAAACGTGTCTTTTTATTTTTCTTCTCATTTAACATTTCTTTTTCCACAAATGCATGAACTACTTTTTCTTTCCCAACCTTTCAATTTTCTTTCTTTCTTTTTTTTAATCTAGGGACAAACTATTATTCCTCACTTTACTGTCTAATTTTGATACTCATGTCTACTATATCTAATATGATATCATATATTTCATTAAATTCTAACTCTATGCAACAAAAAGCGAAATATAATTAATTTTATTGATCTTATTATACCTTTTAAGCATTCGAAGTAGATGATTATTATAAATTGAATTCATTATCTTAAACACTTCAAAATTATTTATTCTTGACTACTAAGCTACCTCCCTGGTAGTTGGCGATAGATATTACAAAGTTGAAATACAAATCCAATCCACGAACTTATATTTATTTCCCTATTTATTTTTTGAAATTATAATTACTTACCTATGTTTTGAATTTACTTTAAAATGTCAATATATTTTCTTATACAAACTTGTCAAACGTACGAAAAGAGGAAAACAAAATTTACCGCAAGGAAGTGGTGATATTGGAAGTTGTCGGCCAAAAGGACATTGTATTGATGTCAATATTTAGTGGGTTTTTTTTTTTTTTTTTCTGACATTCCACTGCCTTTGTCTTCCCTAATCTAATAAAAACTTCATGTAACTATAGAAAATCCCTTATTATAAAAACATTAAAAAAAACATGTTAATTTAATCTAAGACAGATCTTTCAAAAGAGTAATACCGGACCACGAGATTACATGTTCGAATCTCTTGTCTCAATTATTATAATGTTATCAAATTTGAGTATGAACCCTCGTAAATCGATTGCTCTTTATCTAAAATGTTTCGTATACTAATAAAAATGGTCGTCAAATATCTTAAATTAAAATTCTAACCCTTGTTTAATAATCAACCAAAATCTACATAAAATAATATTTTCTGCTAGCTGGTGAGAGCTAGGGTTTCAGACAAGTCAACTTTCTTGCACTACATTATTCAAATGAGGTAACTTTTTCATTTGTAATAGACAAAGTGCTAAAAGATGTTTGCGAACACAAAAAGAAGAGAAAAGGGGTTTGGAAATATAACAAAAAGGGTATGAAAATCTTACGGAAAATCACTTCTTTTTAATATTTTGAAGGGTATTTCACCACATGAATGAAAGTAAATTAAATTCAGTGAATGCAATGAATGAAAGAGGGGCCATGCGTAAAAAGCTAATGTTATCCATACATTTCTTGTCCACGTCTTTGACAAGACGTGGCTCTAAAAGTTGTGTCTAATATCCTCTTCTTTATATCGAAAGTGTCAGTGACGCGTCGATTTTATTATTCGGTGGTAATTAAGTTAAACACTCACGTCACGAATTCAATTCTAAAAATTGATATTTTGTTCTCATTTAATAATAGTTGTTATTTGATGAAAGCATTAAATTTATTGTGGTGCACAACACGATCATCGGTCGATCTCGTGGGATATCTTGCCTCAACACATTGAGAGAGCTTTGTCTAAAAGTTAAAGAGAAAGAGTTAGCTTCATCTCATTAAAAACCTATGAAATTTGAAAATTTCAAAGAACACAACCTCTTAATGGAGAGTAGATATGAATTAATGTTGAATTAACGACTTTTGGTGGACTATATATACATAATATATCAATCATCGTGAAGGTAAATCCACTTCTATAAATGCAACACATTCAAGTTGTAGCCTTAAAGAAATTTAGTAGCGAAGTTGACCCATACTTATACAACTCACAATCAACTAAAGTTTAGTCAAGAATATCAAGATTTTGTTCATTATGAAAGGAAATTATTTTCCTCTTTTCCTTAACTTTTCCTTTTTTAACTGGGAGAAATTTGGTTGGATTCAGTGAATTCATATATCTTTTTCTTTATTGCTTTGAAATAACAAGGAAATTTTCTTTTCTAGGCAATTGTTTACAGGTTCGTTAAACTATTACTCTTTTGACAAAGACACTCTATTTAAATATTTTGATTTATACAATTAATAAATGAGTAGTATACACATAATTTTAAGGTCGGAGATTCCTATCTCAATCTCAAAATTTAAGAAAGAAACATACCTGCTAATTTGTACAACTTAATTTAACTAGGGAAATAATTAAATTGATTAATTATAGTTATAATTTATTGAACTTTTTTACAAAAAAAAAAAAAAAAAAAAAAAAAAACAGATAACATTCTTAATTAACACGTACGTTACATAAAAGTAGGTCTCTTTTTTCTTTTTTTTTTTCTTTTTTTTTTTTATATTAGATTTGCCGATATCATTGTGAAGAATTCTTTGTACAATTATGAAGCCGGATCTTAAAAAAAGAATTTCAATGAAAGCAGTCCTAATTAATTAATTAATATAGCTTTTCTAAAAAATAATAATAAAGAATTATTCTAACAAACTTTCCTTCCTCTTTCCTTGAGTTTCAAAGTCCCCAAATCATAATTACATTCCTTTAACTAGTGGATTTGCTGATCGGTCCAGGATTTTTTTTTTTTTTTTTTTTTTTTTTAAATGGTCAATTTTCTTGAAAATAACTTAATTTTATAATTATCATATTATCTCATTAAAGAAACAAAATTTTATTAAACTTATCATTCTTAAAAAATTTTAAAAACTAGACAATTACTATTTTCTTTTTTAGTTTTTATGAATGGAAAAGGTCAATTTACTATTGAAATATTGTTTAAATTATAAATTTGATTTATATGGTAAACTTTATGGTTTTAGAAAATCTAAAATCTAATTTTTATAGTTTGAAAAAAAACAAAAAAATTAGTTCTTATAATTTAATGTGTATACTTTTGATTTATTGTATGATAACATGTATGCTATCTTTTTATTAACCAATATTATTATGTGTATACAAATCTTTCCCGTTTTTTTTTTAATATATGTTTACCATCCTAATTAAGAGTAGTGCGGTCTTACTAATTAAAGTATAATGTAAATGAGTGATGTAATTAGAGAGAGAGATGCAGATTTAATTAAGATTAAATAATTGATATTTACACACTTTGATTTGGTTTCTATGACTTGAGATTTTATCTCTCTCTTTTTTCTTTTTTTTTTTTTAATATGTAAACTTTGTCATCCACAACTTTATGAAGATCAAAATCCACCGCCTGAGAATCAAAATCCCACTACTACACAAAAACATTGTAAATTGAAAAACAAATAAAAAAGATTCATAGTGTGCAAAATAATATTAAAGATTAAATATGGTTTAGAATATAGAGTATATTATTATTATTTTGGTTATTAATTAACATCGTTACGTGATCGAAGATTTAACATAAGAGTTTGTTTTTCATTGGATTATTCTCATCTGTTTAATAAATATGAAGACGCTTGTCGAAAATTAAGAATTTTAGACACGTTAATGGACTTTTAAAGCCTAATTGAAGCATTTGTTGATAAAATTAAGACTTTTTTAATTATTATTATGATTATATTTCTTTGAAATCAAAATTTTCAAGCAATAATTGATATATACACAAAAATGAACAAAAAAAAAATCATTGGGAAGATAATTATTTGAAAACAAATCTCTTTTTCTTTTATAAAAATAGTTATTTATATATCATTAATTTGATCAAAAGTATTAAGTATTTTCAACGTGAGAAAAGTAATTAGGAAAGCTTTTGGAAATGATGCGGTATAGCTTTATTTTAATTTTTTTAATAAGAAAAAGAGGGTCAAGAATAATGGGCAAAAAGGACTACACATAATTATTTCCTAGTTCATGGTAACATATTAGATAATGTACATATTGTTAATTAGGAATAAACATTATTTATATGATCAATTATTTATTCTCTTGTATTTTTTTCTATAGAAAAATTAGCATAAAATACGTATATGGTAGATAAATCAAGCACAACATACAATAATTTTAACTCCTCAATGTGAGGAGTAAAAAATCACAGACCGAAGTCAAAAATTTAACTATAATCAACAATGGGCTACAACGAGTTCTCTAGTTACAACTAGAGGCATACAGCATATGATATTTCAAGATAAAGAATCTCGGCAACAAACAGAACTAAAACAAAGAGAATAAATAGAAAGATTTCACAAATTGTGGAATCGAAACGCCTTCTGGAATCTGGCTTTGGAAACCTCCGAATCCAATCTCCACCGTTTAGATTGTAGATACACACACAGTCAAAATCTCAGCTCGATCCGACGATTGATTACCTCTCAAACGCCAAAATTCTGAAATGGGCAAAACCTTTTTTCTCTCCTATTTTCCTTTCTCTCTCTTCCGTTTTTCGGCTCTCTTTTTGTCAACCCCGACAAACTCTAATTTGGTGCTGACATTTTAAATACCAAAGCCCTAATAGACTTAAATGTGGGTTTTCTCCACAAATGTGAATAAACCGAACACATATGCCATATTACGTAACCATTTCAAAATTAATTGATATCGATAGCAATAGTTCACATATTTTATAAATGTTTGAAAGACTCTCTACTTTTTTTAATATAAAAAATCCTAAGCTTCTTGACATTAAATGCTCTTGAAAGACCATAAACTTTAATTAATATTGATAGGTTGTTTTTGCCAATAGTCAAGAATCAATATCCAACTTTCGTATTATGCTCAAAAGCTCAAAGTCTTGCATTCCTTTGCCATTAATTTTATAGTGGTTCGACATCCATTCTCTCTATTACTTAAGATGTTCTTTATTCATAATATCCAAATACAATTAATATCTCAAAATGATCAAATTGGTGTTTAAACTCTCTCAAAGAAACAAAACGCCCATAATTTGTCTTATATATGGCTTACATGTTTCACAATAACAATTTTGCCCTAATCCAATAACTAATCATGGTTCAAACATTTTCACCCTAGTTAAATGATGTCGAGTCAAAATTATAGCAGGAGAACATGAGTTGGATCCCCATGCTGTAGTTGAACTAAAAAAAATCAAAAATTCAAACCTCATTTAATAAATATGATTAAAAAAAATTACTTTTTCTTCGAACTTTTCATTTGCTCTAGAGGAGTTCCTCTTAGCTTAACTTGATTCAAAGATAGTCTCCAAAACAACTTGATCCATTTGATGCATATTTGAAATATATGAATGAGGAGGACAAGTAAAACAGTAGTGGTTGGGCCAAGGCCGTAGTAGGTTTACGGCGGCTGGGTCAGCTTAGAGGGCTTGACCTTGGGCCTCCGAGCATAGGGCATAGGCAGATAACTAATGTATTTTCTAGTTTTAATGAAATTATATAAAATTGAACACCAAAGTTATTTATTTGATAATAATAATAACAATAATAATATTCAAATACGCGGCAACAAGGAAGCATAAAGAGATTGGCTGTGTACCTATGGCCGACTTTCCGACCAAATGTCATCTAAATAAACAAGACGTTAATAACTGTGGGCCCATTGACGGTGGAGATTGGTTTCCTCTCACCTTAAAAATAAATACATATATTATTTCCACATAAACGTCTAATTTAGAGATTTCCGATTTTTTTTTTTATTATTTATTTTTATTATAATCATTATTTCTAAATATTCAAAATAAATCTTCATATAAATACTAATTAAAAATATTATTAAAAACTACATTCAAACGTTTTTCATTGCAATCATTACTTCTAAATATTTAAAATAAATCTCATTCTAAATACTATTTTTAAATACTTCTAAAATTTCAATCCAAACATCTTCTAAAAGAGTTTATGACACTATTCAAAATTACAAAATTTTATTTTATAAATAAAAATATATTAAAAAGTAGATATGTCTTTGCGGTAGCTAATGGTGACACACAAGCAAAATGTAAAATTCGCTAACACATTCATGCGTAGAAAGAGTTTTTCTGTATTCATCCTGTTTTAAACCTTAAAGTTCTTTGAATAAATAACATTTTTTAGTTAAACAACTTATAAAGAGGAGTTGAATTGCTTACAACTTTGTCCACTATAAATGGGTTCTTATTAGTAATTGAGCATTTGGAAACGTGCTCCTTTTGCATCTTATCTTGTCTCCTCTCTCACGATATATCTCGATATCATAGTTTTGAGGTGGGACAATATCCAATAATACATTTGATTATAGATAGACAAAACTCTAAGTTTTCGAGTATCAAAAAAAAGTTGATATTATATATATCTAACGCGTCTTATAAATCTATTAAAGATGATAAATAATTTTATTAATTTTTCAACATGGGTTTAGTATTTAGAAATTTTCTAAAAATAATATAAGAGGGAGATTTTTGATGTACATCAAAAAAAAAAAAAAAAAATCAAGTATAACAGAAATTTAAGGATATTTCATATATGGCGGAAAATTGAGTTGGTCTATATAAAATAGTAAAAATATTCTTATTTCAATTAATTATGATCTTTAATTAATTCAACAAGTAACATTCCATTAATAATTCAACTCAACTAATATCCTTCAATTATGTTGATTATAGTTTTTAATTAGTTTACTAAAAAGATAGAAAAATTAAAATTCTTAAAAGCAAATAAAAATGGTAGAAATTATATATTTTTAAAATCTTACGATTAAAATAGATAAATTAAATTAAAAAAGGGTTATATTTCCAATAATTTATGATGGTTGATTGGTGTGGCGGTTTCTTTTTGTAAGGGGCAAGAAAAATGAAGTAGAATGAAAGGAGAGGGAAAAGTAAGGCGTGTGGGGGAAGAGGTACACGTGCGAAGAACTGATGGGAAGTTGGGGCCCACTTGTTATAGTTCCAAGTAAGAAAGGACAACAATTCTTTATTCAATTATTAAGACAACCCCGCGTTACTATAACGCATCCTTCTTTTCTTCTTTTTCCAATTAAATTGAATCTGTAAACCCTAAAAAAACACAAATAAGTTAAATAGATAATTAGTTAACAAAATTATATTAATTTTAAAAGTCTATGGTTAATATGATTATTTATTTAAAAAAAAAATCCAAACATTCTTAAAAGTCAATGAGACTATTTGAAGCAAGAACACAAAATTTTCTTGATAAACTATTATATATGTGTGTTATTTATTGTAATGAGTTGGTGAATTTACCCAGTCGCAAAGAAATTTTCTTAGCTTAATCAAATCCAACCTTACCTAAATTTTGTTTAACTCAAAAAAAAAAAAAAAAAAAAAAAAAATTCCACCTTTTTTCGTTCTATCCATCTGTAGCATAGAAAAAGAAAAGAGAGAGAAAAGAATATTAATTTCAATTTGTTTTGTTTAGGGAAATCGGCAACATTAGCCACTGGGTCTGGTTTTTCTTTCTATATCTTCTCTCTGCCTTGCCTACCTCTTCTGACCTTTCTCTTTTTCCATTCTTCAAGTTTTCTCATCCACCTTTTTCTCCGATCGTCATGTCGTTCAGAGGCCTCCGACGGGTATTTTTATTTTACTTTTTTACTTTTTATCTTCTGCACTTCAACTCAACTGGGGTTTCGCCGAATTTCAATTGAAAAGGAACTGGGTTTTGTTCCAATTTGATGTTCATTATGTTTATCTCAAGATTCTTAAGTTCTGCTTGATCTTCCACCTGAAGCTTTTATTTATTTGCTTTTATGACCTTAGTTTCTTTGTTTGCCCTTTTCTGTGATGGGGTTTGCTTTAATCTCTTTAAGAATGGTGTATTTTCTTCATTCTTTGCTGGAATATTTTGAAAGTGTATTTTTAATGGAAGGAGTTTGATTAGAGTTTAGGTACATCATACATCACGTGCTTGATTTATTCAGGTTCTTCTTATTACCTCTCAAATCTATGATTTATTAGGAGGAATTCATGATCTTTACTGTTCTGTTAGGTCTTTGAGTTTAGACTTTGTTGATGGACTTCTGTCTTCTTTCATTGTTCTGCTATTTCTTTTTAAAAACTTTTTCTTACTGATTTCAAAACTAGAATCTATTGGGATCTCAGGATCAACCTTGGTGTGCTGTTCTCTACTGTTAAATCTAACTTTTTGCTGCAGGAACCCATTTGTTGTTTAACAATTGATTCAGTTTGAGTGGCTTCTGCTGATTTTTTTTTTTTTTTTGTACGAAAACTTACCATACTAGTCAAATCTGCAAAATAATTAGCAAATGCAGTCATTGATATTAATGAGTACTGCTACATACATGATGCCGGTATTAACAAATAGTTATATTACAGTTTGCTGGTATTAGTGAATACTTATAATAAAGTAGTAAAGTGTATTAATGTCTATGAATACAAATACTTTAGAACTTACCTACATTTGTAATTACTTTGTGAGGATAGCTCATTCTGTACAATTTCCCATTTTTATATCTGTCTCTGGGTCAGCATGCACGCATCTCGACTATTATTACTGGGAAAACCGGAAATCATAGATGGAACCCATAATCTTTTAGTTCTTTTAGCTCTTTGGCTGTTGGTTCAACCTATGATGGTTTCTGCCCTATGTTTTGCTGAGAATTTTTAGTTTGTTGGCACCATTTTTCTTGTAATCAACAAATTGCGAACTCTGTACATGGTTTAAATGTTACTACTGTTTGTCAATGCTTCTTCCATGGGCCTCTGTTTGATTGTTTGACATTTATGAATTTCCTTCACAGCAAAGCACTTTATCTGCAATGGGTGTGAATGAACACACCAAGAAAGTATTTTCTGAACTACAGAGAAAGAAAATGTATCGATATGTGACCTTTAAGGTTGATGAAAAGAAAAGAGAGGTGGTGGTTGACAAGATTGGCAGTCCTGCGGAGAGCTATGAAGATTTCACTGCTGCTCTACCTGACAATGATTGCCGCTATGCTGTGTATGATTTCGATTTTGTGACATCCGACAACTGTCAGAAGAGCAAGATATTCTTCATAGCGTGGTTAGTAAGCTTCACCTATCATGAACTTAATCTTCTCTTTTCTCATTGTTTTCTTAATGTCTTCTTGATATATGATGGTTCATTGGCTTGCCTCACAACACAACATTTTGGTACCTACTACAGAAAACATTGGTTATCTGTTAAAACATCGATAGTCTTAACCAACATGGGACAAATAACACCGAAAATGATAACACAAATGAACGAAATATTAAGATAATAACGGAGGTTACAACCCATAGCCGTTCGAGAGAACTAGGACTCTCCCAATATCTCCTTCTAAGACAATACCAAAACACAAGAACAAGAGAATACAACTAGAACACTATATTAAGCTGTTAGAGTTACAATACCGAACCCTTAGCCTTTCGAGAGGGCTACTTTCTCCCAATGTCTATGTCAAGACAACAATACCAAATTTCATATCTTCTACAAGAGACCCTAACTCACCTATTTATACTAAATCCCTAAGTACTAATTACTATTCTACCCTTACTCATATTATATTAATATCCTAGAACTATACTCCCTAGGGGCCTAACATTATCCTTAAGTCACTGGGGTTTTGATGGTATGAACACCTGATCTTTAACATGTGAGTGTTCTTGTTTTTCATATCAGTGATTGTTCAGGTCAGCTTATTCGCTCTTCGACCATTGTCACGGATATACCGTCTGACCCTACAATATTTAGATGTCAAGGAAACCAGTATTTGGTAGTAAATTAATTTCTAAGTAGGTGATCACTATTGATTGAATCCATTAACTCTTATTTATTTAAGACCCGCTTGACCACTTGGCAAGCAAATAAGACGTTTGTTATGATTGGATCATCTTGTATGTAGCTGAGTTTGTGCCATTGGATCATCTTGTATGTACCTGAGTTTGTGCCATGATTGTGCTGCTACTATTTAAAATCAAGCTACAATTTCTAAGCTCTAGCTTCTAGGGTTCTTTTTGTTTATGGCCAATTGGTTATTTATACAACTCTTCTGGTATGCTTACTATTTTCATCAAATACTTTACCTGGTGCATATGCTTTTTTCTTCTGTTCTTCAACTGCAGAAGTTAGAGTTTTGTGGTTAGAGTTTTATATGCATCTACTAATCTCTGTGAAGATTATAGTACATTGAAACTTATGGGTAGAACTTGAAACTCTCCTCATATTTAATCAAAATTAATATTGAAGAACTCTCGATATCTGGGTGTCATTATCTATATATTGGCTTGTTAAGGATTCTGCAAATTCTCACACTAGATTGTTGCACTTCAGGTCTCCAGCTAGCTCTCGAATCCGTGCTAAGATGCTTTACGCAACATCTAAAGACAACTTCCGACACGAGCTTGATGGAATCCATTACGAGATTCAAGCTACCGAACCTGCAGAGATGGACCTCGAGGTGATTAGAGACCGCGCTCAATGAACAATCTCTGATTGTTTAAATTTGTTGTTCCGTTGGGGGTAAACCAGCTTGTATTTTGAATATTTATGAATTGGTTTTGTCCCTGATTCGATGTGTAAAACCAATATCTGGAAAATGAAAACATTGCTGAAACCGTAAAATAAACTAACATCGGGTAGATCGACATGTTGCTGTCTGGTTGATGTCACTGCTTCTCAGGTGAAACTGAAGATAAGTTTGTTATAGAAAATGTTTAGATTTATGAAATATATTATCATTGCAAATTTGCTCTCTGATGGATCTGCCTCAAAATGTTTTCTCTGTTCCTTTAGTTTTCTTTCATGAAATGAGTTCCTGTTCATCAATCCTCAGATCAAATGCTTATAAGCTTAATTCTAATTAGAATTATATAGGTTGAATATTTAGACATGTGAGTTTCTATCACTATTAGGTGTGTTTGGCCACCCAACTCTCCAATGGTTCCATCTTCGCCCGACATCTCTTCCTACGGTTTTCCTTTCGCCTTAGGCTTGAAAAAAGTAAACAGAAGTCTCGAGATTTTAGGCAAGATACCAGAATCATGAATACAGTTGTGAGTCTCTACGAATTAATGTTGCACGCGGGTCTTGAACATCCCTTAAAGTTTGGAGCCTCATTCACTAGTACTCTCGAAGACCTGCACTTTATGTTTATAGACAGTTTTATATAAAATACAGATTCAACATTTTCGAGATTTGAATCATATGAAACATCAAATTCAATTTTATTGTCTTAAAAACTAATTAAATTTATTAATAACATATAAATAAGAGAATGTTCAAATGATGGTCTATTGTTAAAAAAACCTAAAATTCTATCTGGTGTTGTAGGTAGTTGAATCATCAAATTAAGAACAAAAGTTTTGAACACTTCATTTTCTATAAAAAATAAATAAATAAAAATAAATTCATTTCATTACACGATTATCTAAAAGCTAACTCGATAATTAGCTTGAGCTACATCATTATTGTTTCAGCTTTTTTTTATATTAAAAAAAATACAAAAAAAGGAGATAATTTTGGTTAAAATAGAGATAAAAAAAAAGATAAACTTTTTATCGCAGTTTAAAACTAATTCTACTTAAAATAATTTATGTAATCGAATGGACCATCAGTATGTGAGATTAGATAATAAACTAGAGTTATGAATAATACATGTTTGTTACCAATTTTTATAAATTGACTTAACGATCAATAAATGATTTAAAATTATAAAATTTCAAATGCATGCTTTATCAAAAATTAAAATAATTTTAACCCATAATACTTTAATGTTTTTATTTATATTTTTTGTTTTAAAGATTTTAGCATTAAAAAACTTTCCCATGTGTGTATTTCTTTTCTTCCATTTGTTTGTTTTGTTTTTTTTTTTTTTTGGTTCGATAGGAATAGTAGATTTCAATAAATAAATAAATAAAAATACTACTTGACCGAGTCATTTTTAATACGTCTGATAATTAATTAGGTTAATTGAATTATGCACATTTTAATTTTTTCTGGTTATACTTTAATATCTATTGTATATTAAATAGGTGGGAAGTAAAATTTACTTAAATGTCAAATTTGATATTTTTTTGTATTAATCCAGCTTGTTTTGTGGTTTCTTTTTCAATTTGTATTAAAAAAAAAATGATATTTTTTTGTCTTTGACAAAAAAAAAATCAACCACTTAATTAAATAGCCAGCGAATATTCTTTTTGAGAAAAAAAAAAGCCAGCGGACAAAAAGCTTTTATCATTAAAGTAGTCTAAAATTTTTGTTAAAAGCTTGCTAATTATCATTAATCACATTCACTATGAAGAGCAAAATCGATGTAGGATAATTTTTTTTTTCTCACAAATAAATGAGAACTAAAAATTTATTTTAAAGATTGAATTATAGATGTTTATTTTTTTTTCCTCGAAATCTCGATTAGGCAAAAAATGGGGCCAAGGAACATGACAGAAATTTTTTCGTTGTCATTTTTTTATTATCTTTATATTTATTTTTTTATATAAAATATATATTAGTAAAATTACCTATTCAAATGAGTTTTTTTTTTTAATGTATAATATAATTCAAAATTGATACATTTTCTTAAAAATATTTAATTATTTAAATTTATTACTTAAAATAAATTAAAAAAATTTTGAAAAATTCTCGACAAACAACTTGATCCCGCGATTCTTGACTAGGAATCTCTACCACAATTCTCGCAAAAAAAAAAAAAAAAATTATGGAGACGGTGATTAATTTTAAAAGTGAGATAGGAGACGGCGTAGTCATTTCTTGCTCATGTCTCGCGCACATCTGTAGATAAAGTCATGATGTGGTGTTCAACTCGTCACCAACAAAAGTCAATAAAAAATTATTACAGCGGTTGAATAGAAAGTAATTCGATCGTGAAAAAGAAAAAGAAGTAGAATTTTATATAACACATTAATCTTATCACGATCCATAACTAAATAAAAAAAAAAAATTATAAGATCTTTTTATACACGAAACCAAGTTTAATTGGATTGGTGAAATGGGGCTGATTGTCAAGCTTTGATGTGAAATATATATATATATATATATATATCTTTATTTAAGTGAAATTTTATACTTTTAAAATGTCCTATAATTAACTTTAACTTTAATATATAAAATATTTATAAATAATGTTTTTAATTTCGATGGACGTACATTATTTGACCTATATAAGTTATTTTTCTTATTTTATAAACATATTAAAAATTAAATTATAAATTTGATTTTTAAAAATAGAATTTAATTTATATAATTTAAAATTTTAGTCTTTAAAGAAATTAATAATGTAGTTAAGTTTTAAAATACATAAAATTTAGTTTTTATGATTTAAAAAAAATAGAATTCAATTCTTATAGTTATCTATAAAATAGTTTATGTTATTTATAAATACACGTATTAACTTCAGAGCATTTATTTTGTCCAATCAATTATTTATATCACAGTCTTATTATTAAACACATAAATAACTAATTTCTAAGTATTTTACTGACTAATAATTATGAACGAAGTATACTGTTTTTTATATTTTATTAAACTTTAAACTATATTATAGATTCTCTAAAAATATAGTAACTAAATTATAGCTTAATTTAAACTTAACCAACCAAATTTATAATTTATCCATTGTTCTCTTTATTTATTTATATATATATATAATATGTTATAGGGTAGCCGTAGGCCATATTAATTATAATACCACTTGAAGATTCCCATACATTCATAATAATAATTAAAAAAAACATTAGCTTTCTCCCTAACATGCTAGGTAGCATTTAAGAAGAGAAATCTATGGGCAAAGAAAATCAATTTCTATGTGTGCAAAATACTAATTCAATATATAAAAATTTTTCTGAAATAAAACATTTAATCATTAAATTTGAATTTAGTATTTATTTAAATTTCAAAAAATGACATATTCAATATTCAAGATTTGAAGGATTCTAAATATTTTAACCCGTTTAAAAATATATACCATAAAAGTCAAATAAACATAAACTACCATATGGTCGTGCCCATAGTTTAACAAACATTGACTATAATTAAGATTATTTAAAAATCAATTTTACACTTGAAAGAATAAAAACCTTTAAAAAAATAGTTAAAAATAATAATAAATTCAATTTATAGTAGTTATTTACTTAAATTAATTCTTTTAAAATGTAAATGTATTTTACCTGTTTAATTAGGGTAGAATATTAGTTGAGGAGATCCACAATGTTCCCTTTATTAAAATAAATAATAATTTTGTAATAAAAAAGATTATAAATTATAGTTATATTTTCCTTTTTAAAAAGCAAACAATTATGATATATGGATACACATAAATTATTTTATGGAGAATTAAGTGTTGAAATATTATCATTTTATGAGGGAATGGTTTTATCGACATGAAATGATATTGAAATAAGGGAAGAGACAATTAGTGGGACAAACATTTAATTCAACATTATTGGGAGAACTTGTTTTTAATGAAAAAATAAAACATTATTGAAATCAATATTGTATGCTTTTTATTTCATCATGAAATCAAACTAATTTGAGTAATCCTATAAAAAAAAATAGTGGGAAATGGAGAATCTCATGTTTTTATTATTTTATCTAAAAAAAAACAAACAAGAAAATTTTGATTTGTAAAAACATCCAATTTACAATAGGATTGAGCCAACATATATCTTCTAACTTAATCTATTGTTGTTCTAAAAAAATCACTATCAGCAACCTCACTTTACTTTGATATACTTCACATATTGCTCAAATCTCAACCTTCACAAGAAAATAAAAATGAACAAATTTACATTTTCTTTGGTGAAATCCAAAGATCGTATCAAAATGAGTATAATTTAACTGATATTTCGATGTAATATCCAACACGAGCTCAGAATGGAGAAATAGTATTACTCTCACATGAACTTAGCATCAAAAGTTCCTCCAAATACTCTGTTCCCAAATCTTCCAAAATCACCACATTGTTATTTTTCTTCATCTTCTTTTTCTTCTCCGCCACTCCTAGAGATTTTGCCGCCGCCGCCGCTGACTTCCTTCTCAATGAGTGTTTTCTCTTCAAAGCCACCACCGGCGAGCATCCTTCTTCCAAACAACACTTAATCTCCTGCAGTGATTCCCTCACCATTTCCACCGGAAAATTAAGCACCGCTAGTGCTCCTCTCATCGCAAACGCCGCTTGATCGTAAGCCAAAGCAGCAGCTTCGGCGCTATCGAACGTCCCGAGCCAAACCCTAATTCCATGCCTAGTCGAATCCCTAATCTCCGCCGCGTATTTCCCCCATGGCCGCCGCCTCACTCCTCTGTAACTCTTCTCCGCCGTCTTCCTCTCCAAATCATTCGAGCTCACTTCGATTTCTTCCTTTACTGTGATCTTTGATTCCGATTCCGACGATTGATTGCATAGAAACTCCTCCGGTAGTGAGATTGAGTTTTCTAGGGCACTGTCGATTGAGAAAAATTCGCTCCATGAGAACATCGATTCGTCCGGTGATCCGAATGAAGATTCCGGTGAGAAATCGGAATCGGAGAACGAAAAGTATGACAATTCCATTTCAATTTCGAGAGGAAATTGAGACTTTCCGGTATATTTCTTTTTCTGGTTTGATGAAATTGGAAAGTTATTGTTCGGTAAGAAACTCTGTTTGCTTTCTGTTTCAGTTTAAACGAATTTGAATATTTAGCCCTTTATATAACGACGGAAAAAAGCGACATCATAATTAGTGGTTAAAATAATATTTTTGACGTTTCATTTTGATCTTACCATTTTAAAATTCAATTTTAATTTATATATTTTCAAATTATTTCACTTCAATTCTTAAATTTTCAAAATGTCAAATTTCATATTATATACTATAATACAAATTCAAATAATAAATTTAAAGTTATTATTAATAAGGATAAGCTTAATAATTTTCCTACTTTTGAGCAGGGGTTAAAGAATCAACATCTCAAATAATTCAAAATCTGATAGATAGAATTCATCTTATTTGAACTATATGTTTCGTCCCCATCACATATATGTTAAGAAAATTCATGCTTTGTCCTCACTTATGACATGTGCACATTCTTGATATGAGTAGTACAAATCAATTCTTTTTAAGCATTATATCTCAATTATCCCTTCTTATTTAGATGTCAACTCGTTTTATTCATCTATCCCTTGCAATTTCGGGCGTCAAAATTTATTACTTGAATATGTTATTTAAGATGGTTTGTCGTAATAAATGCTAAATTCTATATTTTAAAACATGAGACGAAAGTATTACTTTCTTCAAACTATAAAATCATTTATTTTAGATGATATTAAAATGGCTCAAACAAGCAGGTACGCATAGAGTAAAAAGCTTGTCCTCGTATATTAGTTTCCATAAAGGAAGGACCATGTCCTAAAA
>JBBMEG010000018.1:5291957-5313360 GCA_037832605.1 Cyclanthera cordifolia
TACTCGATTTCCAAGTTATTTAATTATCAACAATTTGCAATCTTTTATGAGGTGCATATATATAACTCTCAAGATCTCTGTTTTGTTGCAAACAACACACACACAAGTGTGTTGATGTCAACCCTCTCACATTCTTTGGCCTCATTATAATTAAATGGTGAAGTCATAATTTCAATTAATTATTTTGTTTATGAAATAGGAAAAGATAATGAAGTCATAATTTCAATTTATTTTGTTTTTCTGTTTGAGAAAGACTTCTATATTTGACCGATATTATTATTATTGTTTTTCAATAGCCGTCAACCCATTTTGATCATTGAACACATTTCAGACAAACTTACAATGAAAGAAGGTTTGCATCTGGTCTGGTCAACACTTTCACTCTTTTTTTTTTGTTTTTCTTTATCCAACTTTTTATATCTTTTTATTCATTTTGTTTTTTCAATTATTCCTTTTCACACACAACACAAACACAAACGGGGTTTTAAAAAAAAAAAAAAAAAAAAAAAAAATATATATATATATATTGACGAGAGTAAAAAACAACAAAATACCAATTACATGAATGAATCGAATATAACATATTAGATAGTATGAATAATTCATCTCAAAAAAATATTTTGTGGTATTAAAAATTAACTACTTTATCTTATAAATACTATAATATATATTATATATATAATTTTTTTTACAAGGTAGAATTATAATGGTGGGATCCTAACAAGATAAAAATTTCAAAGAAAAGCAAGCAATGGGTCCCTAGAAATCTCTTCAATTTTGTTTTATGAATTCAGAAATCTCCTTAACTAATCTCCTTAATATAATAAATAATTTCGTGTCCCCACCCACTTGATTTTTTTTTTTTTTTTTTTTTTAATTCTTACATTATTAGAAGTAACAATCTCTTTTTTATTACATCATATCTTTTTTTAAAACAACAAATTATTCAATGGTTGATACTTTTCAAATTAAATGGTTGATCAACATTAAAAAGCTTTACTGTGTTTGTTTGACTGTCATTAACAAAATAACAAGTATAACTCAGTTGACATTAGTGATGTATTAACTTTCACTCCATCGGTGATTCGAGTTCTTGTAATTTATTGTCATTTATGTAGGGTTTGTTGTCCAAGCTTAATCACTCATCCAATTTTCTTAAACCCACATATCAAACTCTCTATTAACCTTCACATTAAATATATTACTCAATCAATAGTTAATGACTTTAACTACCATTAATTTTTCCACTCTAATATTTTTTTTTGTAAAAAACAAACACACCCTTATATGTATGTAGTAGTGTGAATGGATGCGAATAGAAGAGATTCATCATTCTGTTTGGCTTGAAAAGTGGCTAACTGATTCAATTACTGATTTAATCTTGCTTTCCTTGCTTTCTTTCTTTTTCCATCTCATCTTTTATTTCGGTCGTAATCAAATATATTCTTAATGAATATACCTATCGAATAACATACTAGCTAAGGTAGGACTCTAGTAGAAGATATTTGCTCATTATTATTATTATTTATTTTTTTGAAGAGTTATCTAGATTTAGGAGGCGTAGGATAAGAGTAGATTTTGTTTGGTAGTATTTATGAGTAATTTATTTAAAAGATGGCGTCATTTAGATTTTGATGGTTGAATTGAAGTATATAGTTTTGTGAGTGGCAATCCACCCAACCAAATCACCTCAATTCCCAATTTAACGGAACAACGAAATTTTAAATTAATAATTTAAATCCATATTCATGAACCAACTTGCCTTTTACCTTTTCTTTTTTATTATTAATCTATCTATTTAATTAAATAAATAAACTCTTTAACTTTATATATATTATATATATATATATAATATATTCACATACACATTGATGATTTTGCTTCCAGATTTGGTCTACATGCTTATTTTAATTTGTTGAATCCTAATCCATATAGCTATAAAGCTAGCAACTAGCTAACTAAGATAAAAAAATAACCCATAATTTATTTATTTATTTATTTTTCAGTTTTTATTTTCTTTCAATTAATATTAAAACAAATATTTTTGGTTTAAGTTGCCCTCGTGTTAAAATTCAGTGAGGCGACTTCGTAAATTCATTGTATCTACTTACAATGATTCCTTGAATTTTATTTTGAAACTTTTGGCTGCTTTTTTTTTTTTTGTCATTTTATCTCCCTCTTTATTAATTATGAGATTTCTTCAAGAATATACATAAAAAAAATAAATAAATAAATAAATAACCAACTTGCTTGAGCCTTCAATTTGTCGTCATTTTCCAAATTATTTTGAAAAATGTAACTATTTAAAAGGATTTTATAAATAATGTTCTCCAACATTTATCTGTAGCTTTGTTTCCTTCTTGGGTCCATGTCCTTCTAGAAGAATAGCCAGGTTTATTATTTTTATTATTATTTATTTTAGAAATATACTTCAGAATGTGAGTTTTGGATGTTATTTTTGCTTGAATGTTACACTAAAAGTAGAAAGTCATTTAATTAAAATAATTATTTAAGGAAATTTGAAATAATAATATTCACAAAATGAAATCATCATTATCATTTTGAGAAACTTCCAATAAAGTAATTTGATTTGAAAGTGATAGGTTGTGAATACATTCAAGCAATGTTTGAAGAAACCTTCCATATAAAAATGAGGTCTTGGCATTTTCAATATTTTCAATATTTAATTTTTTTAAGCACTTTTAATTAATTACATTACCCACATTTTTCACAGGCCTTTTAACTTTGTTGATCAATAAATTGAAGTGAGACCTTGATTTTTTATTTATTTATTTATTTATTTTTTGTTGGTCATATATTCTTTGTTTTTTGTTAGGCAAGGGAAAACTTGGCTGAATGCATTGCATGAGACAAAACACTAAAGTGAGTGAAGAGGCAAATATTTTAAGTTAAAAAACTAAACTTGAGGGTGTGATAAAGCATGTGGGATATATGGGTAGCCAACATGGACCAAGTAGTTAGGTATGTTAGTTAATAGTGAGTATGACATTTCAAGATACTATAATACTATTACCAAATATAATTACTTTATCCAAAATCATATTTGCCAAATAATTGAAGAGGAAAACCCAAGTATGAGATAGAGGCCATATATAAAGCTAAACACGTTGTGTAGACAACACAAAATTTGAAATTTTCTACACCTTTAACGAAAGGATCAGTCAACGCGTTGATTTCATTGTTTGCTGATAATTTATTTATTTGAGAGCCCTTTGTGTAGCTTCCTATTTTAATTGAGATTTTTTAATATGCTTTTTTAGCTCTAGTTAATTTTTGAATAAAATATTATTTTGATTCGTAAACTTTTATCTTTGTTCTATTTTGCCCTCTAAATTTTCAAAAGTTCATTTTAATATCTAACTTTCGAACTTTGTTCCATTTTAATTTCTTTCAAAAGTTTAATTTGAGTTTCATAAACTTCGAGGTTTGGCCTGTTTCGATATCTTAGACTTTTATTAAAACTAAAATAGGTCTTATAATTTTTTTCCTTTAAAAGAATGGTCACTTTCTTCAATAAATTATAAAACTGTCTTCACATTTTATCTATGATTGTATTAAAATTATTAACATTATTGAACAAATTTTGATAAATATTGACTTTAAATTTATTATAGGAACCAATTTTAAGTCTTTTGTTTCAAATTTTTTTTTTAAAGTTACAAGCTCGAACTTGTGATCTTTTAGCAATTAAATCAAGACTATTGTCATCGAGCTACTATTATTATTTTTTTTTTTTTAAAATTCACAATAATTGGAAGTAGAGATTCAAATCTTTAATCTATTGATCATCAAACTTACATTGATACTATTTAGCTACTGTTTTGTAGACAATATCCAACAAATAATGAATTCCATTCATATATTTAGTATTTAGTGATTGAAGAAAATATTTAGTATTGAAACAGTGAAGTAGAAGTTTAATATCAATATTATAATAATGAATGATGATGAAGAATTTAAAGTATTAAATTATTTTAAAAATGGTATTGTCTTTTACAGAAATCCTCCAAATTTCAGAATATTACATCCATATTTATTAGAAATAAAATTTACACATTAAGTTCTAAAGTTAATAGTTTCAAATATAAAGCTTAGCTAAAGGGAAGAAAAAAAAAAACGTGTAATTTTATTTTCAAATATTAAAAAACTTTAATGTTGTCTCATTAGTGGTCTTCAGAAGATGTTTGAAACTAATTTCAACTTTCTTAATTTGTGCTGCTTTGTCGTTATTCTATTTTTGTTAGGCCAATTATTTGTCAAGGCCCATTGCCCAAGCCCATATTATGGGCCTTGAATGGGCTTTGTAACATCCGATCATGGGCTGATTTTCTTCAAGGAATAATCGCTTTTGTAGTTATAATGACAATGCCAAGAGCTTTCCTCCCACAATCTGCAAACCTGAAACATTAATCTTTGATGCGACTCATTGTTATAATTCATTGTCTGTTTCACGGACTGGTGATCACGATCTTAATTCTAGCTTGGAGGACTATGGTTCAGGATGGTGGCTGCGTATTCAAAGCTGAATGTTGATGGTTTGTGGGATAGATCTAGTGACTTGGGTTGGATAGATCGAGACTATACGAGTATTCCTATGCTGGTTGGAGGGACGATGTAAGGTCAAAGATTCCTCGGCAAAATCATTATGGAAGGTAAAGCGATGAGAAAGGGGCTCAGACACTTTTTGGCATATATTGATAATGATTTTCTCCCTCCTGTTCTGGTGGAATCTAATTCTAGCAAGCTTATGAAAATCATTAATAGTATTTTTCAAGACTTTATGAAACTCAACAATGTTATCGCTGTTATTAGAGATATGAATCCTTAGTTTAGGAGGATTTCTTTTATTTTTTGTAGGCGAGATATTGTAATGGTGTCGTCGATTTGTTAGCTAAGCCAAATTTGGGGTTGGACTATTTTTCTTCTTGTTATTTCGATTGTCCGATCAGCTATATTCACTTTGATTAAGTAATCATTTTGTGGTTGAGCGACAATATGAAAATAAATATTTATTTTTTAAGTGCCTAAACATTTTTTTTTAATGATTTAACAAGAATTTAAATCCATAATCTCATGATTATTATGAGGTTACCATATTATACAAAATATAGATATATGATGAACATAATTGATTTTATTGTTTAATAATATTATAATACGTGATAATATTCATTATTATGATAACTCATTTGTCAATTTTTTTTTTTTTTCAAATGATTATATTTATATATAATAATTATTATTATTATTATTTTATTTTTTTTTGAAAACCCTTGAAATAAACACTTCATTAAGAAAGTGGTATTAACATCTGTGACGTAATTGTAATTGGCCCCAAAAAATCGACTCAGTTCAGTTGGCCCTTATCTTCATCGTCTTTGACACAGAGGCGGGCAATTCGATTCTCAGAGGAGCTAAAATGGCGGATAAATAGCTTTAACCAACGAGCCCACTCGATTATCCCTCCCTTCAGCTCGTCACTCTATTCTTTCTTTCTTCTCTTCAAATTTCCCTCAATGAGATCGGCGACATTTCCAACAATCCATTGCCCTTACTTCTCGAATCCCGTTCATGGCTTTGGCTCTTCCACGACTAATTCATCCGTTATTTATTTTACTCCCCGTAAATTCAAACCCAATTTCTTGAATTTACGACCCAAACCATCCCGCTTTCCGTTTCTTGTACTCTGTTATCGAGACTCCGGGAAATCGGTCCGGGAAGAACAATCTGCGGAGGTCGTAGATTCAAATGGGCCATTGATGGAGGATAATACAGAGCAAAATCAGTGGAGCGTGGAAGTGGGTAGCCCTAGTGTTGGATTTCGACCTTTTGCCAAATTGAGCTTGAGCGACAAGGCTTTTCTTCTCTTGACATTCATTGCCCTAACGGTAAATTTAATCATTTATTGAACTGAATTCCTCTCCATATGTTGTGTGTTGTGTAGTTTCGTTGAATTCTTGTTGTCATTGATTGTGCCCTTAAGAATGCTGACTTTATGACACTTTAATATCTTTGAGGTTTGAGAATTATGATCGTAGAGAATCAGAGATGTTGAGCTCCCAAAAAAAAGAGGGAAGAACAAAAGAATGTAGAGAGGCTTTCTTTAATAGAATAAAATCATATAAATGTAAACAACACAAAAAATCCCGGAGGAGTAGCCTCGTCGTTGGTATAGGCTTGGGATTTTCAAAGTAGGTTCTATGAAAGCTCCCGTGCTTGAAACTCACGAGCAAATCCCTTATTATCTCCTGGGTCTGGGTCCAAGTCCTTGAACTGGTGCGGGTGCCGCAGGTGTTTGGTTATCAAAAAACACAAAGAAAAGATACTGTGTTCCCATAGCTGATCATTTCTATCTATGTTTTCCCCTTCCAAATTAAATATAGTTTGAGATGGAGAGGATAATCCTCAAGTGTCATAGTGTTTTCACTTCTCGTTAAATTTCGAGTAGCTTGATGTGGTTTAAGTTCCATTGATGAACCTCTGCATTATCTTTTATTGCAAAATCTAGAGTTCAGCTTTTACATGGGGGGTTTTAGTCAACTCCATATGATAGAGTTAGTCATTTGATACCGCTTAGCCATTACGTTGGAACTGAATTGTGCCATTGGTAGGAGCTGAGCAGTGCTTGCTGATGAATGCCAACTTCCACATATTTTAAAAAAGTTATCTGGTTACTGTGCATTTGTATAGACATTGATTAGCGCCTAATTTTGCAGACTTCTGTGGCATTTACAAGCCTTGTAATCGCAGCTGTACCAACGCTTAATGTAAGTTCATCGACAACTATTTTAAGCTGATATTAGCTTTCAGGCACATATTTGCACTATTTGTTTTTATCCATGTACTTTATCTTAGTCTCCAAGGGGTGGCACAATAGTTGAAGCCTGAAGGCTTGGGCTTTAAAAGTGTACTCCCTCTAGATCTCAGGTTCGAGACCCACCTATAACATTAATTTGTAGACACTTTCCTGTCTCCATTCCTTCGATGTCTCTCGGTGCCTGGCCGAGGGACGGGCGTGATTACCCCAAGTATAGTGGAGCAAAGCTTCAATTTTTCAGTTTCAAAAAAAAATCTAGGAAACCTATAATTTAACAAGACAATTTGGACATAACATACTGCACAATGTTATAAAGTGTGAATCTGTGAGACTTAACTTTCTATAAATTTCATTTAGGCAATGCGTAGAGCTGCCATTTCACTTTCTAGGCTAGCTGACACAGCTCGTGAAGAACTTCCTGGTACAATGGCTGCAATTAGACTTTCTGGCATGGAGATCAGTGATCTAACTCTTGAACTAAGCGATCTAAGGTGAGAACAAATCCTTATCTTGGGCCATTTCTCCTTACTGATGGTTTTATCATTTATGGTTTTAAGAAAATATTTTTTTTGGGAAAAAATGAAAGATGAAATGAGATATCGCGAAAGCAAAAATCAAATCAAGATCTCACCGTTTGTTGAACAAAGAGAGAAAATGTGAGTAAAATAAGATGAATATGTTTCTATTGAAATGACGAAATTAGTGATATTCACCAATCGGCCCAAAGAGCGCAAGCTAATGGGTTGTAATAATTTTAATTACCCTAGAATTCAATTTTAATTTGGGAGTAAAGACT
Organism: Cyclanthera cordifolia; assembly: GCA_037832605.1. Lineage (NCBI taxonomy): Eukaryota > Viridiplantae > Streptophyta > Magnoliopsida > Cucurbitales > Cucurbitaceae > Cyclanthera > Cyclanthera cordifolia. The sequence continues at coordinate 5,299,592 of JBBMEG010000018.1, forward strand.
TGAATGCAAGACCTTTTGCTTTGATAACATAATTTAACACATACATGAATGTTGTTGAAAATTGCATATAACAAAATATGATGGACTCAAATATGATGTCACAAATGTAGTACCGAAAAAGTACGTATGGTGTTACAAGTTTTCTAAAAAATTATTCATCCTTATATAGATACAAAATTGAACCTATTTAATACATGCAACTTACAACATTTAAAAATAAGACATAAATTAAATAAAGTTATAAGATCAAATGAAACTTAAAAAACATTAAATAAAAAACTTAAATCAATTAACAAACTAAAAACTCATGAAACCCAACATATTTGCATTTGTTTTGGGATGAAAATTGTGTTCTGTGAAATGCCATTTCTCCTTGCTTAGTTTGGGATATAGCTCACTTCAATGCTTACCTTTGCATCCACATTTTCTAATTACAGTCTTTTTTAGTGGTCAGAGTGGCTCCTTGATTGTATTCTCATTCTTTTTAATAGAATTAGTTTATAAACAGTACTAAAAATGCCTATCATGGCCGATGGCTTGTTTCTTGTATCATTCTCGCCTTTTCTGTGTGATTCCAACTCTTCTGAGCAATTCGTCTCGATTCTGTCTTGATCACAGCCAGGAGATAAGCGATGGGGTAAACAAATCTGCCCAGGCTGTCCAAGCCGCAGAAGCTGGAATTCGACAGATTGGTGCACTTGCCCAGCAACAAACTATGTGTATGTCTGACTGCTAACGTTCCAACATAGCTTATTCTACACGTTCTCACAACTAGTCACCTGAGCTTAACAGCTTATATTTATGTTGTCTGCATGTTACAGCAATGATTCAAGAGAGAGCAAGCCTCCCCATTATTTCGTTGCAGCCTGTTGTTGCTGGAGCTGCAAAGAAGACTTCTCGTGCCGTTGGCAAAGCTACACGAACCATCATGAAAATGATTTCAGGAGCAGGAGGAGGAGAAAGTACGGACAATGATGATAATAGTTTAGATAGACTGGAAGTTTGAGTTAACTAGTTCCTTGCTTAAAATCAAAAAATTAGTGTAAATATCACTCTAGTGTAGATCCTGTACTTGTTGATACAAAGTCCCGAAACACATGTTGGAAACTCGAAGCTGGAAATTCTCAGCCGATACACATTTGTTTCCTGGCCTGTAAAGGCAATACAATTTGACAGTTTGTTCTTGGTCTGTGTAGACTGGTGGCTAAATGGATAATCTACCATTTTTTCTAGTGGACATTGAGTACTGTTTACTGCTCTTAGAAATCATAAATGTTAGTTTATATTCTTTACTGCTTTTTTGCTTGCTCGATTTCCAATAGTTATATGAGAGACGGAACAATACTCATTTACAATACATCCTTAAATGAGTATTGTTTGTTGCCAACAGTTGAAGCCAATGAGAGAAGAGAAAGGGCGAGTCAAAAAGCACTATGTTCGATTGTTCATTGGATTTGTCTTTCGAAATATTCTGATGTTGCGGTATGACGGTATCCAAAGGTTTCCTCGAGTGAAACAGAGATGGGTCGAACTGTACTTATCCTTTCAAGCTATGAAAAAAAAGAGGTTTGGAAAAGAACTGACATGAAAGATAATTCCAACAGACCTCACCAGGGCCAAAGCTCTGAGAAATGTGCACATAAAATGTAACATTGAATGTTGAGAAAAGCTTTGGTTCTCAAGCATATGCTGAAATTGGGGTCTCAACGCAGATGAGTTTTTTTCTTTTTGATATCCGTGATTGTCTGGGTCAACTTGCGCAGAACTTGACTATTGTCACGAGAAATATTGTCGATCCTACAACATTTTTAGATGTAAAATAAATTCGTAAAAAATTAATTCTTAAGTAGGAAGACAGTTGATACTGCCTTGCTATAACTAGGCAGCAATAAGTGCACGGGTCCGTCCAATCTCATTTCTTCCTTTTCTTTTCTTTCTTTTTAAATAATCTCCACCCCCACCACACTTCTTTATTACTCTCTATTTCTTAAACAAAAAGAAAGAAAAGAAAAAAAGGAAAAAGAAAAGAAAAAAGAGATGAGTTTCAAAATGAAACCATTGGGTATGGAAGTCAACAAGTGTTTTAAATGCACAAGATAAATTTTTAGATTTCATTTCCCCTCTATCCCATGCCATGTAGATGTACATATGCATGTGCATGTTTCTGCAGTCTCAATCCTCTTAATTTTTTTTCAAGTTCTTTGAAGAAAAAAAAGGAAAAAAAAAAGAAAAAAAAAGATCTAGTGGATCTTCGGCTTATTATTTTAATTCGGTGTCAATTTGTTTCTTTCTGACTTTCTCAAAGTAACTTTAAGGATATTAATTTATTTGTATAAGTGTTGGTCATGAAGCCAATAACATTTCCTGCATCCTCTGCTTCTCTTTCAACAATCCCACCTCTCAGTTTTCCACATTTTCTTATGGAACAAATCCAGAAAACCTTCCACCATAGCTTTGAGTCTCAAGCTCTTCTTCTATCTGTCAAAAACCAACAGATTTCATCTTATCATTCTCCATTTTCTTCTGTTTCTGTTTCTGATTCTGCTTCTCCTATTTTAGCTGTTGCTGTTCTGAGTATGTTAGGCACTGTTTTTTTGTTATTGGGCTACTACATTTTCATCACCAAATGCTGCTCTAACTGGCACCACTTTAATCTGCTGAGTAGGTTTTCAAGTTTTCATTCTCATCACCATGAAGATCCTTTCATAGCTCTCTCACCAACAATGTGGAATCGTGGCCTCGAAGAGTCGATGATTCACCGAATCCCAGCTTTTCAATTTGAGAGAGACGGTGAAGGTAGCGTCGGTATCTACGGCTGCGTGGTTTGTCTAAGCGAGTTTCAAGAGAGGGAAATGCTAAGAATTCTACCAAAATGCAGCCATACATTTCACTTGGATTGCATAGATATCTGGCTGCAAACCAACTCAAATTGCCCGCTTTGTAGAACAAGCATTTCAGGCATCACAAAGCCTACAATTGAGCAAATTGTTGCTCCAAGCTCTTCTCCTCTAAGCCTAATGAGCAGTGATGAAGATTTTGTAGTCATTGAATTGGGTGGTGATGATCAAGTTGTTTCCTCTTCATCAGGGCAACAAGAATGTAGTGTTTCAAGAGAAGTACTTGTTCAACAGCCCAGACACCACTCTCCTAAAAAACCGGAGAACAAGGTCGGTGAGTCAAAAACTCGAAAGTGTCGCCATGTTTCAATCATGGGAGATGAGGGCATCGACGTTAGAGCGAAAGATGATCAGTTCTTTATCCAGCCCATCAGAAGATCCTTTTCAATGGATTCTGCAGCTGATCAACAGCTTTACTTAACTGTTCAAATGATAATTCACCAAGGTAGGCAAATCAATGAGTCTAGTTGCAGTTATAGTGCAGAAAATGACAGCAGAAATCGAAGATCTTTCTTCCCGTTTCGACCTGGACGAGGATTCAAAAGCACAGTTCTTCCAGTTGAGTCTGATATGTAAATATTCAAGGATTGGTTGATTTCATTCACATTTAGTTTCTGTTTGCTTTTGAATGTGGTATTATAAGCAAAACAGGTGTGTGTGTGTGTGTGTGTTTTTTTTTTTTTTTTTTTTCAGTATGAAGTCTTTGCTCATTATGAAAAAGAGATGAAAAAAGGAAGTTATTGAAATTTGGCATGCTATTGGAAATGAATGCTCAAACCACTTACATAACCTTGCTCTTTCTTTTTTTCAAGTCCTCATCAATGAGAATGATTGCTTGTCTCCTTTCTCTTGGGTTCTTGTTTTATACTTTCATGTATAGATTTGGAGGAGTGGACCCAAACTTTGAGTCAACTAGCTGAAGGTTACTTCTTCAGTCTTTTTTGTCTAGATAACTTATATGCAGTTCGACTATTTTTATGAGATAACTTATGTGATCTCTAATAGTTGACCGACAAGAAAACTTTACTAAATTAATTTTTAGGAAGATATGAATTTTTATTCCAATCAACTTATAAATATTCTTCATTAATTGACATCACACTTCACAATTAGTTTTTTGTTGCAGATATTGACTATGAAATGTTTATAACTATTACAGAAACATGTTTGTAGAGGGTGGAGCTGGAGAATAACTTTCCCATTTTCAACCCACTCAACACCAAAATTAATTCTCGTCTCTACAAAATATACCGTTCTTTTTCACAGAGATCTTCCGTGAAAAAATTTTCACCATTTTTTTTTTAAATCTTGATTTTTTGAATAATTTTTTTTGATAATATTTTTAAATAATTAATTTTTCATCAAAAAAGAAATATACATTATTTTTAATTAGATAATAATTATTAAATAAAATATATATGTGAATAAATCTTTTTAAAAACAAAAAGTTATACATAAACATTAAATTAGTAAAAAAGAGAAAAAAATATTTTTAGAAAATAAAATTAAAAAAAAAATGTAAACAGGGTGAAAATTGGGAAAACAGGGATGTCGTTTATCTTGCATCCTCCTAATGATCGGTTCACATTTACCTAATAATCAAGAAAAGTTGGAAGAGCTTAAGAAGATATATGTTCATCCATGATGATCACTAACCTACAAAAAATATTTTGTAAAGATTTTTTTTTTTTTTGACAATATGGTGCAAGATCATACAATTGTCTTGCAAAAAAAAAGAAAAAGAAAAAAGAAAAAAAAATCTTGGTAGTTGCTAACCCTCTTTGTAAGATTATGACTCTAAATTATGACAGAGTATGTCATTGCTTGTAATCTTCTTAAGCTTGAATTTAGATACTAGACCACTAATGAAGATATGGAATTAGCTTATTTAATCAGAAAATTGTAGAAAACTTCATTAATCAGAATCGTGACTTTAACCAAAAAGATTTATTGAATGATTGGAATGAACATAAAAATTAAATTAAAAAAAAAAAAAAAAAAAACTAAAAATGTATATATTGCTTTGAGTTGAAGGGAAGGGAGCCAAAATCAAGTAGGAAGACCACTTATCTTCCTATCTTAAACAATGAAATTTATTCAGCAAAAAAGGGTCATCATCTCCAAACAGAAGAATTGGATATCATGGAAGAATGAATTGGGTGTCACTAATAACTGAATGTGCCATTACTTACACCTTCACATGATTCCAAGAGGCTTCAAGCCAAACAGAAGCCTACTTTTCTTTTTTTTTGATAAATTTATGTACAAAAAAAGAATTAAAGAACCTTGTTATAAAGTTGATAGAAACATAAAAGAAACGAGATAATCAACATGCATCCCAGGTTATAAAGCAACAGCTTCCACATAAAGTATAAGCAATTACCCAAAGCTTGTAGTTTCAGGAGGTTTTGGAGTTTCAGGAGATCTGCTGTACACATCACCAAAATGAAGATCCAATTCTCCAGTTTCTAAGTCTTCTAAGTACGTGGCTCGGGACAACTTTCCAAAATCGCTCCATTCCATTTGTTGCTGCTCCTCGGAGCTTTTTTCGGAGATATTATCGTAGTTCTTCATTGTAGTAGTGTACCTGTTGAAATCAGGAGGATCCATGAAACTTGTTTGGGGTTGTTCACCAGATGCAATATTTCGATCCCACCACCGCGTCTTAATACTAGGATTCGAACCGTCATAATCTTGATGCTGAAATATGCTTTCCCGCAGGATAGGAGCTGATGTGGATGCTCCAAGATGAGTGGCGGATGTGGAAGCCACAAGATGAGTTTGCGACCGATCCTCAAGATGATCTTCCTTCCAGTAGTCTTCATAACTTCCTTTCCTTTGAGTGAAATTGGGGGGCATCCAATACACTCTGGAGTTATGCTCTGTTAATTCAGATGGTTCTTCGGGGACGTCTACAGAGTAGTTGTCTATATCTTGTGGTGCACTTGTATAATAATGATCGAGTAGGTACGGAAAGTTTCTTTGGTGATCATCTAGCCATAGAAAATCAGTCCACTTAGCAGCTGCTGAAGTTGAGCGGGGTAGTTCCCTCGGGAAAATCCCATTCCTACCCCGATGACTGACCAAATTGCGACTCTGTTGATACATTTCACGTGGTGGATATACATGTCTCTGGAACATTCTCTCTCTAAAAGTCTGTAGATTTGACAGGAATTGCTTTCCCTGAGCATTTGGTTCCCAAGCAGAATAGTTACTAGAGAAACTGCAGCAAGAGCACAACTTGATGTGTGAGGATTCAGAAGCAGCAAAGTACACTTAAGAAAAAAAGCTTGAATGTAACATTTTCAGGATTCATATAAAACACTATACAGATCAAGTTCACAGAATAATGAACCCTGCTAATCTTTAACAAGTATATTCTATCTTGTTGGCTATTCAAATCAAAGAAAGTTTAACAGTTGAAACAAAGAAAGTGCTAAAAGTGCCAAGAATCAAACCAGCTCTCCTTTTATCATTTACATTTTCACAATATTATATTGAAACTGCTAAAAGTTAGAACATGGTGTCAAAAAAACCCTCAGCATGATTCAATAACCCCAAACATACGTAGAGGTTCACTACCTACATGATCAGGGGTTATCCTAATTTAACTCAAATGAATATTGAGTTTCAGACTGATTTCTCTACAACGTCACAAAAATGCAGTGGACACTTATGCAGGTATACATTTAAAATCAGAAGAGTTAGAAATATTTCTAATGATGAAATTTGGCATATGGAAACAATCAGAACAAGCACAGACGACACCAAGGTCTGGAAAAGCTGATGATCATACCTCAAGAATGATTTCTCCATTTTCCCCTGGGAGCTTCTCTCTGGTCCTGGAGCATTATGTGGTGACCCATAACTGCTATTCCCATGTTTATGAAAGTCAAAGGCACTGAAACTGAAGACAAGGAAGCAGTCAAAAACATTTTGAACCGAAAAAAGTAGTATATATGAGAAGCCACATTACATTTCTGATAAGCACCTTAACGTGTAGAGAGAGTGTGTGAGGGGAAGGGACAAATGTACAGTATAAATACGGTTGGTATGTAGAGTCAGCCCCTTTAACCAAGTTAGAAACCGATGGATTGGAAATCTGTGAGAAAGGGGGGAATTTGGTTTTCCTTACTCTAGTGTTTTTTATAGTATGGTTTAGGAAAGAGCGAACTCTTTGAATTACAATTACGCCAGGCTTTCTTCTCTGAACTTTTTTGTATCTTATTTCACTCTTTCATGCAGGAAGAGATTTGGTGCAAGGAAAGAGTAAAGATCAAAATATTATTGAAAACATAATAACCTGCAAACATGACCAACACCCTCAATATGCACCGTAAAGTCTGCAATGAACTGCAAAATGTCATCCACCCTCTGCCAAAATAAAAATATGAGCGACTGAAAGACAGTGGCCACAATAAAATGAGATGAGATGAGGTCATTAAATGTTGTCAACCTCTGGAACAACAAAGACGAGCAAGAATGGGGTGAGAAAAATGGAGACCATCTCCTCAAGTAACATCATTCCTGTGTACTGCATCAGAAAAGGAACACGAGAAAGAAAGAAAATATTACAGCCTCAACAAGTCAGCGAAAAAATTGAAAAACTGATAGGACTGTTATTTTGAATAGTATAGGGGTGTGTGAGCAATTAGTTGAGAGTTAGTTAGGAAAATTGATATTAGGAAGATTGGTAAATAGAGAAGTGGGGAATGAGTGGCATATAAAATATTTTAGCCATTTTGGTATTAGGACGTGAGAGAGGTTCTCAAGAGTAAGGGAGGTACAAAGTTCCTACTAAACTTGGCTTGCCTTGCAATTTTGGTTATTTCATTACCAATAGAATTTAGTTCTTACAGAAACATGAAAAGAAAGGGACCTTTGTATTTCAAACAGATGAAAGCGTAAACAAAGGTCGACTTTTAATGACTTAAAAAGAGTTTTAAGCAACAGGGAAAAAATAAAGGAGTAAGAAAACAGGGAAGTGACTAAGGTAGTCACGAGCTCCCAAACCCTGAGACGTATTCTCTTTGTTGATTTATAATATTAAGTTCTATTATAAGATGGGGATAGTCTCATGTTTGAAGTTACCAGTTTAAATTCTCACACCAGCCACACACAGAATGAGATAAATTGTTAGCAAGTTTACCTGGAAAAGGTTTTCAAATTCTAGTCGGGCATCTTCGGAATTTTCTTTGCCACGCCATCTCTTCGGCATATAGTGTGTGTGTTGGACAACCATGGACATTGCCCCCTCAGGATCTAGAACTAAAATTTCATCGGTGACTGCAGCTCGACTAATTGCAGTAATAGTTCCAAAAACAGCAGCATACCAGAAGAGGTTGCGGCCAAAAATCTGAAAGATAAAAGAACATACATTTAGAGATTAAAGAATACAGTTAGCATAAGTTTACGATTGAGAGTAAATAAAATGTATATTACATGGCCTTCCAGTAAAGATTCCTCTAGAAAAGCAATGATGATGAGAATAGCAGCAAAGCCACCAAACACAAATGAGATGAACTTTGCAATTATCGTAATAATGGGAGAGGGAAATTGCTTTAAATACTCTGAAGCATGAACCACGCTGCTATTGATCCGGTGCTTGAACAAATGCTCAACCTGTCAAAGATGTAGAAGCAATCACAGTATTACAAGATACATTTTTTAGAGTATTGAAAAACTCTATCTCTGCCTCTCTCCCCCTCTTGAAAATTATCTATCACACGCGATGTTTTAGAAGAGCAAGGCGCAGCAGAAGACGATACTCTCCCTAATCGCCTCAAAGTGAGAGGCGATAAAAAGGCGAGGCCTGAGTGAACAGAGGCGCAACAAATAAATGCATAACTTATATTGAGCATAAATTGAATTATAAAACATATTTTTATTCCCATAAAATTTCAAATTTATACAAAATAATACAAAAAAGTAAAAGAATAATAAACCACACAAATTATGTTATTATAAGATATACCATATAATTAAATTATCATTTGTATAAAAAATTAAAGTTAACCGAAAGTTTAAAAAAAACCGAATATTTTATGTCAATTAACTCTAATAAAAATTAAAACATACACATATTTGGAATAGAAATCAAACAAATTCCGTATCTTTAATAGAGACTTCGCATGATTGTTATGCTTCCTCGTGACCTAATTCTAGGTTTTTTTCGTGGGTATTAAGTTAATATATTGATAAATAAATAAAACTTCAACAAGGCGCACGCCTTGGTATGAGGCAAAGGCAATGCAGAATGCAAAATGGCGAGGAAAGGCGAGGGCCTAATTGAAGCCGCTCGCCTTGATTTCTTTAGAGGCGCAATACTGCCTATGTGCAAGGCGATGGCCATAAGCGAGGAAAGCGATAGTCTTGAAAAAATTAGTCACACATGACATGCTAGAATAGAACCTACATACCATTATCCATCACAAGTTATAAACTAAATGTTTTCAACGCAACTTTTCAGTTTTCACAAATGATATGCAAATGATAAAAAAGAACTGAAGTTTAATTAGTAAAATATAAAGACTCGTAGTACCTCATTAAATTCCCTAAATATCCACTTTGACAAATTTGACCACCTTCGAGATGATGCTGTACTTGGGTGGTTATAGAACTGTTCTGCGTGCCTCAGAAAGAGGTATACCATCATGAATATGACAAGAAAAGGAGAAAGCAGAAGCATCACTACTCCAACTACCATAAGCCTTTTCTTTAAAGCACTAGGGTTGGATACGAACTCCATTCTAACACAGTAATTACTGCAACAAGAATATGCTTTAGTCATTAAGAATTCTACAAAGCAACAGACATTTTTTTAAAAGAATGTTTAGATTGAAGACGCCCCTTTGCTAGAATAAAAAAACAAATGAATGAGTTGAGAGCTTACATCAATTCAAGTTTTAGGTCTTAAAAATACTCTAGAACAATACTTACATTTACAAAGGTGAAGATGAGAGATAAAAGAGGATGAATATATAGACAGGATAAAGAGACATTTCGAATAAAAGACATACCGATCAAACATGCTTTGTAGTATGCACCAATTTAAGATCCATTCTAGACTTTTTGTCAATGTTAACCGATAATGATTTCTAGAAGAGTTTAATTTCACAGCAGGGCCAGCACCTGGGACCCACTTTGAGATTGGAAAAGCAAGTACTCCTTTGTTAAGCATCCCAATTAGATAGTTCTCTTTCCGCATTAAGCGCATTACCACATCTTGAGCAGAAAGATCCTTAGCCACACAGAGCTGACAAGTACTTTGCAGCTCAACAACCTTCTCGAGAATTGTTGCCCACGGCATAGTTTTGATTTCATTGTCAGATATGTGAAGACTTAAAAAAAAAAAGGTATTGTTATTAATCTACGATAGTCAAACTGTGGCTCATAATAAAGTAAGTAAAATAGAAAGAAAGAATTTAAATAAATCTATTGATAAGATTTGTCCAACTGACCTGTTGTAATAAAAGTGACGTATTCCTAAAATGTCGTTTAGCTGTGCAAAAAACCTAAGAAAGCAAAAGATCCAATAAACAGAAAATATGCCTAAATATCCAAGGATGATAGCTTTAGAAAGTGTTATATGGCGTAAAGGATGCTCGTGAAGAGCTTCCTTTGCAAGATCACATGGTTTTGCTCCAGACTCCACTGCAACCATCCCACACTTGGCATTACGGAGACCATTCCAATCAACAAATACCAAGAAAAATGCTGAGAAACATATGATAAAGCCAAGACTCATAAGCTCTACTATCCACTTTGTAATAATGCACCAAAGGCCTTTGTTGCAGTAATAATTGTAGACTCTTTCGAAGAATAGGTCCAAATCAGCTATTGGTTCCACACTTAAACGATCCCCATCAAGAAGCCCAGTAGGGCTCTCACTACCAGGATTTGGCACTCCTTCAAAGGTTGATAGTTCAATCTCTGGTGGCACATCCTTGAGCAAACGAGATGTTAAAGACGATTCACCACGAGCTTTCCATCTAAAAATTCCAACATTAACTGCACCCGTTGTTCCACTGAGCATCATTCAGTAAGACGGACAGTGGGAAGATACAGCAAGCCCATCACCTGAAAGAAAGTTAATGAGATAGCAAAAGGAAAAGTTTGAGTTACAAGGATAAAAAATAATAAATAAGGAATACAGCATAGCTAATATACATCAGAAGGCAACTATCATTTTGTATTGGTTGTCAACACCAACTCAAGTAAAGGGGTTGTGGACACGCTTTTCATGGTTCAATAATAAAGCATCGAAAGTCTCCATAACAAGTTAGGAATGGTTGATCTAAGAAAAAGGTAAATACATTTAACTTCAAATGTATAGCTATTAGCATAACATTTCATACAGTAAGCCTTCATCAAGGAGATCCATTTTTTCCCTTCATATTCATGCAGTTGTTGACACCCTAAGTATGATTATCTCAAGAGGGATGGAGGGCAGAATTCTTGACGGGTTTTTAGGTGGGGTAAAATAGAGTTCCCTTATCCTAATTGCAATTTGTGTATCATGGCAACTTCCTGGTATGACTAGACAGTCTTGTCTGCTTGTTTGCAGAGAATTGTCCTCCGGTTTAGAGAATTCAGGGCGAACTCTTGTCATGCGGATCGGAAATAATGGATGAGTTATATAGGTCTTCTTATGATCTGCTATGGAGGGTTCTTTTCTCATTTTGAATCTTGATCTTATTTCTTAAGAGCTTTGCCTGGCTTGAGGATAATCAAACGAAAGTATCAGGTTCTCGGTCTAAATTGTGGTAGGAGTAAGGTTTAAATGGTCCAGTTGCAAGGTGGTCGTGTACAGCATTCAGAATTAAGGACGTCTATGAAATTTATAGGATAAAAGGACTCATCCAGCGGAAGAAAAGGTCTGGTAATCTCCAGACTCCAGAGCCTTATAAAAGCAACAAAACAAGGATAACGAATTGGTGGTTCTTAGTTCAACTATTTTAAAACATTTGTTCTAGCCCTTACTTCATTCATCATAACACTGTTCCTTATAAACAATGCACCGCACCATCTGATGAATTTTGAAGTCGAATAGCTAAGTACTTTAGTACTAAAACCAGTAGATTCAAATTGAACACCACAACCGTACGGCGTGTCGTAAACTAAAGCTAAAGTAACATGAATCATAGCCCAGAATCAGTAAGCAAAAAAATTAAAAACACAAAAATTACAAAATTTTGGGAGGGATGAATAGAAAAAAGTCGGAAATTAACGGATGAATAACCAGAGATAATTTTAGAGTCATCAAACCCATGTCGAGTATAAAATTTTCAGCTGCCATCCACAAATTCAAAGAGAACCCATTCGACAGAGTAAGCCAAACGTTTCAATTCACCAACATTCAAACTCAAACGAATATCATTCAATACAAAAAAAACATATGATCATCAAAAAAAAAAAACAAAGGAAAGCAAAATAAGCAATTGGGTTTGCTTAGATGAGGGTTACCTTCAAAGAAACATGAATGAAGGGGTATAAAGCCGACGAAAATAAAACAAACCCAAGTCGAAATTACTAGTCAAGATGATCGGAGGAGATTTGAATCGGCAAAAGAGCAAAGAATTTAAAGTGATCGGCGAAATCAAAGACGAACCGAAGGGTTGTGTTTGGGGTTGCGTGTAATGAAAGAAGTAAATTAACAGAATTAATGTGCGGTGTATGAGTTGAATTGAGAGATAAATTAGAAAGAAGGTGGGAATAAGAAGAAACAAATGGAAGAAAAGAGAGGTAGGGTAATAAAATTCCCTTTACCCTCTTTCTTTCTCGTCTCTTTGCTTCTCTTCTCCAGACCCTTAATCGACCAGTATTCCTCTTTTCCCTTCTTCCTTATCACCTTCAGACTTCATCAAATGTTTTAAATATCAATTTCTTAAGAGAGAAATATCAAATTACTTAATTATAGGACTTAATTTTGTTATTCATTATATAATTTTTCAAAATGGGGATGAATTTTTAGTTACAGATTTTTATTTAAATTACAATTTCAAATGTTGTATTTTTTTTTTCTTTCAATGATTTTTGGTTTTCTCGGTGATTTTCGTATTTAAAATTTCATTTAGTTCTTAATTATTATTTTTATCTACTTATTAAATCATACTTCTCTACTTTATCTTTCTCGTTCACCATTAGAAGACAATCCTTTTTTCATAACCATTCTTCTTTATATTGTTCTCTAATACTCATCTATCATATAATCATATTATTCTTTATATTGTTGAGGCGTTCAGGATGCTTATGTGTTTGCAGGTGGCAGTTGAGTACGGAATTCAACACTTACTGTGTGATTGCAAATGCAAAAATTATAGCTGAAACGGAAGTAGTGAACTGTTGAATTCTCTTATTGATGTTCTAATTCATGAGATTAGTGTTGTTATGAATTATTTTCAAAGCCAAAATATTTTATTTATGCCTCGTATTTATAACCAAGCTACTCATACAGTTGCTCGATGATCCTTGATAAATTATTTTTCTTATATTTTGGCTAACCGGCCTATTTGACTTCTTATGAGAGAAGTTACACTAAGACTTTTTACGCTATAATTAGATGTACATGTGTTTTGTCTTAGTGAATTGGAGATAGGCTACACTTTTTCTTTTTAATAAACATCTAAAAATAACATCACTTATTTTTTATTAATTTTGTTTACCATAGAGAATCTGTAATCAAAATTTGTATGGAATAATCAAATTTTCCCGCATTAAAATAACTATGACTAAAATACAAATGACACGTCATAGTGAGTATAACTCAACTGACATAAGTGATGTATTGATATCCAATCGATCAACGCACTATTTTTTAGATTTCTAATTTTTCGAACCATAAAAATTAAATTGATAATTTTTGAAGATGAA
>JBBMEG010000018.1:5324045-5339177 GCA_037832605.1 Cyclanthera cordifolia
TCATGCTTGATTCCTTTCTTTCCCCTAGCTATGCTACTCTTTGACTTATCCTCACTATTGGCCTCCCAAACGAGTTTCCACTCTATGTTTTAGTCTTTTGGGCAATAACTAATCTCAGTATATAAATTTTGGTTACGTGAGCCATGACTTTGTGAGAAAAAAAAAAGAAAAAGAATAGCGTCTGCGCTTTGTTGCAAAGTGAACTAATCAAATTTGCAGAAAGATAGGCAACCAAGTTCTGAAATAAAAACATTCAAGAAGCATATGTCTTCTTATTACTGTTAAAATTCATTCTGATATCCGGACTGGTGCTTGAAACTTTCTCGTTACTATTTACTTTGTGATTTATCTCATGACTTGACTTAAACAATTCAGGTGACATCTTAATAATGCTTGAAATTGTTCTCCATGTGTAGATCGTATTAAATATCTATTTTAGTTTGTATGAACATTTATTTCCTTCACTTATCTACGCCAAGATAATTTGGTGCAACTTCATTTTTGGACATTAGATTTAAAAATTCTTTGAACCCTCTGTCCGGTAAAGATTTTTAATCCAGAAAAGTTCTTATATTCCATTTATTCTATGTTCATCAGTGTAAAATCATTCATGGAAGAAATATATGTACATTTTCTGTATTGAACTCTTGTTATTCTTAGCATATAATTAAGTGGTTGACTTTGTTTTACTTGGTGTAGCCAATGGTTCAAATCCGACCACAGATCAAGATCTTCTTTCTCATCTTATACGAAGCCTTGCTTGTCAATCTACTGAGCATGAGGGAAAGAACTTATCTGGGATTCTGCATGAACACCAGAAATTGCTAAACAATGGGTCATTAATTGGGAAATCAGATCTAGTTTCTACTTTTCTCTCAAATGCTTCTCTGGTACCTACGAGACCTTTTAAACAACATGACACGATACCGATATGTCAAACACCTGTACAAGCAATTGTTAGTAATGGAGATATACCAGCTTTATCTTCTATAAAACCAACCACTTCAAATAGCCCTCCCGCTTATTCAGAAATCAGGGACAGTACAGTTGGGCAATGCAAAATGATGAACTTTGACTTGAACGATGCTTACGTTGACTCAGATGATGGCATGGAAGACATTGAGAGACGAGCACTCCCAGTGCACATGGGAACAAGTTCTGTTGAATGTCCTTCTTGGGTGCAACAAGGTTCTCATCAGTCGAGCCCTCCTCAAACTAGTCGAAATTCAGATTCAGCATCTGCCCAGTCACCTTCTAGCTCTGCCGGAGAAGTTCAGGTAATGTTCTGCAAAAACTGCAAGCTGTCTGATTACCTTCTCCTTTCCTGTCTCAACATGTTTAGTTACTTTATATTTAGCGAATAATGAAAATTAATGAGCAGATTGTTAGTTGACATAATTAATTTTACTCCAACCTATCAGTTTAAGCTTTTGGGCTGGTTGGTAGTTTATATAATTCAACATGGTATTCATGAGTTTGAATCCCTACCAAGTTGCTTCCTCCCCATTTAAAATTGAATTCCACTCGTAAGGTATTTATCAAATTTCTAAGCCCACAAGTAAGGAGGAGTATTAGTTGACATAATTAAATTTATTCCAACCTATCAGCTTAAGCTTTTGTGTTGATTGGTAGTTTATATAATTCAACACAGATGTCCCTAAGGGGTACCTTTGTTGGCAAGAAGCTTGAAGTCTCGAGGTATTTTCCCTTGGAGATCTTAGGTTCGAAACGCACAAGTGATCTTAATTGCAAAATCATTTGCTGTTTATTGGATCCGTGCTCATGTGTTTTTGGAGGAGGATTTCTCCTTTGATTTGCCTGTGCTGAGAAATGCTGTTTCTTACCGACAACTTGCTCTGCTGATGTGGAAAATCATGATTTTATTTGCTGTATTACCATTTTTTTTGTAAATATGATTAAACATTGGTTGGCGCATTAAGGTTTTGTTTATTAAAGGAATATTTTCAGTGAAATTCCAACTTCGATGGAAAGAATATGGTTAATAATTGAAACTTTGTTTCATGCTTTATAATAGCTGCTTTCTATTTTGATTTTTCTTGGCCATAATTGCTATCCTCGTTTTCTTTTATGGTAACAATATACAATGTTTCTTAGGCAAGCCAGGTCTTAGGCCCTTTTGTTTGAAATTAATCCATTCTACAAAAGCAAAAGAGGCCGTCTTTGAAATTTGTCTCTTCTTTTTTTTCTTTATTTCTTTTGTTTTCTGATATAATGTTTCCTCTTCATCAATCATCATTCATTGCTTAATCTTGTGTATTAGGCAACTATGTTATTTGATCTTAACTCCTTTACTACTCTTCCCGACCTTTCTTCGACTTTTCTCTATCACGAGGCTGCCCGACTTGTTATTTAAATCATCGAAGGACACATGATCTCTTAAATCATCTTTAAAGAATTATGGGATTCATTTCTTGTATGCTTTAACTCATTTTTTTTAACATTCCTCCAGAACCGTACAGATCGCATCATCTTGAAATTGTTTGGGAAAGCACCGAATGATTTTCCTCACGTTTTGCGAGCTCAGGTATGTGAAACGTTACAACCAAGCATTTGAAACAGTTCACAATCTCTCTCCTTTAATCCTTTTGAACCTTTTCATGTAGGTTCTTGATTGGTTATCACACAGTCCCACAGAGATAGAGAGCTATATCAGGCCTGGTTGTGTTGTTCTAACAATATACCTACGACAGACTGAGGCAGCATGGGACGATGTAGGTTTTCACATTATCTCCTGATCAATCAAGTATATGGGGCCTTTCTCGAGCTATCATTAATACCCTTTTCTTGATGTTTTTTTATGTCTACTTCAGCTTTGCGATGACCTCAGTACCAGTTTGAGTAGGCTTCTTGATGTTTCGGGCGATGCTTTCTGGAGAACTGGATGGGTTTACGCTCGCGTTCAGCATCAAATAGCTTTCGTTTATCATGGTCTTCTGTTTCTTTTTTAATATGTTTTTCAACTGTACTCTTTACTGTCCTGTTTATGCAACATTGAGGTAATGATGATTTTTTATCTGCTGCAGGTCAGGTTGTAGTTGACACATCCTTGCCTCTTAGAAACAAGATTTACTCTAGAATCACGAGTGTAAACCCGGTTGCTGTTTCTATATCGAAGAAGGCTATATTTTCGGTTAAAGGAATAAACTTGAGCCGACCTACAACTAGGTAATATTATCTTTTTGTCTATTTTTTCTCTGAACTTCTATACATGTCTCATAATTGCAAAATACTAAACCGAATTTCCAGGTTACTCTGTGCTATTGAAGGAAAATATCTAACTCAGGAAGGTTCAGATGAGTTAATGGAAAGTGGTGATGACTTGAAGGTGCAAGATGATAGCCAATGCATTACCTTTTCTTGCTCTATTCCTGTCGTCCATGGAAGAGGATTTATTGAGGTGCAGTGTTTTACAATGTTCTTCTTAGTTCTTATAATACATCCTTACAGTAACCAACGAGGAATTGTTTACCTATGGATTTTATTTTTCTTTCTTTTAGAGTTTATTTTCATGGTTATATTTTTCCAATGCATTATATTTTTTTCTAGATATCATGGGTTGGCCAGGGTCTAAGAAACATGGATACAATACGAGATACAAACACGGACACGAAGACACGTCATTATCTAAAAATATAGGACACGTATACGTCGGTGACACGTTATTATTATTACGTTTTTTGATATATTATTAAAATATCATTTTTACCAACTATTAAATTAAAAGAATTCATGTGTGTCTGTGAAGTGTCCGAAATTGTGTGTCGTCAACCATTTGAAACAAATAAGTCTTAAATTGTGTGTTCATGAAGTGTTCATGGTGTGTCCGAAATTAAAAATAAAAATAAAAATAATAAAGAACACGAAAATTCGAGTGTCGGACATGTGTCCGAAGAGTGTCCGAAAGTATTGGTGTTGGACATGGTGTGTCCGTGAAGTGTCCGAAATTAAAAATAAAAATAATAAAGAACACGAAAATTCGAGTGTCGGACATGCGTCTGAAGAGTGCCCGAAAGTATTGGTGTCTGACACATGTCCGACACGGATACATTGTCAAAATTGAAGTGTCCGTGCTTCCTAGGCTTGACTTTGTGGTCAAAGAAATCTAGACCCTTTCCAATCCTAGGTGAACTCGAAGCACTGAATAATAACATTTTCTTACTCATTCTAGGGTTGATTCCCTACTCTTATGTAACAGAATGTTGTCTTCTTGTTACTACCAATCAGTGTTTTAAAAAGCCTACTCAGGCGTGCGTCTAGGCACAAGGCATTCTAAGGCGAGGTGCTGTTAATAAGGTGCGTGCCTTTTGGTGCCTTTCTTGAAGCCCTAAGGTGCGCCTAGGCATGCGTCATGTGGGCTTTTGTGGGTTTTTTTTGTTTTTTCTCTTTTACCTACAAATTATGTGTTTTGTCTCCTTATAAGATTTGGTTGTGCACATATTCGAAGTGCGAGATAAGTTTTTAAGGTATTGAAATATCTTGAATTACTTGTGTGTATTTTGTATATTATTCTTAATTAAAACTTCATTTCTTCCCATGAAAATGAGAGTTAATAGTTGAATTTTATGTATTTTATATATTATTCTTGGTTAAACTTTCTTTGTTCCCATAAATTAAGGTTAATAGTCGAATCTTATGTGTGTTTTATATATGATTCTTGGTTAAAAACTTCATTTCTTTTCATGAAAGTGTTTTGATTGTACATGTATATTTTTTTTGTTTTTTTTATATAATGCGCCGTAAGTAAAAAAGCCAATACCTTTTGGTGCGCTTTGCACCTCAGACTCCAAAAGGCCATTGTGCTTAGTGCGCCTTAGGCTTTTTAAAACACTGCTATCAGTATGAGTTGTCCATGTGTGTGCAAAAAAGGATCTCTCCCCGTGTTAAGTATGCTTAGTAGACTTGGTAGTCTCGTTTCCAGCACATGCAAGCTTAGTTGGTGATTTTGCATGTCTTTCACTTTTTTATTGAAGAATGTGTATTTTGCTACGTATCCGCGTTATGTATAATATGCTTAGTTAACTCAAGGTGTATACTCTATTTATAAACACTTGTCAAACTTGAAGTTTCCATTTATGATTTGATTTGATTTGATTTGATATATCCAGGTTGAAGATGATGGTTTCAGCAGCTGTTTCTTTCCTTTCATAGTTGCAGAGGAGGATGTTTGTACGGAAATCTGCACACTTCAGAGTGCTTTAGAATTAACTGAAACGTGTTCAAATTCCGGAGAAACTGCAGAGCCGGAAGGGAGGAGTAATGCAATGGAGTTTATTCACGAAATCGGTTGGCTATTTCATAGAAATCAATTGAAGTCTAGGTTAGGTCACTTGGATCCTAATGAAAATCTCTTTTCACTTCCACGGTTTAAGTGGCTCATGGAGTTCTCGATGGACCATGATTGGCCTGCTGTGGTTAAAAAGCTGTTAGATGTTCTTCTCGATGGGACTATCGATGCAGGAGATCACCCATCCTTGAATTTCGCATTGATAGAAATGAACCTACTTCACCGAGCAGTGAGAAAAAACAGTAGGTCACTGGTTGAGCTCCTTTTGACGTATCCTTCCAAAGTGAAGGATACATCAAGTTCTGAAGACAATGCATCAATTGATGGAGGAAATGGTAGCAGCTTCCTGTTTAGACCTGATGTCGTAGGCCCGGCTGGTTTGACTCCTCTTCACATTGCAGCTGGTAAAGATGATTCCGAGGATGTTCTTGATGCATTAACTAATGACCCAGGGATGGTAAGGATTATCCTAGTATGCTTTCTGATATACGGTTTCATATCGACATCCATTAATCTCGTCACAGTCACTTGGAGCATTATCGATTAATTAAAACTATTTCCCCTTCTTTTCTTATTCATTTTTGCCAACATTATGTGGATTGAAACTTGCAATTATATAGAGTAGTTCACAAAATCAGTGTTTCTTTGTGTCCAAAAAAAGCTTCAGCTTTAGGACATTGAGACTGAGGAAATGGCTGGATTTGTCACAGGTGGGAGTTGAGGCTTGGAAGAGTGCTCGAGACAGCACGGGATCAACGCCTGAGGATTATGCCCGTTTGCGTGGTCATTACTCTTATATTCGTCTTGTCCAGAGGAAAATCAACAAGAGATCAGCTGGGCATGTGGTGGTGGACATGCCGAATACTCTTTCAGATGGTAGCTGGAATCAGAAACAGAACTCTGATTTGCCCTCTACGAGGTTTGAAATTGGTAGGACAGAACTAAAACCTACTCAGCAGCACTGCAATCTTTGTGTTAGGAAACCGCTCAGTTGCGGAACGTCGTCTAGAGCATCTATGCTCTACCGGCCCGCAATGCTTTCAATGGTGGCCATTGCTGCTGTCTGTGTGTGCGTCGCACTCCTATTCAAAAGCTCGCCCGAGGTTCTTTATGTCTTCCGCCCCTTCCGATGGGAACTATTAAATTACGGTACCAGTTAGATCCATCTATATATTATCTACCTGACTAAATTATAGGTAATGTATTTGTATGGAGTTATCGAGTTGAAATTTAGTAGAACCTGTAATGAGATCCAGATTGATATACTTTATTCACATGTTATCGAAGTTCGCTATACTCGGCCATCTAACATCGTGTGTGTGCATGTATGCAAATTTTAGTTCCCAGAAACTGCAGGTAGAAGAGTGTGTTCACTGGACAACGATCGCTTGACAGTTAACTGGAACCGAGCAGCATCGGAAAGGGTTTCCTATTCATTTTATTTTTACTTTCTAATTCATGTAACAAATCTCATTTTCTACCTGGTATTTATGAGCATATGCTTTTATGTCATGTCATACTTCCAACAGAGTGGAAATTTATTCAAACAAAGTGATAGGTTCTGAGTTTCCCTGCAAAACACACACATAAAGTAGTCAAAGATTTGGCTGATATGTTCAAATGAACTTTTGCAAATTTTTTTTCGCCTTAGTTGTAAAAGGCTATTTGAATCAATATGATCGGGTTTTTCCCATTTTCATCTTTTTTATATGGAAGTGTTAAATCACATCATTCTATAATTTTGTTCAACCTATATCTTATTTTATTTATTTATTTTTTTAGTATTCGTGAGTGTTTGGATAAGTTGATGCACACCTCAACTATTCTTATAGAATATATTGTCTGATCCTTCAATGTTCGCTTTTCAAAGAAACATGAAGAAAATATTACAAAAAACGATGATATACGAGATGGTTATAAGAGGTTTGGTTATAAGAGGTTACAATTCTATGAACCTTTATTCTCGTTAATATAATCTATTTTAAGCATGATCTTTTATGATTTTATTCTTTTGTTTCATCACAAGGGAGTGTATAGATTTGGGGAGAGGTAGAAGAGAGGAAGAGGAGTGTTTGTTTTTAGTACATCACATCCTTTTTGCATCTCCTCTTTAAGCTCTCTTCAACTTCTCTTAACATCTCATCAAACTTCTAATCAAATTTTTTTGCCAAATTTCATCTAAAATATATATCTTCTATCCTAAAGACAAAAAAAAAAAAAAAAAAAGTTTTTCAACCTCTCCTCTTTAAAACACCATTCTCAAACAAATACTTTATATTTTCAAACCACTCTATTTCCTCTTCTTCCACCTCTTCCTCTTCTCTCATCAACTTTTAAATCAATCCAAACGCCCTTTAAAGAGTTATTGAATTTTGGGATTGATGAGAGGAGAGGAAATGAGAGAACGTGGAGGAAGAAGAGAAACTGAAGTGATTTGAGGATATATATATATAATTTGGGGATTGATGTTTTAGTAAGAAGAAGTTGCAAAAAACCTTTTTGGAATTTGTGTGAAGGAGAAAAGATGTTAATTTTAAATGAAATTTGATATAAAGTTTGATGAGATGTTGAGGAGAGGTTGAGAACGAGTGATTTTTGATTACAGTGAGAGAGGGTTGCCAATTGATGTTAATTTTCTCTTTGGATATGTTTGCTAGTAAATATGCTTAATAGTTGCCTAATTAATTGTTTAACATTACGGAGAGAGGAATGATTTTTTTTCAAACAAAACCATTGTTTCTCTGTTCTTTTTCCTCTGCCTTTTATAGAAAGTGTGGGCATCTATCTCAAAATCAATTTCGCTATGAGAGGAGTAGGCCGCCTTGTCTTAGAAATGCATCCTCAATAATCTCCCCCTACTAAGCCCCATTGTCGACGTTCTCGCCATATGCAGCGCCATCGGTCAATTATGCTTTGTCTTTCTTCATTGTTTGCCTTTTTGACTTTGTGCCCAAGTGTGCTTGATTCTCCACAAGTAGTTTGGGTTCCTCCATAACTAAAGGAGTGGTTTCTCAAGCCTCTTGGCACTCATCAGTTCATAAATTCTCATTTTTAGGTTGAGTCGGCCATCGGTTTCAGTTACTCCATGATAAAAGTGTTGTTTCTTGTTAACAAATTTAATGTTTTTGAGAGTTTTTTTTTTTAAGCATCTCTTCTATTTTTTTTTCGTGATAAGCCAGCTTTTAATCACTTCGAATATTGTCATGCGACATAGCCTTAAATCCAATCACCATCAATTTTAGGTTCAAGAGACGAAAGGAAAGAAGTTGGGATATTTCAATTCATCAATTGTTTTTAGTACATTAAATTATCTCATCTAACATTATATCAAAATTCATATTAAAACTCATCTAATTCCCAATTTTTTTCTCTTCAAATTTACTTTTCTTTTTTTTTTTTTTTAATCATAGTTTAGAAATTAGAAATAAGAAAATTTTAATTATAAATATAGAAACTAATATATACCACTGTGCTATTATTGTGTCATATATTAACTTTTATATAAATTTTATTTTTTTGCAATATTTTAAAGGAATTTTTGTTTTGCAATGTCACTTTATACTATTTGAAGAAAAAACAACTTTTATAAGTGTTTCAATATCGATAATCACGAGTTTACGTGAACATATTAATCAATTATAAGAGGCTTAGGTCCATCAAGCCTATCGCTCAAGAATATGTTCTCTATTACTAATTTATAGAATCGTATTTCGTGATTCTTAGGCGACTCTATTGAGAACATAAACAAGATAAGTAAATACATGAGGTTGATGACCAAAGAAGATAATAGTTTTGACAAACTGATCTACTTCATTGGAAGTTGTCCACAGCCTTTAGTCATAGATCATATGTTGATGAACAAAGAAGGATAATGTTTGAAAAAAATATTGGTAAAATTTACTTATCAAAGTAGGGGAAACCACATGTTAGAAAAGGAGTTGTAGGGTAAATTTTAGAAAACAAAAAACCAAAAAACTAAATAGTTATCGAACATAGCCTAATTTGTAGGATTTTTAAAATCAGAAAGAAAATTCTAATGAAGAGAATCCTTGAAATCAACATGAAATTCATTCTAAATCCTATTGGAGATGCAAACTCAGTCCTTATTAAATATCATATTATAAACTTGGGATCCATTTTAAAATAATTAGACAATAAGAAAGGAAAAGAGTAAATATAACTCTCATAACTCTTAGAAGAAAATAAAATTCATACGATAGAATATTGACATTTAAATAAACCTGTATACATAATTGAAATATGCAAAAACATCCATATAGTAATAGCTTCCGCATACATATAGTGGATTCATCGACCACAAACATCTAACTATAACAATACACACCTATCTAAAATTTATTATAGGACATTTGAGTCTAATAATGTTATCACAAGATTTCAATATTAAAACTTCGACAGTCACTCAAGAAATACCCACTTTCTACCAGAAGATCATAAAAAAATAGGTGCAAGCTAGAGATGCCTAGTCATTACCTGCGAGAATGTCAGAGAGGGATCCAAAATGTAAGGATTCAATAAAACAAGTACGTATAAAATGTCTCTCATACGAAATTAATCTTTTTATCTTGACTATTCTCCCAGACTTATCCAAACAGAACAAGTCGTTCATTATTAGAAGGATTATCTTTCCATCTTTGCAGGCTTTAACGAGGGTGATTGCATTGTCATTGTATTTGCTGGAAAAAATGAAATCTCTAGTCCAATAATCTTTCTTTTGCATTCTCCACAGTTGAATTTGAGATGAATTGCCCATGGAAACAATTGCATAAATCGTGTCATTAAATCGCTGAAGGATGGCATGCAAGGAGCAAAGTCCAACTTCCAAGACGGCAATCACTTCAAATGTTTCTGTTTCGACATGGAGTGCATAAATGACGATCTCATTATCTCTTTCTTTTCCAATCCAATAAACAACTCCATCCATATACACACCACTAGATTTAATATTTATGGAGGAAGACAAGGAAACAGTGATCCATTGGTTATGGTTACTACCAAACCTTAAAATGTCCATATTACAACCATCATGAACCACAAACAACTTAAACTGCTTCGTCTTAGGGCTAAAACCAAAACCATCAAAAAAGTATGCTTCTTCACGAAAGGGAATTGGTAAGTACTCATGTGTCATTGGATTAAATATGCCATGACAATGATTGTCACTGCCAACTTTGTAGAGATGCAAAAGACCATTGCAACAATTTTGAATAGTAATGAAGTGTATCACATCAGGTGGTCCATCATACATAGAGGAGGAAACAAAATGGCAAGTATTAATATCGAAAAAAGAGATGTTGGGATTGTAGAAAGTAAGCGGTACACCACACAGAGAGCCAATTAAAGCTGGGTTTGGGAGAGGACAACAGAAAGTTCGTGCATAATCTAAAATTAGATAATTCCATGATTTACTAACCATTCTGCAAGCGGGCAAATTGTAGATTGAAAGCTTAGAGAAAATTATGGGAAAAAAATGGAGTGGAAGTGGAAGCCCCCAATCTAAATTCATGTCCATAATCTTCAACTTCTTACTACTGCTCAAAATCTTCAGCTTCTCACTCTTGTTCTTCATCTTCAGCTTCTTACTATTCTTAATACGTTTTTGCTTCTGCCTGCGTTTTTCTTTTTTATTAATTAATAAATATGATATTAAAAATACTAAATATAAATTAATTGAAAATATACATACGTTCCCACCAAAACCAAGCCTCTGACGATGAATCTGCTGATTTTCGGAACGGAGCGCGGACCAGCGAGCGTCGGGTTTGCGGCTTTACGAGCGAACTGCCGCTCCTAGGCAATGCAATGGCCGGAAAGATGTGAGAAATTCCGTCCAACACCCCTGTTTCGCGGCGGAGAAGAAGACGGGCTAGAGGGTCTTGCTGTGTTAGCTTTGCTTTTTCAGAAAAGAAAGAGAGTGTACCAATGGAGATTTTGAAGTTTCTTCCAAACACAACGGGGCTAGGGTTTTTTAACTTTCGCTTAATTTTATTTTATTTTTAAATCAAAGATATCTGATATGAAATTTAAAATTTATAACTAGCGATTAATTATTTTTGGAAGATCATTTATATTTATTTATTTATATATGAAATTTAAAATTTAATACAATTTTCGAGACCAAACCAATAAATAATAAAATCATTTTTACTAATATATAATTTTTATATCTAAAATTCCAAATGAATATAATTATGAAAAAAAAAATTAATACATAAATAATTACAAAATATTGTTCATGATATAAAAAATATGATCGAAATGTTAAATAATATTGGAGAATTCTAGATCATTCACCTTTATCCTACAAGGTCAAACAAGACTCTATATCGGATTAGTGGAAAGGATTCTAGAACCCTCTTTGTCTAAGATTGGTGTAGAGTTACGTAGAGCATGCACTTGGTCCAAAGTGAAGTTGTGGCAAAATTATGATCACATGAATAGGTGATTGCTCATTGTTGGCAAACCATCCCAAATCTTCCAAGACATCCTACTTCCTGAAAGATGAGGTTGTGAGAAAAAAAATAGGGAGTGTTTCTTATTTGTAAGAAAATGTGTTATACTTTGTAGAGAGAAAGTTGTATCTTCTATTTTTGTAGCAAAGTTCTTTTATCATTGCCCGTGGTTTTTACCCTAATTTATTTAGGGTTTTCCACGTAAAATCGTTGCGTCATTCTTTCTCTTCTTCCTCTTCATTACTATTATTATTATTCTCAATCTATTATAAGTTGCGATCCTGCTCTATTGGATTTAAATAATTCTAACAATTGGTATCAGAGTCTTGTTCTCAGTGTCCATCCACATTAGAAAATAAGTTAGATATGTTCAACTTTATTGAAACACACGAGGATTGTTTATAGCTCATGGTAGAAGCAATGACAACAAGATTCTAGATTGAGAAGTTTAACGAGAAGAATTTTTCGTTGTGTAATATGAAGATGAAGGCTATCTGGAGAAAAAATAATTGGAAGACTTGTGGACATCGCAGATGATTAGTGGAATAAGATGAACGAGAATGCTATGACAAATCTTTATCTAACACTAGCAGATAGAGTGTTGTCAAGCATAAAGGAAAAGAATTGTGCAAATGATATTTGGAATTAACTCACAAATTGTACGAGGTCAAGTCACTTCACAACAATGTTTTCCTTAAGAGAAAATTTGTATTCTCTTCGGATGAAAGAAACTACTTCAATGAAAGAGGCAACTAAACATGGTGAAATTCTACTTTAAATTTTTCTTGATTTATATGATCAAATTATCATCAACCAGACAAATAGAGGGTCTCGTGGTAACAAGATACATCAACGGAATGCAGCTTCAATGGGAGCAAAAATCAAGGAAGGAACAAATTAAGAAGTAAAAAGAACATAAAGTTGCTACCATTGTGTGAAGAAGAGGCATCTGAAGAAGAATTGTTGAAATCTAAATAAAGAAAGATTTCAATTATTAAGGAAATGTTACGAGCACCTAAAATAGAGGTGATGGTTTAGTAAGTGAAGCAACAATAACTATTGAAGGTAGAAAGAGTTCGGTTGATTTGTGGCTCATCATTTCAAGTCCTTGTTATCATATGACCTCTTGGCGAGAATGGTTTCGCCATTATGACCTGTCTTAGGAGGATCTCTGTTTAGCTGCAAGATCATGCCTGGAAGATTATCGATATTGGAATAACCAAGTTGAAGTTTCACGACAGACTATTTGGACAATTCATATAAGGTGAGGCAGATAGAAGACCTGAATAAGAACTTGCTCTCATAACCTTGATGGCAAAGTTGTGGTTGAGAAAGGAATCGTGAAATTGATTCGAGAAGCGTTGATACTTATGAAGGGATAGAAAGTTAATACAAACTTGTACATGCCAGTGGGAGAGACATTGTAGAAGAGAGAGACATCATTTACCTCAAGTAGACCAACTAAAAGGTTTCAAATATGCGGCATGAGAAACTTGGACACATATCAGGACAAGAAAATAATGTTCTTGTAGGGCGAATTCTACTCTCTTATAGCTCACTAAGGTGTATCTACTTTTGTCTGAGCATTGGGTTACAAATAAGCAAGAAAGATTAAAGTTCAATACATCAGCCTTTTGCTTTTATTCTTAATCTTCTGTTTTCGCTCCTATTCTTAATCTTTAGCCCTTTGCTCCTATCTTATGATTAATTGTAAAAAATAATTTTACCAACCTTAATTGAAAAGGCCATTACGTTTAGTATACATAGTAGTAAGTTGGACCAGATGATGTAGACAACATGGACACCACTTATAGGGTTGTTGTTGATCATATTAGAACTCTTTCATTTACCATTGAAAAATTTGGGACCTTCTACTTGTAGTTAATAGGTTGGATCTTGTGGGGTTAGATAGCATTTTGATCCTTCTCACTTTGTTCTATATGAATTTATCTATAAGCAGTTCTTGTAATTATATATATTAAAAATCTTGTAGCTATAAAGAAGTGTGATATTTCTCTTTTGATATGTTTGCTAGTAAATATGCTTAATAGTTGCCTAATTAATTGTTAACATTACGAAGAGAGGAATGATTTTTTTCAAACAAAACCCTTGTTCTCTGTTCTTTTTCCTCTTTATTTTATAAAAAGTGTGGACATCTATCTCAAAATTAATTTGGCTATGAGAGGAGTAGGCCGCCTTGTCTTAGAACTGCATCCTCAATAGTCTCCCCCTACTAAGCCCCATTGTCGACGTTCTCGCCATATGCAGCGCCATCGGTCAATTCTACTTTGTCTTTCTTCATTGTTTGCCTTTTTGACTTTGTGCCCAAGTGTGCTTGATTCTCCACAAGTAGTTTGGGTTCTTCCATGATTAAAGGAGTGGTTTCTCAAGCCTTTGGGCACGCATCAGTTCATAAATTCTGTGATTTGGACATCGGTTTCGGTTACTCCATGATAAAAGTGTTATTTCTTGTTAACAAATTTAATGTTTTTGTGAGTTTTTTTTTAAAGCATCTCTTCTATTATTTTTTTTTCGTGATAAGCCAAACTTTTAATCATTTCAACTATTGTCATGACATAGCCTTAAATCCAATCACCATCAATTTTGGGTTCAAGAGACGAAAGGAAAAAAGTTGAAATTTTCCAACTCATTGTTTGTTTTTAGTACATTAAAATATCTCGTCTAACATTATATCAAAATTCATATTAAAACTCATCTAACTCCCAACTTTTTTTTTTCTCTTCAAATTTACTTTTTTTTTTATTTTAATCATAGTTTAGAAATTAGAAATAAGAAAATTTTAATTATAAATATTGAAACTAATATATATCACTGTGCTATTATTGTGTCATATATTAACTTTAATATAAAAATTTATTTTTTTGCAATATTTTATAGGAATTTTTGTTTTGCAACGTCACTTTATACTATTTGAAGAAAAGGCTCAACTTTTACAATAGTGTTTCAATATCGATAATCACAAGTTTACATGAACATATTAATCAACTATAAGAGGCTTAGGTCCATCAAGCTTATCGCTCAAGAATATGTTCTCTATTACTAATTTGTAGAATCGCATTTCGTGATTCTTAGACGACTCTATCGAGAACATAAACAAGATAAGTAAATATATGAGGTTGATGAACAAAGAAGATAATAGTTTTGACAAACTGATCTACTTCTTTGGAAGTTGTCCACCTCCTTTAGTCATAGATCATATGTTGATGAACAAAGAAGGATAGTATTTGAAAAAAATATTGGTAAAATATATTTATCGAAGGGAAACCACATGTTAGAAAAGGAGTTGTAGGGTAAATTTTAGAAAACAAAAAACCAAAAAACTAAATAGTTATC
>JBBMEG010000018.1:5347141-5363656 GCA_037832605.1 Cyclanthera cordifolia
TTGTTTTGATTTGTGAATAAGAACAAATAAATATAATTGTTCTTTCTGGTAAGCAAGTCATTTAGTACACAATACTTCTCTAACATGAATATTTTATTTTACATACGAGCATGAAAGCCATTTACTTTTCCTTTTGATTTTGAAATTCCCATTTCAAAAAAATTGAAAATCTTTTTTTTTTTTTTTTGATAAAAAAACTCACATTTTAAGTCATGTATTTTGATTATTCTTACTAGACATAAGCTACGATGACATTATAATTGACTAGATTATAACATTCAGATGCCAAGAAATTTTGTAAGAAATTATTTTTTGAAGTAATCACCATGAATCAACATTGTTTATAGATCCATAAATCAAAACTCAAAGCTAGTTTTTGAAGCAAACTTCTACGTCGTTTTTCTGTCATCCTACCTCCAATTCTCAATAAAAAAAAGGGAAAGTAAGTTTTAGCAACGGGATGTACTTTTGAGTTTCTCGACTGATCTTGATTGAAAAGCTTTATTGTTTCATGTACGAATTCCCAAGAAGATTTAATAATTAAAGAAAAGCTCATAATAATAAAGTTTTTTCCATCGCAACTTTGCTAACAAAGTGTCAATAAAAGCAAAGTCAAACTGACGTTAAGCACGACTTGATAGCTAAGAATTTACACAGTTCAATTGGTATCAAAGATTGTTCGAACCAACTTACATGCAACTCCACTACTAACACAAAACATATTGTCTTAAAGAAAATCGAAAGAAATTAATTCTTTAGTAGGTAAACATGAATTAAATTGATTATTTCTGATTTACTTCAGATTTTCTTTGACCACCTAACTACTCAATAGATATGTGATGATTTTCTACGTGGAATTATTCAACATTTATGAATTTCATTTTTCTTTATTTTGACTAAATAAATATATTTTTTAGTTCTCTATTTAAATTAATAATTCTTAGTGAGATTAAAAAAAAAATCTAGAAAAACAAAACAAATTTATGGGGGTATTACATAGAAGAATATATATTAAAGAAACGAAGCAGGATCGAGAATGCATTCCTTGTCCATACTCATTGTCAAAACCCAAAATCAAGTTGCTCCAAAGAACATTATCCCAGCATAAGATTATTTTACTAAACTTGTATTATGCCTTATTTGTTGCTGGTGCCTCTCACTTGTCAATTAATACAGCCTGTGAAAATATTCTTGGTGACAAGTTGAGGAAAGGACCACCAAAAGGCTACATATTATTTACAAGATTAGTAATCTAATCAATCAAACAAAAATCTATAATGATTCCTTATCGGTTTGAGTTAGATAATGCAGATTGTTGAATTCTAGATATCTACTCATCAACCAATTAGAAAAGGATGAAGATCCACAAGGATAGACTTTGTGGTTCCCACCAGACACTATATAAGAACATTTCATACTTGTTGCAATTCATCAATAAACTTAATTCAAAAACCAGTTTGAGGACTTACTTCCTTTGAGATAAAAGTTGGTAGGCATGGCATCCATGGCTCTTTCATCTACCTTCATTGGAAAAGCTGTTCCTTTGAACCCCACGACCGAGCTGACATCCTCAGTTCGCAGCAATGGGAGAGTCTCGATGAGGAAATCATCTGGCAAGCCGGCATCTTCCTCAGGCAGCCCATGGTATGGTCCCGACCGTGTTAAGTACCTTGGACCGTTTTCTGGTGAGCCTCCATCTTACCTCAAAGGAGAATTCCCTGGTGACTATGGTTGGGACACTGCAGGTCTATCAGCTGACCCCGAGACCTTTTCTAAGAACCGAGAGCTCGAAGTGATTCACAGTAGATGGGCCATGCTTGGGGCTCTAGGATGCGTGTTCCCGGAGCTTCTTTCCAGAAATGGAGTCAAGTTTGGAGAAGCAGTTTGGTTCAAGGCTGGTTCGCAAATTTTTAGTGAAGGTGGTCTTGACTATCTTGGAAACCCAAGTCTTGTTCATGCACAGAGCATTTTGGCCATTTGGGCATGTCAAGTAGTGCTCATGGGTGCAGTTGAAGGTTATCGTATTGCCGGAGGACCTCTTGGAGAAATTACCGATCCCATCTACCCGGGCGGTAGCTTCGATCCCCTTGGGCTGGCTGACGATCCAGAGGCATTTGCAGAGCTTAAGGTGAAAGAACTTAAGAATGGCCGTCTAGCAATGTTTTCCATGTTCGGGTTCTTCGTGCAGGCCATTGTTACAGGAAAAGGTCCTTTGGAGAACCTTGCAGATCATCTTGCTGATCCTGTCAACAACAATGCATGGTCTTATGCTACCAACTTTGTACCTGGAAAGTGAAACTAACAAGTCATGTTTAAACAAGCTTTCAATTTCACTACATTGAGCACATAGCTTGTTAAGTCACTGTTATAATTAATGAAACTATCTTGAGGAAGTTGCCGCTTTATTTACCCTTCAAAACAACAGAAAAAGTTATAAATCAGACACAAACCAGCAAGTAAATTGAAGTTTTAAGGCCACGTGCAGCACAAAGTTGAATGTGTATCTTATCATTCTCCATAAACTAGCAAATATAACAAAAGGGATCAAAACTATTGGGCAAATTTTTTTTAGCCATGTGACTAATTGCTCCAGTTTATACATTTAGGTACAAATAACTTACAGATACTAAAACACAATGAGTTTCTAGTCATTTCTCTTGGAAGATCGACTACTAATACCGCTTTGAAAAGAGACCATACGTAAAATCCTCAACATGGAGAGATGAAAAGACATGTTGATAAGCCCCAACTAGAACCATTTGAAGCCATAGACGAGTCAAGGAAGGAAAGGCAGAGACGAGTTGAGGGCCCACTTAATAACAACTCTTGAAAGAAAAAGACTGGGCTGGAAGCTCAGATTTGTATTATCAAACAATTGGTTGAGTAAAAGTACAGTGGCTGTCCGCCATGGGCTGAAACTTGTAAGAAAGAGCACAGGGCAGGCACAAGGGGTACGGGTTTAGTTGGATCATGTGGGCTAAGGGCCTCTTTGGTTATGGAGAGTACCTTGTTCAGGGGTATGCATTATTGTCTCGAGCAGTAATTGAATTTACAAGCTACCACATGTCAAGATTTCCTAGTTTCATATTCTGCCAGTATCACAGGATGTAGAAAACTCAATAATTTGCATGCCTCTTCCAGCTACAGCAATTTGATAATGATTCCTGGAGAAAAATAAAGACAAGAAACAAAGGTCAAACTAATGTATGATACGTTTCATTGGGTGTATTGAATTAAATGTTCTGCTAACCTGTCGCAGGCTCTAACATCAATGGCCTCCGGTTCTGGCACAGTAATGATCAAATGAGTATACTCAACTAACGTCCCCTGTTTCCGAAGTTGCCAACACCTGATCCGTTGATCAAGACCGGTAGAAAACACCCAAATTCCATCTGTCCAGACACCTATGCAGGGAAAGAAACATCAGATCTTCACTTCGTTTTTTAGGGAAAAAAAAAACTCACATTGATGCATGAAAAACTACAATGACACCTTATTGAAACAAGTTACAAAAAATATCTCCTGTGAGATTGTAATCACAAAAAAGATGTAATTGATGACACCATAATAAAGCTAAATGAATTGTAGACTCAATAAAATTTGCAACATGTTGGGCCTTGTCCTTGAAAATTTGATTGTCTCTCCAACCAAATTTTCCAAAAGAAAGCATGAATCTATATGATCTTCACTAGTTGCTCAAGAATGCTGCAAGATTTTTTATTTTTTTTTAAACAAGAAACAACTTTTCGTAATGCTTCAAATATATTTTGGGAAAGTTGTGAACGTGTTTAACTCAAAAGAACATCAGCCTTCATGATGAAGTGCATAGAACAAAACATATGTTCAGTATGTTCGGAGTTTGAGGCTCCTGTAACAAGGAAGGCAGGTTCCAATTTATAATATGAACTACAACCTTCATTGAACATGTGAAGTGTGAGTATAGGATGATGAAACAAACTAGGAATAGCTATGTTAGATTGGATTGAGTAAATATAAAGATAGGTAAAGCATTTTTCTTCATACGTTTTCATTTAAACCAAGAGGTCTAGAACTCTGAATCAACATTTAAAACCGTATCCAAAGTGTGAGATGCTGAGATTGATTTTACCTTTTATAGCGGAACTGTGAGCTGATGCAATTTTGTGAGACCTGAGGAACCTAACCATATATTTATGGTTATAGTTTTCATCACTATGAAATATAAACCTCTTTATGCCTTCTGATTCAGATTCCAGTATCTCAGAAATAGGGTGTTCGGAGAGCAATGATAAATCAAACGTAAGACATTGAAGTGCTTGATCATCACCACCACTGATCACATGGTATAAGAAACAATTATTAACACATTCAGAACTGTTCACAGCTGATACATGAAGACAATTCACGCCAGATTGATGGACATTGGTTAGAACATGAATAGGCAGTATTTCACTCAGCTCAGAGGAGGAATCGCCAGCGCTAAGAATTAGTTCAGAAGAAGTAGAACGAACAGGTTTAGCGCAAGCTGTATTGGCTTCCGATATGTCCACTTTGGATGAGCTTTCGCAAGCAACTTGATTTTGTATACTTGAGTTGTTATCGTCTCCACCTTTCTTAGTAACCAAATCTTTGCTTGGCCGACCTTTGGTCACAGTACTTAAAGATCTCCGCCTTCTACCACCTTGGCTTCCTCTTCCTGTTCGTGGCCGTTTCTGAAAATCAATGAACAATTCCTGATGAAGTGATGAGAGACGTCTCATGAATGCTTCAATATTTCCAGTCAGATCCCAAAATGCAATACTTCCATCAGTGGCTCCACTAATGACAATGTAAACATTCCCAAACAGGGTTTCTCTGTCTGAAATAAACTTTATTAGGAAATGGAAAAGGGAC
The DNA here is from genome assembly GCA_037832605.1 of Cyclanthera cordifolia. Classification (NCBI taxonomy): domain Eukaryota; kingdom Viridiplantae; phylum Streptophyta; class Magnoliopsida; order Cucurbitales; family Cucurbitaceae; genus Cyclanthera; species Cyclanthera cordifolia. Next base: position 5,352,014 of record JBBMEG010000018.1, read on the forward strand.
TCGAGGTATGAAATACTTAACAAAAAAAATCAATACGCTAATTTATAACTTTTTCTCTTTTTAGAGACCATGAAACTTCTCGTGCAACAGAACCACTCTCAATTCTCTCTAGACAAAAGTGTCATCCACCTGTCAGAGACCTTATGTAATAAATATGAAGGACAGGATGGTACTGTGATATATTTTTTGAATTTAGAATTGTAGTCTGGAGTTCCAAATATAAGAAATATGACTATAATATGACGATCAACCTACCAAATAATGAAGCAGCAGGCTATTTGGCTCAATTTTCAAACTGTTATGATTTATGTCAAGTAATTGCTAAAAGAAAATACATATCATTCATACTTCAGGTATACATCATTCATACTACTGATTATAAAAAACAACACTTAAACGATAATAAATACAAAACGAATGTATCTTTAACAAGAAGCATGATATTTTCCAATTACAACACATAGAAAGTGAAATAGACTCACCACCATTAGGCTGGAATTTCGGAAAAACTATGTGTTGTAGCGTCAAAACGGGTGATCCCACAGGAACCAGTGAAGCAACGTCAAACCTGCAGAAGAACTAATTAGAAAAATGACTGAAATATAAAGAAAACAAAAAATTTGCAATGCTAGTTAATCGTTTTTCTCATATTTACCACAATCGATGGGGTAAAATTAGAGCTCGAAGTGAAAGTGTGGCATCTGAACATGCAACAATGATGAAACAGACAGTAATCCTGGAGGCCAAAAAAAAGAGAGAAGAATGTTGATGAGAACTAAATTTAGAAGAAGAAAAAAGAATAACAAAGAAGAAAAACATGGAAAAAGCACATACCTTGAATCAAAATGTTTAACAAGAAAACCAGTAACTGACAAGTATCTCCAGTCATCTTCATATTTTTCTAATGGACAAGATTTAAGGCTCGATTCCTCTTTTTCTTGAAGTAATTTGGATTCACCATCAGGATTTATGATAGAAGCAGACTCGGTGTCATCTTTCCTTTTATTGTTTGAATTTCTATGGGAGCTGGAATTCTTGGTTGGCATATCCGTAGAAAGCCACTTGAAGGAAATTGATGAAGAAAATATGGAGGGCTCGTATGCAACTTTGCCGTTATGTTGGAAACAAGAATTTGTGCCTTCCATTTTCTCAAGCTTCCTATGCTTCTGTAGCCAAGAGGTTAATACCCGCTTAGCACCGGCTGAAATTAGTAAAATATGATTTTCTTTATAGTCTGAGTCAGATTCTTGTATATCTTTTACATTAGGCATACTAGCCCCATCCGATGAAATCAAATGTACTTTCGATATGTAACATAGGGATCTCACAGCTGATCCGCCAACATGCTCTCCAAGTAAATTTGAAGCAGACCAATTACTGGTGCCAGGAGTATACCTATACCATCATACGAGTGCATCAATAGCAGGACTCTAATCTAGTCTTAATACTATTTCTCTGGAACAAACTATTTTTCTGGAACAAGGAAAACTGGAAAGTAGCTTTATTTTCTTCAATAAGTTGAAGGATCTATAAATTATGTGGTAAACATGTCCATGCTTAGCAGTTTGGAGCTATATTCATCAAACATTAACCGGATCATTTTTTTTTATTTTAGTCAGATAGAGAAATATAATAATAAATAATAATAACAACATACCTAGTCAACCTCACAGTTCCATCTTCACAACCAGTTACAATCCAGCTAGATCTAGATGAGAAGTCAAGCTTGTTGTCAGCTTTAGGTTCAATGTTTTCAGGTATAAAACGTAAAGAATGCAGCTCTCTGCCATGGAATTGTACGTGCAAATTTTGAGGAAATATTTTTCTTTCACGGTCTGAAACCCAATATCTAAGGATATAAATAATTTCATCCTGAAGTAAAAACAAGAAAAGTCAAACTCCAAGGTGCAATCTTGTTATTATACAAAGAGAGATAACGGATATGAATGGGGGGAGGTGTGAAAAAACCTTGACATATGCAAAACAGTTCTTAAGTTCCGGTATATCACCAAGATAATGAGAATAAGGACGCCGCCATCCACCACACTGAATTTGTAATACCTGCTCCAATCCATGCTGTTTGAGATTCAAAAGAATAATAATTGCAAATAGTGTGCGAGTATGAAGAGATAGAAAGAGAGAAAAAACAAAACCTTTGATTCAGTAATTAAGTTCCATATAATGAAATCTGTGGATGCAAAGCCAGTTGCATAAAGATTGCTTGTCAAATCAAGAAAAGAATTTTGATCATAGACCAAAGACTGCACTGAAGTCAACTCCTTAACTTGTTTCATCCCTATAAACTCCAAAAGTTTCTGGTCTTTGAGTTTAACATATTCCATATGACATATGCATCCATCTGCACCAGTCTGAACAAGAGCAAAAGCAAGACTGTCAAGGTAAAAATTATCCACAAACTAATTGCATCAGAACAAAGATGACTTTAATCACCCATTCACAGTCGAAATTTGTTACGTAAAGTACAAAATATTATTGTATCCAATACACTTTTAATCTCTAGGATTCATATATCAATGAAACTTTTTGTTTCCCATCACAAAAGAAAAAAAGAAAAGAAACAGTGATCACAATAAAAAAACTATAAAGAAAAGTTTATCGTATTGTATCCAGAAAAGACGAAAGAAGGAATGCACCTTAATTTGAGTCAGGGACAATAACCGCTAGACTCTATGTCACTGAAGCCTATAACTTCGAGAATATCCTAAATCATATTAAACAAAGCAGTTGGGAATAGCGTTATCGTATGATATCCAAAATGCTAATTTTTCTGCACATTTTCTAAATGATTGGTAAACTACACGATCAGAATCATCAATATCTTTCCAGGCCTTAATGTAATCTCTCCACATCGAGTTTAGCATGTAGTAGTTGCAAGTGAGATATAAGAAAAACGTAGTTTAGTTAGCACCCTGGCACCTAATCATAAACTTAGTTCTCAAATCTCGAGGAAAAAAAACAACAATGCTACAGAAAATGAAAGAAGTCAATGTGCGTGATATAATACTAGCTTTTGTAAATGTCACGATGCTCCTAAAGAACAAACAAACTACATTGCTGACCTGATGTTCAAACTTCAAACAGCTTTTCAGTCTGTTTTTTCTAATCTCCATTGATACATAAAGGAAAAACTTAATGCCTAGATACCTAAAATATAGAGAAATTATTCAGCAAAAAGAAGAGGTAGTACCGAGTGTATTTCTGTTTGGTCTGAGTCTAATCTGGCTACTACAACACTGGTCACAGTTGATATACCATGAGCTCCTTTGAAGTAACAGGTTGGAATTCTCTTTACTTCCGCTACAATTGGACTATCAAATAATAGGTCCTTCGATAAAGGAAATAGAATAAGATTACCACGTACATCCCCACACACAACAATCTGCAAAATAAGTGCATTAAAAATTGAGGAAAAATTTACATCATTGTCCAAAATGCGTTGAATAATGAAAAAGCCAGCTTTTAGTAGGATAAATGGAAGTGCAAACTAGATCACACAAAAGTCCCCACCAACACAAACAACAAGAAAGAAAAGGGAAAAATCACAAAAAGAGGCCCTAGAGTAATTAGAGAAAAATATATTTTAAAAGAGTAATGAGGAGTACCCCAATGGAGGCATTAAAATGTGATAACCCGCAACGCAAATTTCCCCCAAAATCAATCAAATAATGGAAATACCAAAAAAGACAAAAGGGAAGAGCCATAAAGATGTGCATTTGCACAAAATGCACCACGCTAACTGGGTCAAAGATGGAAATTGAGGCTGTCTGAAATAAGGTCAAATGTATTCATTATTATGTCAGTTCTAAAACATGACAGCATCAATGGGAGGAACTCTTCACTTCACATAAAATTTAGAGAAGAGAAAATGCACCTCTTCCTCAACTGACGCATCCAAACACATAATCCTCAAGCCAAATGAAGATACATATTCTGCAATAAGAGATACATTATAATTTTCACCATTCTGAGAAGCTAGTACATGATCATTTAACCTCCAGAGTTTCAATACTCCTCTAGGATCAGCAGTAAAGATGTACCTACATAATAATAGAAAGAAATTACATTCAGCAAATGATATTCAAAACCATCATTGCTGTTCTTGTCAACAATACAAAGACCTAAAAGGTTGATATTGCTACATATTTTTTTTAGAGAAATCAAGGAATGATCTTTAGACTTCAAAAGAAAACCATTGCACATTCAATTTTCCTATAATTTTGGTCTTCAGAAAATCAATCAGTCTCACATCAATTGCATGTCTGCGCGGCATAAAAAGAGATGACAGATTCATCATTCTATCAAACAAAAATTCATGTCCAACACAGCTCATATAAAAGCCACAATCGATTGACATATCAAAGTTAATAAGAAATTGTGTTAACCTGAAACCAAGTGACTTGCACCAAAAGGTTCCTAAGAGCTGTCTCTCCATTTCAGCTGACCAACAAAATGAGATGTGAATTTTAGGGGCCTTTAAATTGCTTAGTACTTTTAAAACTGTCATTTTTCCAAGCCCATCTCCAAGAGCAACCCAATCCTCAGCTTCACAGGAAACTCGAGATGGACTTGAGGGCAATATATCCATACAAACAATTGGAACCTCTTCATTAACATGAACAAGCTTAGTCCACTTAACATCCATGGTTTCAGATGTTGTGGCATGGTACAGATAACCACGGTTGGTGGCAACATAGAGTGAAAATTCAGACGAGAACTGTAAGCAACGCACGTACTCACTTTTGCTGCAAAATTAAAGTAAATATAAACTGCAGTTGCCACTCCCAGCCTTACAAAAATTAAAACAAAATAAAATGATGAGTGAACAATAAATATCTACAACAAATCTTAAAGAAGCTCCTTGGAAAATGAACCTTACCTGTCCATAAGTCCGTTATGATCCAATGAATTTGGAATACAACTAGTGAAAAACTCTCTTTTCATACTACTGCTACTAATTTCAGCAGGGTCATTGGAGGTCCCAGGTAAAGAAGTGTTCAGCTGATGCACTTTAATAGAAGAATCAAAGCCAGCAGTAATAAGAAGAGAGGACATTGGATCATACAAACATCTCCATACACCTCTCCCTCTGAAGAAAGGGAAAAAACAAAACATGGGTGTGTCATGGAAACGCTCCCAAGATAATTATATAATATACGCATAAGAATATAATAGGAGAGAGTGGTAAATATGTCAACGTTCATAGACCTCCATAACCTAAACTAATAGGTAATGTCCCATTTGATAGTGACTTGATTTTTATTTTCTAGTTTAAAATTAAGAACATGATTTTCCTTTTTCAAAATTAAGCTTAGATTTCAAATATATTTGTAAGGAAAGTGAACAGCTTACAAAAAACTGACAGGAAATAAGTATAATCATGAAAAACAAAATGTTTATAAACAAGGACCTAAAGAAATTAGTTTCTCGATATGTATAATCTTGATGAGAAAAATGGAGAAACTTTGAGTACCATTTAATCTGTATATCCTTACAAAAATTATAAACTCTCTCTAACAAAATAAATTACTTCATCCCCCCCCCCCCCCCCCAAAAGAGAGAGAGAGAGAGAGAGAAGCAACAACTAAATGAGAATCTGATATTGCGAGCAAAAGCATAGCTCAACTAACATAAAGTATATGTTTACGACCAAGAAGTCATGAGTTTGATACTCCACCCTAATTGTTGTTAAACTCAAATGGGAATCTGATATTAGAGAAGAATCAAACTAAAAAGTATATAAGTTTTTTATCAACAATTTGAAGTAATGAGCACATATAGTACTAAATCATAGTATACAAAACTATTATAAAAATAGAAAACTCGCCACAACTCACATGTGCTCCTTTATCGTCTCCAACTGTTTGCCATCTAGTCCCCAAGCACGACAAGTACAATCTTCACCGGCAGTGATTATCAACTACAATGATAACCCAAAAGAACAATCAGTTAATCTACAAGAATAAACTAAGAAATACAACGAGAATTTTCTTTAGGTATAACTAAATAGAACTTAAAGTTGAGAATTCTGTAATAAAGTCCAAATAATGTAAGTGATACATTAAACTGCTTGAAAAATATGAAGTTGTGTGATAAGTCCAAATATGTGAGAGATTGTCTCTAGAATTTTTTTGATGACCCGGAAACTTGAAGCTTACGCACCTTTAAACCCGGGACAACACTGGCCCATCCCTAGGCTGCAACACTAGATACAACTGATGCATTGAGACAATAGAGGTGTCTACAAATTAATGTCACAGGTGAGTTTCGAACCGGGAATCTTGAGGGGAGCACACCTTTAGAACTCAAGCCTTTGACCACCGCACCACCCCTCGAGACATATTATCTATAGAATTTGGAACTACGCAAGTGATTTTTGGGATTGCGAAACTCTTAACTGGAATGAACATCACACCAAAAGAACTTGGATTAACCTTGTCTATTATTTCCTTATTTTCATAATAATAACTTTGTATTTATTGTTTTTTTATATGTGTGACTGTCGAACAGCTTACGTGCCGCTTGGTCCTCGACTATTGTTACTAGACATACTGTCTAACCCTACAACATTTTGATGTCAAGAAAACGCATAGAAAATTAATTCATATTTAGATGGCTACCATGGATTGAGTCCATCACCTCTTAGTTAAGGCCCTCCTGAGATTATTATTTAAAGAAAGCAAATTTTCCTTATTTCTAATTGGGGAAGAAACACAGCATCTCCCATTTGTGAATACAGCAAAAATATCAGTTCACCATGTTATTTTGCTTATGGTATTAGAGTAGTTTTAAAATACGATTTCGAGTTTTCAATAACAGACATGCTATCGCATAAAATGCATGAAAGAATATAAAAAATTATAGCATGTGATGAGGCTCACAGAATTATAGATACAGCAGTCCCAAACTCTGGCGTTATGGCCAAACAGCACAATAACCTCCCCAGGGTTATCTGCATCACTCTTTTCTGTATTTAGCCTCCATATGCGAGCACTGACGTTAAATCCAAAAAATAAAAAAAGATGTATTAGGATTCGTTCATGAAGATCAGAATTAGTGAAAATTTGAAAATCATGAAAAAAAAATTCACCTACGATCATCAGAAACAGAAACCAATTTGGACCCATCAGAAGACCAAGCAATGCGAAAGATCGAACCCTCGTGCCCAACAAGCCTACATATATGAATAGCCTCGTACTGCAAATGGTGAAATTGAAATTCATTGCTCTTTCCATCACGATCTTTCCCAGTACCTTTTGAAGGAACCACTTCCCAAACAATTATCTGTAAGAAGTGCAAAATGCTTAAATGTTAAATTTGAATGAAACCAAAAATAAAGAAATAATAGGAATCACGAGCATTTTCAAATATATATATATATATCTAATATATTTGGTACACTATGCATATGGGAGAACAATCAGTTGAAGCAGCACCCTACAGCTTTGATGCACCTTAATTATAGTTGTTGAGGGAGGCTCAACATTCAAAATCTCCATTCTCCATAAACAAAATTAAAATGAAATAGAAGGGAAATCTGAATTCAAAATTATATATTAAGAAATATGAGTTCTGATACAGAGAAAGATTAGGCACCTCATTAAAAATAGTACCAGATGCAACTCGAAGAGTTTCAATATCGACACCCCACAACCGCATGGAGTACAAGAGGCACCTCTCTAGTAAACATATATACAAACATAATCAGAAGCAGAACAAATTAAAAGGAACAAAAAAAAAAGTTTGGCACCAATATCTCAGAATCAATGAAACAAACAGAATGAAACACGAATTCATTTGAACATTGGCATAGAGCTCTAACCTGGTGATTCAACTTCAAGAATCATTCTAGATTCACAAGTATCCCAAAAATGAACAGAGTTATCACTGCATCCAATGGCAATATAACCACAGCTATAAGCACCTGCCAAGGAAGAAGAGTCACGGCTCTACTCCCGATCAATATTTCAAAGTTAATACTAGTTAAGCCACTTTCACAAATGATTCTAAACTAAACTGATACCTTTAAGAAGCAAGCATCCAAGACCCAATGATTGAACCTCGGCAAAGAACATAACGGAACCAAATTCACACATACTTCAGCAACCATTTCAACGCTAATACGAAATAGCTTGACTCTTTTTTCACCAAAAACAACTAGAACAAAATCAAGCTTAGTAAAAGACGGTGCTTCGCTGAAATTCAGAGAAATTGAAGAAATCCCATGAACGCGAATCCCTTCAAATACTCGAAACGATTCTATCATCTTTCCAGAATCCAAATTGTACGTTAGTATCTCGGAACCCGACCCTGTGTTTTTCAATCAGTAAATAGCAGTTCGCTTATGAACTCAATGGAGATTGTGGAAATACAACATTAAAAAGATTGGAAAGAGTATGAAGTACCTGCGAGAAGAATTGGGAGAGAGGAGATTTGCGGAGGTAAATGGAGGAAACAAAGAGCTGAGATTTCTCCAAGGTACTGTTCGCTTTGCAAATGCCACTCGGTCTGTTCTTCCTTTACCGCCATTGAAGCTTACGTTTTGCTGCTGTTACTATCGGAGATCGAGATTCAGGTAAGCTTCTTCTCGGCTGATCAGTCGGAAAATTATGGCGATTTTCAGCTGCAAGTTTTGAACTTGGGAAGTAAGATGCATGAGGAAAAAAAAAAACAGGGAACCGCGGAGGGGTTAACCTAAAAACTAAAAAAAAATAATAAAAATAATAAAAATATTTCTTTTTTTGATAATTGTAAATTTTGTATATATAATTCTAAAAAATAAAAAAATAGTAATAATAGACTTAATCTTATACTTTTAAAAATTAAAATCTAGTTCTTATGATCGGTAGAAAATTATAATTTAGTTTTTTTATTTAAAAAATCAAATTTTAATCTATATATCATTTAATAAAATCTAAAAAAAAATCAGAGGTCGTTCATAATTGTTGGTGAATAAATTATGTATAAATTAATTTTTAGACAATTTTACCCTTAAGTTAAGGGCTCGAACCTAGAATCGAGAGAAAGCACACCTCTCAAGCTCAAGTCTTCCACCAACTGCGCCACCCCGTTGGGGACAAAAACAAATTTGTTAATATACATAATAATATATGAATAAATCTTTTGTAATCATATTCTGACGGTAGTTTTAAAATAATAATAATAATAATAAATAATTATAATCTTATGCGTATCTATTGAAGCTAATTCCAAGTGTTCATCAGATGATTTAGCTAAGAATAAAAATTAAGTTGAATCCATCAACGTCTTCTGCATGTGTTTATTAAACATCTTTAAATCTTAGCTAGGAATCGCTTTGTATTTTAATTCATATGGAGTGTTTGGTTCAACAATGGTCGGAATAATTATAATAATAACTGGTTTTTATGAGATTTTTAAATATTTATTGTAAAAGTTCATTTACAATAGTTTGACAAAAACTCGAAACAAACACTCCCGGTTTAAAATTTTGTAAGTGGAAACGAAAAATGTTGCTAGAGCAATTGCGGAGAGCAAGACCATGAATCATCTAATTGACACCATCGAATAAAATATTATCAAAGCGTGTAACATAGAGTACTTCTCATGGCTTGTCTACCAAGAGAACGTCTCTAAATAAATAGTGTTTGTTTGGAGTTTTTATGAAACTACTAATTAAATGAATTTTTATAATTAGTATTAAAAAAAAATTATCTAAACGAGTTATTACTGTACAATTTTGCCTTCAAAAACTATTTAAAATAATCATCATTAATAACCATTCAAAACTTATCGGACGACAAATCCTACATAAACTCGTGATGCTGGTGTTAAACTGACTAAAACTAAACAATTTAACAATTGTGTCACCAATCATTTTTGTGTCAAATAATAGATTTGTAAACGATAAAGTGCTTACAATTTGTAAGTTTAATTATGATAGCCGCTTATTTAAAAGTTAGCTCGCAACGAATTATTCTCTTATCCAAATTTAATAAAATTAATTGAAATTTGTTATCTTCTAACGGTGCGCTATTAGATCAAATGACAAACATAATATTGAGAACAAGATGACCTTCTCGGGAAAAAAAAAAAAAAAAGTTGAATTCACGAAGTAAGAGCAGTTGCCTATAAATAAATATTTGTTCATATTCATAAGCCTGGGGAGCTGATAACCACACATCTACAGTTCCCTACACATGAATATAGTGTGTGTATGCGTGTATATATATATTATAAAAATTATGCCATTGCATTTTAATATTGTATTAAATAAAATAAATAAATTTTTTCTCAAATGCGGGGATAGCTCAGTTGGGAGAGCGTCAGACTGAAGATCTGAAGGTCGCGTGTTCGATCCACGCTCACCGCAATTATTTTTTATTTTTTTGTCATTTTTTATGTCGGGCCAAAATTGCAAATCCTTTTAGCCTATGGGCCCTAAGAATACTTGGAAACGAGGTTCGAGCTCATGATTTTTGGTCATTAGATACACACTTATATTATCAAGCTATTGCTCTTATTAAAGCATTTTAAAATTGGTGTTCTACCTCTGGCTTAATTGCATTTGGATTTTCAGGTAAGAAAGTGAGACAAAGGATATGAAGTATAATCTCTGAAAAAAGTATTTATGTAACAAGGTTCGAGAGAGAATTTTGTACGACTATAGCAAATTTTTACATAGTGAAACTTCATTTTGTTCGTAGTTTTTTCTTCCATTTTGAAGTTTTTCATTGTAAATTATGGTGTTATTCTTAGTTTTTATTTTCTTTGTTTGTTTTTACTTATTCTACGGTAATTATAAAATATTTTTTCTCTCAACCATTGGTATCAAAGTTGTCGGATAGTAGTTTTTAAAATTTCTAGGTAAAGTTTATGGTTACAACATTATCTTAACTTCTACGTTCAAAAAATAATATTTGAAACAAGATACAATTGGGTGTTGTGATTAATATGGTTCATTATTGGCGGATTTGCTAAGATGCATCATAAATGATAACCTCCCTCTCTAGAGAACAACTCTTGAGCCCAAAGTGTAATCACACAAAATATGCATACCTTTCTCACACAACCTTTCTATTTATAACTAAAATCTCTAACCTACTCTCTAACTAATTGCCTTAATACCCTTCGTATTATTTATAATTCTTCTAAGGCCCAACCTCTTCGATACCCGCCCCCTCATATTATTAAAGGATTCTAACATTGTCTTCCTCTTTATTAGTCCTATTCTTGCTCCATTTACCATTCAAAGTCATCCTTGAGTTATTTTAATCTTGAAATTGTTTTGATTATACCAGTACATTTCCAATGGTTTATAAAATATTACACCAGCCAGCCATTTTGAATTATTATAGAGAGAGAAATCTAAAATGATTTGACAAAAGCTTGGGGAAACAATTTTGGCAGAAGTGAGTATTTTGCCTTCACTATGAGTGCATATACTCCATAACAGGGGACGTGAATCACAGCTAAGCCAATGTACCTGTCATGAAAATACACATTAAAATAAATAAATACAAATCAAAGGATTAAATATCATAATCCATCAACTAAAAATTGGGTTCAAACTCCTACAATCATCATATTCTTCCTACTAATGGTAATAGCATTTAGTTAAATAAGGTTTGTTTATATTGGTTGATG
>JBBMEG010000018.1:5376538-5387667 GCA_037832605.1 Cyclanthera cordifolia
TGGACACTTTCATTTAAGACTTATTTGTTTCAAGTTGGTAGAGGTCGTCAACAACAACATCTACTGAAGATGTATGTACTAAAATGAAAAACAAAAAGGAAAGAAAGAAAGAAATAGAGTGAAGAAAAAAAGAAGATAAAAATTAAAGTATTTTGAGATTGTTTAAGGTAGGTTTATAAATTATGATTTTTGTGGTTTTAGTATACATGTAAAGAATGATCAAGATTTTGATCTTTATTGGATTTAAATGGCCTCATGTAACTAACTACGTGAGTTAACTTTATATTCATAGTTAGTATATTTTTTTTACTATTTTGAATTTTATATTTTAATAGTATATCATATAAAAATTATAATAAATAACGTGTCCTTGACGTGTCCGTGCCCTACATTTTAAAATAATGACGTGCCTACGTGTCTGTATCTCGTGTCCGTGTCTGTGCTTTTTAGCTTCTAACAATAGCGCTTGGTCAACCACACTAGTGTAAACTTGATGATCATTAGGTCATGGTTTGAGTCCCTCGCGCCATTATTGTAAATGCAAGAAAAATAAATAAATCTCCCTTCTCAATTTTATGATACTAACTGAGAAGCGAAACAATGGGAAAGGGGATGAACGAATGGGGTTTTGAATACAATTTTTCTTTCAACATCAACGAATGGACAATTTCATTATCGAATACTAGTTGTGGCGGGTGGTGCGTGTCCTTATCGTTGTGAGTGAAGTGCAAGCCGTGGAGGTGTGTGTATGGTTTTTTAGTATGTTTCTAGGGAAGACGAAGATGGGATAAACTTGGTTTAAATTCTTCTTTTCTATGGTTGTTATTGTTCATAAGTTGCAAGGAAAAGAGAATATTCAAAGAGAGGCCAGTTTTCAAGTTAGGGGGTTTAAAGGGCTCGAATACGGGTTGTTGGATTCGTTTAGTTGTACCTAGTCGTTAGGGCTGCCAGGTTTGAGTCCGATCCACTCTTTCAAGCCCTAAATTCGAATAATAATGCCTAATAAAAGTAGTGTAAGAAGATTTCCTACATCCATTGTCGAATAGTCAAATTCAATTACTCACTGAAAATACAAATTGGAGGAAACCCTTAAGCCTCACCAAATGCTCTCAATCTCTACTGTCCCTCTCTCAAAAGAAATTCACCCCATAAGGATGCTTAAATAGACAATCTCAAATTAGGTTACAAAAAACCCTAATTCACAAGGCGTACAATAAGAGAATACAAAATCAACAATATTTAACTTATGGGTAAAAGGTTAAATAAATAAAATTTCCTAATAAATGATGTGAGTCACAAAATCACAACAATCAGCTAATTAACGAGCATATAAGACAACCTAAAAAATACTCTTTGTTGACAGTTAATGAAATCACAAGCTATATGAGTATCAACATACTCATAATTTTTCAAAATGTTTGGTGACTCCATATTATCTTTCTTATTAGGCAATTTTTCTTTACTTTTCCGAATTGGGTAGTCATACTTAATATATTCTTACTTTTTACAATAATAACAAGTAACCTTATAAATCCGATTCCTATCGAGAGTTGATTTATAATAAGACTTACTTGAACTACTAGACTGTCCTTTAACCAAGAAAGCTACATAATCATTTTTCTCAACCTTCAAGAATTAAGGTAAGTTTAAAGAATCTTTAGACCTTAAAGAATCTAGAAGGATATCCAAGGTAAGTTTACCCCTAACCTATTTTAACACAGATTTGATTTCCTTAAACATATCAAGCAACGAATTAAGTAGAATAATAACTTGATTTTCATAAATTATTCCTCGTAAAGTAAATTTGAGTAAAAAAAAGTATGAATCAAGTCGATAGCTTGAGAGAAATTTTTTCAATACAAGTGAATTATTTTAATAAAATATTCATTGTTTTGCAAGTATTGCCAATTATATTCTTAGTGTGAAACTCATCTCATAAAATGTATTTGTTTCAAACTTTTATAGAACCATTATCAATAAGCTTTTATAATCATCGTTTAAATAATCTCATTCCCAAACAAGTTACTATTATAATTTCTCATTCAAAATTACTTAAAAAAGTCCACAATTTTAATCACTTAAAATAATTACTCACACAATTATTCATCGAAATAGGATATTCATTATTATGTGTGCAGGTGACCAAATTTCATTTAACATTTTACTATAAGTTGGAAATAAATTAACTTAAAATTAATCATTCATATACCAAATTCCGTATAAAAATTCATCATGTCAAATGATAAAATGTGAAAAAGAATTCCCTATACTATTATTATGTTTTTTTTTTTTTTCAGTAAAATAATAAAAGAATTATATAGTGAAATATGTCAACAAGGATTGGAGGTTTCAATAATTGCAACCACAAACCAATTGGAAAATGGTGGTTTAATGTGAAACATTAATTAATTAATATAAGCCATTATGAATTTTCAGCTTTTCTTGTGACTAACCTATAAACCAAAAAGTAAAATTAGCACTTTAGATACTTTATATGTTAATTCAAATCTTTATTTTTAAAAGTTTAAATTGTTTAATTTCATCAAATCATAGTGTGACACTAGGCAAGTTAATTTATCTTTAAAAAGAAAAACTATCAAGTTAAGATTGATAAAATAATTTTGCATCAGCTGCCATATTTGTTTACTAATTCTTTAGATAAACACCATAATCACGATGCGTATTTTGAGAACCCAAAAACCTAAATAACCTAAATCAATTCAATTCAATTTGACGAGTTGAGTTCAAATAAATGAAAAATTAGAGATTAGGTTAGTTATTGGGTTGACTTAAAATTAATTTGCATAACTCGAGCTAATCCAAAATTTATTATTAATTTTAAAAAAAAAAATATTTACCTACAACATAATTTTATTTTATTATTATCTTTAATTTTTTTTTTGTTTTCTAAAAAGCTTTTACATATTCTTTATAATATATATAGTGATATAAATTGAAGTTAAATGATTAATTAATGTTATTATGTAGAATTTTTTGTTTGAATTTAAAACAAAAACGATATAAGATGGTAGGTTAGTGAATTGGGTTGAGTTGGATTAAGTTTGATCATATCCATAAATAGGTTGGATTGGGTTGAAAAATTGACTACCCAAAATTTTGAGTTGATCCAAAAATTTTCTTCTACTCAAACAAATCTAACCCATGTATACCCGTAATGATCACATAAAAAACTCCAAAGCATAAGAGAGGGAAAACCCACTATAAGAAAATCTTGATTAGGTTAAAATCATCAATGTGAGGCAATTGGATTTGGCTTTTTATGAGAGGGAAAGAAAACGAGCCATATTATTCTTGAAAATGGTGCTTAGTTAAGATGGAGTACTCACGTTTGATTATAATTTGTGAATTAAATATCCACTTCTCACATTTTGAATAATAGAATCACTTATGGTGTATTTGGGATAGAGGATTTTGGAAATTTGGTTAGCATCTTGGGACGAAATTGAACTGGACCAAACTTATCCAATAAATCGGTTCGTTTTTAGAACTATATTGGATAATTCCATTTGATAATTTAGAAAACTAAAATATAGTAGTTCGATTTTGGTTATTGATGGAAGAACCAACAAAAAAGAAAAAAAAACAAACCGGATATATATAAAAATATTATAAAAATAAAAAACTTATTGAGATTTAGATGGGATGGAAGAAGAAATTTAAAATGTGAAATATAAAAATAAAAAAATAGTATAATATTGTGATATTTATGAAAAAAATGTTATCTTTGGTTCGTAAAATAAAACTTCATAAAATCAAATTGAAAATGAAACAAAAATTGAAAAATGAATCAAATTCTTATTTGAAAAAAAAAACGAACTGAACCAAATAAAAATTGGACCAAATGGTTTTGTCATTTATTAGATATCAGTTTGGATCCAATTATTGAACAATCGAAAATATTAATTCAGTTGTCAATTTGGGACCAAATCGAACATAAATCAAACCGAAATCACATTTAAATTTGATAAATATTGATCTTGTTTGAATTGAGAGATTACAAGGGATTGCATCAAACACCCTTGTTTGAATAGAAAGACTACAAATACTCATGACAGAAAACACACAGAGTTGTTAAATAGAAGTGAAACATTTATTTGAGTTTATGAAGATTTTTGTACAAATTTCTCAGAGCTGCTCCATTCCGACATTATCAACTTTGAATCTTGTTGAGAATAACGCATTCAAAGTAATAAGCAAGAAAACCTAATTTGGTCAATTTGAGATACCATAAGAGGTTTTAAAAAAATGGAAAGGTGTTTGAGTGTGAAATCATAGAGTAAACATCTCGAGTAATTATAAAGGAAAAATTATTTTGGATGATCAAAAATTTGAGTTTTAATAATAGTTCGTTTGGACGTGATTATTTGTAAAGAAGTTGATCATTTGGATAATATTTTTTGTAGAATAATTCTAGACAATAACTTCCTTGATGTTGTTAGAAATGAATAATTATTCTGAGAATATTAAGATTAAAAAAAGTGTCTCATATTGGTTCGAAAAGGGGAAGATCATGGATATATAAGGTGATGACAACATTTTGAATGATATGATATTTTCTTTGGGTGAAAGCATAAGGGAAACTATAAGATTTGTATATCAATGTATTGTTTGAAAAAAAATATTTATTACTATTATTTTTTTTAGTATAGTTGAGAGAGGGCACCACTGCTCTCTAATAAATTAATGTCAAATACCAATTTTCAAGATCAAACGTGACATGATCTTAAACTAGATTAACATAAAACGTATCACCAATTTTTGGATGTAAAAAAAAAAACCTTAATTTTAATAACTGATTAATATTTCCAAACAAACAATGGAAAGCATTAGGGCTAAAATGGTAATTTGGGAGAAAAAAATAATGAAGAATAAGCAAGAGTGAGAGATTTGTTTTTGAAAGTGGAAAAGTGGGGACAGGGAGGTTTGAATGGTCAAAAAGAAAGAGACTATGAAAAGAAGAGAAAAGTTTAAAACCAAATAAAAAGAAAAAGAATAATTACACATTAATAAATTAATTCGTTAATAAAAAAGAAAGCTTTGAATTCAGCTCTGTCGTTTCGTTGACTGTCAAACAACCCAAAAAGCCAAAGCCAACACCATTATCCACCCAACTCATAATCACATTTTTTCAGAAAAAGCAGTTCTAATTTCTTCTCACAATCCTCTCTTTTATCTTCCCAATCCGCTCAAGCAAATTAGATCAGACTCCATTTTCACATACCCAATTTGTTGTCGTTTTCGTTATTTCTGTTGTTCTTCGTGTTTAAGAACACCCGCTTGCAGAAACCCATCAATTGGAACCGGGTTTTGTCTGGAAAATCCGACCCGTTTGTGCATTTGAGCTGATCGGTAATGGGTTTCCTCTGTTTTGCTCATTCGTTGATGGGTTTTTTGGATCTCTTTTAGGTTTTGATCATGGGGTTTTGTTTGTTTTGATTTATCATATTAGGGTTTGTTTGATCTCTTCTTTTTCTATCTTCTGACGTTTGTGAGATATGTTTATTTTTATTTCTGTGTTTGATTTTGCCTGAAGTTTGTCGGAAATTGAATCTGGGTGTTCTTGGATTTGGATTTTTTTTTTTTTTGTCTGTTTCTCTTTTGGTTTTCAGATTCATGTCTTGGCCGATCGTGTTGTATGAGTTGGTTATTAGCTAGGGTTTGTTTATCTCTAGCACTTTTTTGATTTATGGGTAATATCTTGGCTGATGTGATACTTTATGTGTATCCCTTTTGTTTGAAATTTCTCAAAGTCTAGATTGTTAGTTGTTGCTGTTTAGGCTTGTGGAACAACATGGTACTTGTTGAATTTGCTCTAGTTTTTAGGAGGGACTTAAGAAATTGAAACATCATGGGATCGGTTCATGATAACTACCTGCCTAAGAATTAATTGTTTTTTACGGGTTTCCTTGATTGTCAAATGTTGTTGGGTGAGGCGATCTGCATAGTAAAATAGTTGAGGTGCACGTAAGCTCGCTGCGTGTATAAGAAAATTGCTCTTCGCATACTGTATGATTTTTCTTTTAGCCTTTTGGGCTAAAGAGTTCTGT
Organism: Cyclanthera cordifolia; assembly: GCA_037832605.1. NCBI lineage: Eukaryota > Viridiplantae > Streptophyta > Magnoliopsida > Cucurbitales > Cucurbitaceae > Cyclanthera > Cyclanthera cordifolia. The sequence continues at coordinate 5,382,607 of JBBMEG010000018.1, forward strand.
CAAAATATTTGTTCATTGTTATTTAGAAACTTTCTGTTTTTGGAGCTACTAGCTTCACATCATCCATTGAGATTTATTATTGCTTTCTGTTTGAAGACAGATCCTCTGTTCTATGAAAGAATTTTGTTGGATTCCTTTGTATGTTATGTTTCTTTTTGCTTCTTCTTACAACTCTACTGACTCTTACAAGCTTCTTTTACAGATAAGCGATTGTATTTGGATCAAAGACGTGAAGTTGTAAGGATATTTGCTGCATATATAGTTCTTGAAGCAAATGACATCAGTAAGCACAGTTCCAGCTTCTGCGTTAAGGCACCGTGGTGGAAGTACAATTGGTGTTGATAGATTGCCTGATGAGATGAACGATATGAAAATTAGGGACGATAAGGTACCCGGGGCCGGTGCTAGTTAAAATTTACTTTGTTCTTTTGCTTATAAGTTTGTAAAATACAGTTTTTCTAATATATGATTGGATTCATAGGAAGTAGAAGCCACCATTGTTAATGGAAACGGTACCGAAACTGGCCATATAATTGTAACAACCATTGGTGGAAAGAATGGCCAGCCTAAACAGGTGAACATCCAAAACTTTGCCCTTGGGATTAACATAATTTAACCTTTTGTACTGATTCCTTTTCCTTTTAAACTTGTTGTAGACTATCAGTTACATGGCCGAGCGCGCTGTTGGACAAGGCTCTTTCGGAGTTGTTTTTCAGGTATGTTGTTTGTTCACTGCTTTACAAGCCTTTAGTTGTTTGCTAACAGCCGATGGTGATTTTCAATTTTTATTGTTAAGAAACAAGATATATCATTAATTTTCATTTGCAGGCTAAATGCTTGGAAACTGGTGAAACCGTTGCGATTAAAAAGGTTCTTCAAGACAAGAAGTACAAGAATAGGGAGCTGCAGACCATGCGCCTTCTTGACCATCCGAATGTTGTATCACTGAAGCACTGTTTCTTCTCAACAACCGAGAAGGATGAGCTTTATCTTAACCTTGTTCTTGAATATGTCCCCGAGACTGTTCATAGAGTGATTAAACATTATAACAAGATGAACCAAAGGATGCCGCTGATTTACGTGAAACTCTATTTTTACCAGGTTTTGCCAAAAAAACCCTTTTCGTTTTTATGTATATAGGGAAGCCAAGATTGATTCTTTTTGATAGTATCTTTTCGTGCTGCTTTAATGCTTTCTTTTTTGCGTTTTTTTCTTTCGATGCAGATATGTCGATCCCTTTCGTATATCCACAACAGTATTGGAGTATGCCACAGAGACATTAAACCTCAAAACTTACTGGTGTGTGTTCATTCTGTCTCCCGTGCTGATTATATTTAGATGGCTAATTTGTTTCTACTATTTCAAAACCGTCAACCAGAGCAATAGCTTAGTGACATGACATGAGTGTGCGTTTGAATTCCCCAACCCCAATTGTATTGAACTAAAAAAAAAGAAAATTGCTTGATTGCCATTTCCTTCTTGCTGATTGCTTTTACTTTCTTTTCTTGATAGGTTAATCCACATACTCACCAACTCAAGCTTTGTGACTTTGGCAGTGCAAAAGTCTTGGTTAGTCTCATTTTTATTTTTGGAAAATAATTGATGCTTTTCGTGATCCGCTCCTGACATCAAGACTATTTTGATATTCATATGGCAGGTTAGAGGTGAACCAAATATAGCGTATATCTGTTCTAGATATTATCGAGCACCCGAACTTATATTTGGTGCAACCGAGTACACCACAGCCATCGACATCTGGTCAGCTGGTTGTGTTCTAGCTGAATTACTTCTTGGACAGGTTCGTAGAATTTTGCACGCTATTGTTGTATTACTATTGTTTTCATATACAATTCTAAGAAGTGTCCTGGTGCTTTTTCAGCCACTATTTCCCGGTGAAAGCGGAGTCGACCAGCTTGTTGAAATAATCAAGGTACTGTTATCTTTAATTTAAGGGCTTCTCTCTATTTGCAAGGGTTTTTTTTTTTTTTTTTTGAGTTTCACTTCAATTGTTAATTTGTCAACACTTGCAGGTTTTAGGAACCCCAACCAGGGAAGAAATTAAGTGCATGAACCCTAATTACACAGAGTTCAAGTTTCCCCAAATTAAAGCTCATCCATGGCATAAGGTACTTACAACTTTACATTGTGTTTGTATGTAGGTTCATTCTTTTAAACAATTTACCATTTTAAATAATCATTGTTGTATTATCCACAACATCAGATATTCCATAAGAGAATGCCTCCAGAAGCCGTGGATCTCGTTTCGAGACTTCTTCAATACTCTCCGAACCTCCGAAGCACCGCGGTAAGTAGAAAGACTCTAAATTGTTAGTACATGAACCCGAATAAACCATTTAGCTCCCCGAGTAATATTTGTTCCACGTCTATGCAGTTGGAGGCTTTGATTCATCCGTTTTTTGATGAACTCCGTGACCCGAATACCCGTCTGCCGAATGGACGTTTCCTCCCTCCATTGTTCAACTTTAAGGCTCACGGTAACGACGAAAGAACTATTCCCAAACTACTTTAATGACTACTAATGAATCCATGATTAAAGATATTCATGTCAATTTGTTTCAATTGTGTTGTCTATCAGAATTGAAGGGCGTACCCCTCGATATGCTCGTGAGGCTCATTCCAGAACATGCAAGGAAACAATGCAATTTTTTGGGTTGTAACACGGTCGGGTCTTGAACCCTGCAGAGACATAAAAAGCATGTAGAAAGTAGTAGCTAGCATGAAATTGCAAATGTATTTGTTACTTCTTCACAGTTTAATTTGTTCTCGTTCCCCATTATTTTTATTTTTCCATATCGATCGATCGTCGCCCTCGTCATCGTCTCACTGTCGAAATCAGGTTGAGAGAAGGTTCTGCTTGGTATGTTCTTAATACCTGAATGGATAATACAACAGCCTTTGATTTGTAGTTAACCAAAAGATTGTAATTCTTATTGCAAATGAACATAACTTTGGAATATGCTTAAAGCAATTTTGCCACTCAAATTACCATGTGATGAAGATTTGTTCATCTTGACTCTGTTCTTAGTTGAATGTTCTCTTAGTTGCTTTGATCATGAACCATCTTGTATCAAAATTCTTTCTTCTTTGGTGGGTGTTGAACAACTCCAAGAACTTTGAACCTTTTAGGTCAAAAGATCCAAGTTTGTTTTTTGATTTTCATTTAAATTTTTAGTTTTTTATGGAAAGATAAAATCAAAAGATTTAGCATTGTAGACTTAATTTTGTGGTTTGTAATGAATTAAGTGGTTGCTATTAAAAATTAGTTCCTCAAAAATAATAATTTACTTTTAACCACTAATTATAAATTAATCAAAATAATTATTTATTTCTAACCACCCATTTTTAATTAGTTATTGCAAATCATTTATTTATAATCTTTCATTTCTAACCTTTTAAAATAATCACTATTTTATTATCACATTTTACTCTAAAAAAATTATGAGAACAAATTATTAACTTCAATTCTACAAACTCAATTGGCACTAGTTTTTAACATATACTCGATCAATAGTTCGAGTTTCCCCAATCCTCATTGTTGTATTGAAAGAAAAAAAACTTCGACTCTACATAATCATAATCCATATTACAAGCTATTAATCAAATTTCTAATCACTCAAAATAATCTCTCATTATAATTACTCAAAATAATCACTCTACAGTTTCACATCCAAACACTTTAAGAGAGATTTGTTGAAATCTATGTTGTTGTAATAAAGAACTGTCAAAAGAGTGTTAGGCTGGTCGATTGATCGGTCGGCCCATAAAATCATTCTTATTCGAAACTTGTATTATAGTGTTAGATATTGTTTGTAAAAATGTGAAAAATGTTTCAAAGAGGCTTCAAAGTTTCTAGAAATGGAGAAAGTTTCAATGGTTTTGAAACTTTTCCTTCTATTTTCAACAATAGAATATCTACAAAGTCTCAATTAAATAAATTAATCTAATTTGGTTGAAACTTTCTTATACAATCCCTAAAATATTGTTGAATTTAAAAAATATTAAGTTGAGATTTTTCTTAAATGAACAAAGTTCAACATTATTCAAAGCTAAAAGAAACAATCAATTTCAATCATGGTTACTTATTCTTAACATCAATGTCGAACTCGGTTCAACTTGCTCATAATTACAGTTCGTATAGTAATTAGCAACCTCGTACTGACCCGTTACCCGTTCGGGTTGGAAAAGTAAAATAAAAAATAGAGTAGCTAGGGTAGTGGGTAGGTGATGAGGAAGAGTGTGATGATATTATTATTGTTTTTGGTACAAAGGTGAATGAAGGCAAAGACCTTTAGAAAAGAGTTTTGAGTATATAAAAAGAAAAATGGGTAGGCAAAAGAGGTAGCCGGCCTTGTCTTATATTGTAACTTTGGTCCCCTATTCTATATGACTTGTCACACTTTCCGCTTTTCTTCAAAGCTACTTAGGTTTGAATATTCCTATAATATAATGTTATATAATGTAATATAATATATAATATTTTCATGGGTATTGTTTGAGTATTCCTTAGAGCGACATTTAGAGGGTAGCTATTTTAACTCGACTAATGTTTGACATATTGATTATAATAAATAGTAAGTTTGCCCATAACGCAATAACTATTAGATAATATAAGATTTTATCTCAAAATTAATAATAAAACGAGTGACCTCATATCTTATCTTATAAGATGTGGTCTTCACGTTTCCAATGTAAGATAAAGACGTGAATAATTCAGAAAACAATTTCTCTGTCGTTTCACATAATCCATATGCTCTATTTGAGATTAATTGTTTTAATTTCCTTGTTTTAGTAAATTTGACCTCAAACATTTATTATAATTTCTTTTATAACAAATTTCACCTAAAATATTTATCATAATATCTATTAACTTGTATATTTAATACTAATTCATAATTCATAATAATTTATTGAATTCTCCAAAAACGAACATTGTGTTTTGTGGCCAACAAGAATAATGACTCAACGACATTAGTGTTTACCAAATGATCAATTGGTCATGAATTCGAATCTTTCGCCCCAAATTTGTGTAACTCAAAAAAA
>JBBMEG010000018.1:5405791-5416144 GCA_037832605.1 Cyclanthera cordifolia
AATCTCCCTTTGTATTCAAAAAAAAAAACTTGTACAAAAATATTAAAAGTGAACTTAGAGAACTTATCTCTTGTAACGTATTTTTACACTTCTTTGTTTTTTTAATAAAATATGTTATGAAATCAAAACAACAATCAAAGAAATGAGTAAAGAGAAGCAAGAAAAATAAATAGATTTACGTTATTTATTAATGATGTGACGGAAATATCTATGGACATGATTAAGAATGATTTATTTTAGAAGAGAGTATATACAAAAATGTTGATCAAGTGGGCTAGGATTTCACTAGGAGTTTATATAGTGCATCCCATAAAACTCTATTACAATAAAATCGGTTAAATTACATAAAGGCTCTAATACGAATACATAAACCAGGTTACAATTTCGTCTAGGTTTCACCATATTGCATTCCTTCGAATTCCTCATCGAGACGTCGCCTCTGGACCCCGACTTGCTGATCAGCCAACAAGACCCCTACTAAGTAATAGTGGAACATTATAGTGTTGGGTTTTTAAAAAGAAGCTTGGAAGTCAGAAGAACTTTAAGCTTTGTATGTACTGACTTTCTACGGTATTTAGGGAATGTTTCTCCCAACAAGATATTGATAAGGATGACAACTCTACCAAAATCTCCACATTGAAATGATATTGTCCACTTTAGGCATAAATTCTCATAGCTTTGTCTTTGGTTTCAACCAAAATACCTCAATCAATGGAGATAGTTGTCATCAGTTATATATACCCATGAGCTTCGCCTCTTCTAACCAATGTGCGACACTTTGTTTACCTCCAACACTTAGTTCAAGACATATCTCAACAAAATGTCTCATCTGAACAAAATGTTTGATGTAATGTTTTGTGAATCAGCTAAGCTAATGGGTGCATTCCACTCAACATTATTCTTCTTTTCATTCTCTTTTAAATTCATAGAAACAAATGGACATTTATCAATATAATCTTTCATTGAAGACTAATTTCAACTTTTGCATAAAATTGTACACCCACCACACAATTTATTTAATTATGGTCAACTAGTATGTCCAATCCAACCTTCAATTTCTGGTTCTAGTTTCCTTTTCTTTATGGATAGACTAAATAATGGCTTTTGGTTTTGGAGTTTTGTTGTTGAATTACATGCAGAGAGAGATTATTCTAAGTTCATATAATAAAGACAAAACCAAGGCTTTGAAGAATAAAAGTTAAATATATGATAAAACAAACTTCTTCTTTGCAATTGATTGTGTAGGGACTTTCATCGTGGAACTCTTGTTCATTGCTTCCATTATGTCTCTTTTTAGCTTTCATTATTGTGTTGTACTAGATTGTAGAATAGAATTTATGTCATGTTTGGAACATTGAGAACACTGTTGGAATTTGACTTCAACAGTCACTTTTCATTAGCTACATGTTCTTATTGCATGTTTGCTTTTCGATGTTTCGATCATGTAATGTCATGATTCCCTGGTTAAAGGTTTTTCACGTATCGTCATTGAACTTAGTATTCGAAATCATAATAACGTTTAATTAAAAAGTAAGGCAAGTGTTGTAAACTACATGTACTTGGTTACTTTTCGTGTCTCTATATTGATTTGGTTTTGTAATTTTATGATGTCTTAGAAAAAAATAAGTATAAATTTGACTTTTGATCCATAGAATTTGAACTTAATTTTCGTTTGGGTTACTGAGATTTAGACTTAGTTATGGGGGAAAAAAAGAATGTTACGTAATTGTTTGGCTAAAATACTCCTAAATCAAGGTGATTAAAGATCCACAAAACAATTAAATGAACTCTGACACATCAAATTTTGGGAAGTTCAATCAAAGCTTAAGGGGTTGTTTGTTTTGTATTTTTACGTAGATTTTATAAACGAGCTTTTTTAATCACTCTTTAAAAATCTTATAAAAACGAGCTATTATTACAATTTCTTTTTTATAATTACTCAAAATAACTTCACATTTCTAAACATTCAAAATAAACACTCCACAATTTTTCAAACAAACACCCCCTAAAGAGGTAACTCTAGAAAAAATAGTCACAATCTACAGGAGGGAAAGACAAGGGCAAAACTTTCTCGTAGGAGAAATTGACTGAGCTGCCAGAGAAGGGTTAGCTATTCCGAGCCAAGGCCTCCACGAAAACCTCTGAAAACGGAGTCGAGCAATAGCCCAGCTGACCTCACATGATTAGGTCGGCTAGGAAAGCTAGCTAGTCTACGGGTTTTTTAACTCACCCCAATTATAAAAAAACAATTCCATCTCATCACATCCCATCAATCAACTTTTATCCCATCCCAACCCACCACCCCAAACACCAACTTTCTAACACTTTCCTTCCCATTCCAACTAATCTCATCATTTCCCATCCCAACCCACCTTATCCAAACTCGGAGATATGCCAAAACATGCGAGAGGAATGTACATAAGGAACGACCTAACGTGTCGTAGGGAATGAACTCAATAGACATGGCAAAACATGAAATGGTAAGAAAAACCTACTTCTTTCAATATTAAACTCGATAATTATGATAGTCGACAACTATTACAAATTAAAGTTAATTAAAGAAACGGTTTTCATTTCTTTTTTTTTCGCTAAGTATTTTTAAGTACAATTTTCTCTAAAAACATTATACATACTCCAATTTCGACTTAAACGTGTAACACCATATCAACGTCTTACATCTTGTATCTTACAGTCTCTGACATTCTCGATAATACAAATTTATCTTTGGAATCAAAATAATCACTCGACAATTTCATGTCGAAACATATTTAAACATTAACTCGACAATCACGCGTCTTAGGATGCATTACTATGTGACACGTGTCGTTCCTGTAGTAAAATAAGTTTTACTTTTTTCCTAAGAAAGAAAAAGAAAAAAAAAAGACAGTGAAAAATGACACTGGTGCTAAAAATAGTATTGGAGAAAAAAAACAATTATGATTCCACTTATGAACTTCTTACAAGCACATTCATATCTAAACAAAAGCTAGTTTAATTTATGACAGACAGGATTACCTTTTACTACAAATCTTAGAAAGAGGAAACAACTTATATGAAAAGATCTGTTCTTGGAAAAGAGAAGAAGTACCAAGAACAGAAGGAATAAGACTTTACAAAGATGCTAAAGAAGAAACTGAAAAAAGAACATTACTTGAGTTACAAATTAACAATATCATATTAAACTTATCTGAAGCTTCTTATTAGAGGAAGAATTCTATAAGATTCTTTCTGCATCTACTTTGATGCTGTATTGTTATTAAGAGGGCTCTTTCCAAGACTGGATGGTTTCGCTTCCGCACTTCTCTGACCCGGTGTCCCTCGTCCTCCTGCTCGAGGACTGAGCTCTCCTCTTAGCTCGCTCAACCGAGGGCTGAAAGAGCGTTGAGGACTTCCGAAACTCTTTCGGTCACATAATGGTGTTGCTGTGGAGCTTGTGATCTTAGGACTACTAATATGCCTAAACTCGCCACGGCTTCGGGTGATAACCTCGTCTAAAATCTCTCCATCCCCACCAAATGAGGCTCCAGCACCCAGCTCGGCTTCCTGTTACAATAGTATCGAAGATGTCGATCAACTTGGTGATTAGTTATCATATATCTGCATCTAAATTCATATCCAAAGTCGAAGAATAGAATCATGTGGCAGGTAGATGAACTTAAGATCTAGACATGAATGTAGGCGAACTTCAAGTGAGAATAGGTAACGATACCGTTGCCAGATTGAACGATAAAGCTGGTGCTTCTTCGAATTCGGCTGCATCAAGGTCTTGGAGATGTGCACCTTTGAAGAACTTGGGAAGGAGATATTGTCGTACGGGGACGAGGAGCATGATCATCAGAGGAAACATAACCCCAGCAATTGGAACCCATGTTAGTCCAAAACATATGAACAAATATACAGTTTGGAAAATGGTAAACAATGCAATAGATTTGAATGGCACGGTCTCGACGAAAGTTGCGTGGTAATCCTCAAGAACTCTGCAAGGGACACGAAAAAATGTTTGGTATTTGGTGAAACATATCAAATTGAGAAGTAGAAAAAGGATTGGAAGTTTTCATTACTTGTATCTTCTACTGGGTGCAGTGAAAAGCAATAAGATTCTTTCCCAAAATTGGTTACCAGGCAAGCTTTCTATGGCCATAAAAGCGAAGTAACCCCACAGAACCGAGGTCGGGATCTTTTTCAGGACGGGCATGGCTGCAACACATCCTCCCACCATTGCGGCTTGAAGCAAATTACTCACGCGCTGTTCTTTCACTTCAACAGGCAATAGATCATCAATTTCCTTTTCGATGTCGAATATCGTTTCATCCACCGGAGCATCAAAACTTCCCATACTAGAAGCTGCTTGAATGGTTGTCTCTTTTAGCTCATTCAGTCCCTGCTCACAAGTTTCTACAAAGCTTAGATGAAGGAGCACTTGGTTTATTAAAATGAGAGTAATTTTCTTTCTTCTCTTTCAGAGCGCGTAAACGTGCTTGCCGATGAGAATGATTTTTCTCAACTATGTACAAAAAGAGTCAACCTTAAGAGTTTCAAGTTTTAAAATGTACGAAAAATGCGGTAGCTTACACGAGCAGCAGGCTGTTGGTAAATTAGGGGGGTCTGGATTTGATTGTATGCTTCTTGCATACTTCCATACAACTGTCCCAAGCTAGCATTCTTTCTCATACTACTCCGTGCTGTTGCTACAAGTTTATTCCGGAGCAACTGCAAAATGACCAAGAATCTTTCGATAAGATATCCAAGGAAATGATTTGGGAGTGTTTGGGGGAAGGAGGATGAGAATAATGATAAAAGAGAATGGTCTTCTTACTCACAAGAATCATTTCCCACAGCCCCATTTATTTCCTCATAAAAAAGATTATAGCGACCAAATCAATAGGTTTACCTGGTGTTTGAGGGTAGCCAGGCTCTTTGTATGCATTGGAGATTGTGGGATGACTCCATTAGATGGAGGAATTCCAAGAAGACCACATATTAAGGTCTGAAATAAGAAGGTGAGATTCAAAACGTTATGTCGATGTAACAAGCTCCATGCCGAAATGACAACATGGAGATAGGAAAATTGCTAGAAGGATTAATTTTCATACCAAGAATCCCAATAGAAGTAAATCATAATGGTAAGAAGATGGTTTCCTCAAATTGAACTCTTTCTGCTGAGCAAGTTGAGATGCAACACTATGGTCGAAATAGTAAAGCACCGCAATCATTGTAGCGGGGATGAAAGCTCCACAGATATAAAAAACTGGAACGTCAAGCATATCCTGCAGCGATTACGGCGAAAAATCATCATATTTCAGTGATAGGAATGAAAAGAGAGGAACATGTGAGGCAGAGAACTGATTAACTTGTACCTTAATAACTGTCCAATTGTCATATGCACCACGCGACCATGGATTCGGGCTGAAGAGTCGCCTCGGGATACCTTGTGGGACACTTTTTGAAGGTATATAGGATATACCTGTCCAAACAAGAACCATGAGAGGAACTCCATAGTCTGCTATCAAGCTTCTAAGCCAACCTGCATAAATAATTGATGAAAATTGTAAATGAGTTGACTTTTTCATCTCCTTCATGTGACAAAATTTCCAACTATGAAGAAACTTCCCATCTCACCAGATCCATATCGCCATGAACGTGCTTTTCGACTCCGTAAAGCAGTAAGTAGAAGGCCAAATGACAGCACCAGAGCAAACATCCCATTAGCAAACCTCCAAGAAGGTAGAAACTCGATCAATTTTGGATTTTCTCGTTCCGGGATGAGAAACTCGTCTACAAGTCCCTACAAATAAAAGTCAAAAGCTCAACTTATTAGGCATCAATCCTATCAAATTAAGAGAAAAAAGTATGCATATATCTTACCTTAATCGCTTGCTGCATGAAAAGCATTGCGATAAGCAAACCGAACAATTCACCCGCGAGACGAGTGAACCTATTGATGATGGAGCAAGCTCCTAATATAGCCATTAAGAACAGCAAGGCTGCAGTCCAAACACACACCCTAAAGAATCAAAAATTCATACAAAGGTGTGTCAAACAACAAGCATTAGAGAATTCCAATGCTTTTGAAGAAAAACCATACCATCCACTCCATGCTAGAAACAGATTCCGACCCAACTCGGGTCGTTCTTTCGCAAAATTAAACATGAAGGTGTACATAATAACAGTTGGTTCAGCAACTCCCAAGATGAGCAAAGGTTGACCTCCAATAATGGAGTGAATAATCCCACAAAGAGCTGTGGAGGCTAAGGTTTGAACTGCAGTGAGCACCCCATCTACACAAATCATTCAAAAACCAACAACAACAATCAATTATTGACATACACAAACACTAAAAAATCAATCCAAATTCACAAGAGATTCTAAGTTTCTCTCACCAGTACTTCTCTCCAACTGTTCACCAAATGAAATAACAGGAATTGCAGAAGCAAAGAAAATGTAAGTGGTGGGAGCCAAAATCCTAAAAACCAACAAAAACAGCAACCAATCTACATTCAATACTCCAACAAAAAAAAAAACCCAAAAATCAAAATGAATCAAGATTTCAATAAACAAGAACAATAGAGAAATTTGCATACCTATATCCAGCTCTGAATCCACCAATCCAATCTTGTTTGTAGCACACTAACCTCCCTTTAAGGTCATTCTTAATCCCACGAAAAGGAACAAAAGTTTCCTCCATAGATTCAATATGGGTCGTTTTTTATTCACTTCAAAATCCCTCTCAAAGCAAAAAAAAAAAAAAAAAAAAAAAAAAGTGTTTAACAATGATGGGTCGGAACAAATCAGATTCAAATTCTAGGGATATTCATTCATTGGCATTGCTGATTAACAAAAAGGGGTTTTGGAAACTGAAAAATGTGAAATGATTTACATGATTGAATGGGATTTTGGAGAGAATAAAGAGAGAAGTAGAAAGATAAAAGAAGAGCTGAAATCTCAGAAACAGAGCAAATGGGTGTGTAGAGAAAGAAGCAACATTGGGGGATTAAATAAAGCCTACAAAAGGAGTTTGAGAAATTGATGCAAAAGAAAGGGGCGGTGGAGGATGAAGGAGAAGAAAGGTAGATTTGAGCAGACATGGAACCGGGTTAGAAGGGATTACGAAACTGAACCTTACTGTTAATTTTTTTTTTCGAAAAAAAAAACCTTTTTTTTCAAATGTTTGTTTGCAAAATTATGGGCAATTATCGTTAAAAGATAGTCTAGAAACTCTTACTATTCAATTGAGTTAAGTTTAAATGAGAATGTTTAACACAATTCAAACTAATCCAATTTAAATTTGTTTTCTTTCTTGTAAGCGAGGTTGTAACCGAGTCACTGATTTGTTGGCTAAGTCGTCGATGGAGACTAGGCATTTTTCGTTTTGTTTGTCAAATCTTTTTGTATCTAACAATTGTGTGAACTTTGACCAAAAGAAGTACCTACCCCGAAGATGCTGGCTTTAATTTTGTTAGAGCTTTCTGGCTCTTGGGTTGAGATTTAATACAGTAGTTCTATGGATTTCAAAAAAAAATCAAAATCAAATAAAATGTAATATTATATGTGTACCATAGTATAATTATTAAAAACAAACTTACCATATTAGTCAATTTCAGAGAGTAATTACAAATATCTATCATTGCTTTTAAAAAAATTAGTATTATCACATTTATTTTTATAATACAAATATTAATGGATATTTATAATATAGTACAATATTAAATCGTATTAATCATTATGACATAAATATTCTAAAATTTGTTATATTAGTAATTACTTTATAAGACCTTCTCTCATTAGTAAAATAGATTTTTGGTACATATACATGCATTAAAAACATATATAATTTAGATTTAAGATGATTGTTTAGTAAATTAGATTCCTCTAAATATACATGCACTAATAACGTAAACAATTTGGATTTAAAATTATTTGTTGTGTACATTATATATATTAATTAAAATTGCTTATAAATAGACGACTCAATTCAACTCAATTTAAAAGTATATATAGACACTGTTTTTTTAGCTTATAATAATTTGGATGAAAATTTGAATCTATAATCTCTTAGTATTTTGATATTTACATATGCTTGGAAAATACGAGTAGGATTAATTGAGGTAAAATTGCTCTAATTTTTTTTTTTAAACGCACAACTATTATCAATAAATCAAGGGAAAATTGCAAAAATTATTTTAGTATAATGTTTGCAACAATTAAATCCATAAACTTTCAATTTGAGCAATCACCTCCCTTAAAGTTTGAAAAATGTTACAATTACCATATTTAATGTTATATTAAAACCCAAGATTTTAATAATTTCATTAAAAAGAATTATCGAGATATATATTTTTTAATGTTTTCTATTTAATTTTTTAATTTTAAATCTTCTTGAGAAAACTTTTATGATATTGAAAAAACCTACTAATTAACAAATATACACATTTAAAAAATCTATTAGTTTATAAATTTTTTATTTATAAATTTATAAGAGGTAAGAAGCTATTAATTTCTCTAGTTATAGGCTCTTAGAGAGACAATAATTTTACACTATTCACACATGTAAAAATGTCTTAAAATTAACTCAAATGTGTTAATTGCACCACTTTTCAAACATGAGTGGAGATGATTGCTCAAATTAAAAAAAAGTTTAAAGATTTAATTGTTACAAACAACATACTTTATGGGTGATTTGTACAATTTTCTCATAAATCAAATCATGATCACAACTTAAAATTCTAAAGAAATCACACACAGAGTCCTATCTTCACTAATTGAAGTGTGACCACTAATCAAGAAAAGGTTAATAACAAGGTTAATCTTACTTAGAAAACCGAAAACAAGTTTTTCGTTTCACAATCTTAATTGCTATATATGAGGCATTAAAACTCCACTTGGAAACACAAACATACTATAATAATCTCAAATTCTATAATTCTTTTTTATAGTTATTGAAAGGCAATTTAATGTCGATATCTATAATTAGAGTAAAGGATCCCACCCGAACAAACAAGAGAAAGTTAACTCAAAAAAACGATTACTTTCTCTCTCTCTCTCGTGAAAATCAACCACTTTCTAAAGAGGTTAGAACAAACCGTTTGTCTACTAGCTTCAGTATAGAAACGGATAATCTTTGCCTAGAAAAATGACCTATAATATTTCGGATGAACGAGTTCATAATTTGATCAACTCGAAAATTTGGATTAATTAAAACATTATTCTAATCCAACTCAATTAACCATTTAGAAATTCCTAATCATTGCTATCTCTAAGCAATATTCCAGCTTGGAAGGGACCCCTTTGTTATAGGTAAGGCCAAAATGCCATATCATCAGCATTAAAATAGATCCAAAGTTTGAAGCAATATTGGTGGTGGGACTTTCCAGATGATTCTAATACATGCAAGGAAGATTCCTTCCTACTCATCGGACCACAATAAATTATAAGAAGTGTTTGTTTGAAAAATTGTAAAGTGTTTATTTTAAGTGCTTAAAAATGAGCAGTTATTTTGAGTGATTTTATAAAGAAGAAATTGTAAAATAGCTCGTTTGTATAAGGTTTTTTAAAAACTCGTTTATAAAATTTATATAACAACACAAAATAAATCGCCCCTAAAAATTTACTGCTTTGATTTTGTAGAAAAAAAAAAGAAAAAGGTCAAAAAGAAGATTTTGGTAAATACATTTAGAAATATTTATATAAATAGTTTATAAAATCATCTCAAATTTCTTCTTTTCTCTTTTAATCTTTAATGCAAATAAACCTCCTTTTATTATACAGAGAATAATAATGTTATAATAACTTTTTGTTTATTATGTTATAATAATTATTTTAATTATAAAAGAGTTGGACAATATTATGATTATATGATGAGATGTTATAGCTAATTCACACATTATCACAATTTGATGACTTAGTTATGTATTGTGTTAACCTAATTTAATATATCTTTAAACAAAATCTAAACACCAGTGGAGGAATGAGAATTTTTAATTTAGAGGATTAAGAAACTTAACCTGTTAAAAGATGTTTGGATGTATAATCGTAAAGTGATTATTTTGAGTAATTATAAGGATGAATTATTTTGAATGATTATGAATTTGAATTTTAATAATAAGCTGTTTGAATGTTGTTTTTTGAAATTATGGTTTTTGTAGAGTAATGGTAGAAAATTGCTGGTTTGGATGTGATAGAAATAAATAATTATTTTAAGGGGTTAGAAATAAGTGATTAAAAATAAGTGATTAGAAATGAGTAGCTAAAAATGAATGATTGTTTTGAGTTATTGTAGATGAGTGAATAAAAATGAGTAATTATTTTGAGTGGTTAAAGATAAGTGGTTATTTTAAGTTTTTTTGGGCATAATTG
>JBBMEG010000018.1:5456304-5487172 GCA_037832605.1 Cyclanthera cordifolia
CGAGACCTCATAGGTCTTCGGTGTTCACTAATGCCGTTGAGCTACAGCTCTTTTGGCGACTTCAACTTTTCTTATCCTATGACCCCTTCAATTTTAGGTATGTCTTCTGAGACGAGAAGGATGTAAGTGTTAACTTTTAGGTATATTTGGCTATGGTAAAAGAAGCGAAGGGAATGAAAAAAAAAACTGATAAATGAAAAAGATAAAAGTATATAAGTCGTTAATATGATAAAAATTTGTGGATTAAACAAAAAGAAGAAATCTATTCTACATGTTTTTTTTATATATGAGAAAGAAACGACTTAACAAGAGTTTGAATTTATGACCTTCATCATGATATATATATCATGTTCAATTATGTAAATTACTAATCGGTCTAAAAATTTAAGCTAATAGATTAGAGTAAAACTTATGAATTTTTAATCTATAAATCATTTGCATATGTATTTAAAATCAAACTAAGTTTTAAATACGGAATTAACTATGTATATCAAGGTGAATAAGTCTAAGCATATATTTTAATTTATTAATTCAAATAACATCTATAAGATGATCTTGCTAATATGATATATCATTTTTATGAAACATATTAAAGTTACTATTGTTAAGCTATCATAATTTATATAGGTTAGTATTGGAAAGTGTGGGCAATCAGAGTAGGTCCACCTAATATTAAAAATATTCGAAAAATTCTTAACCTTATCAATTTTCGGTTCACTATTAACAATGAGTGGATTAGTTCACTTTATTCTTAAGAATATTTGGAATACTCTCCACTTTATCGATGTGGGACATTACGAGCCGATATCTCTTCCTCCCTCCTTTTCCAGGTGGCATATTTATGGCCACTTTTTTTTTTCTCCAATTTTTTAAATTTATTTTTACAATATTTTGCTTTCTCTTGTCTTATAATAACAACATTTTTATAATTCTTTTTATTTATTTTTTGTTGCTCTTGTAAATATTATTTATTTCTACTTGATTATTTTATATTTGATTTTTTTTTTTAAGAATCAAGAAGTTTTAATCTGGTTCATTTACTTTTTTTAAAAAAAAAACTTATAAATTTAATTCTATAGTTTTAAACAATAATATTTAATTCATATTATTTTTATTCTTTTATAATGGTTCTTGTTTTTGTATTATGCATTACCATTTTTTTAAACATGTCGCCAACAATTTCACAATTTATTTTTGTTTTTTTTGTATATTTGTCATCTACTTATATCATTAGTTTTTGTACTTTTTTTTTTTCGGAAAACAAATAAGTAGAAGGTGAAATTTAAAAATTATATTCACAACTTTAAACTCATAAGTTGGAAATAAATAATATTCACTAGATTGAAAATAAAATAAATAAAATCATAAAACATAACATGACACACGAGGGCAAAGCTGAAAGAAAATTCGTAAATTGACACAGACTTAAGGGCAAAGTTGGAAGAAAAATCGTAAATAGACGCAGAGAGAAGGGCAAAGTTGGAAAAAAAAAATTTGGACCATTTCTCGATTTGTGCGTGTCATCCTTGCGCAGGGGCCATGCTAATCTTCTCTGTATCGTTCCAATTTTATCGGATGTCCCCGAAGGGACGTCAGTCCTTGTTTCGCGTTGTTTATTTAAAAAGAACAATACATAAAAAAGGGCCGATGTGGGACAAATTGCTGCTATGCTAAGACTGATTAGTGATAAGACTAACGTCATCCTTGTGCATCCAAAGTCAGACACCTAGAAAATGTGTTGACTGACGTCTTCCATTTAAAGTATTTTTTTTTTTAAGTTGTTAATAAAAAATTAAAATATATATTTCTTTATTTTTTTGTTGAGAAAAAAAAAAAAAATCTGGCCATAAACTTCTCATATTTTAATTTCATTTATATAAACTTCGAATTTGGCCAGTTTTAACCTTAAATTTATCAATTTTAACTTTAAATTTGATCAATTATATGCTATAAAACTTTATACTTCAATAAATGCATCAATTTAAATTACACTCTCGATTATTTTGTTGCTTCAATCACGTTATAAATTTGTTCAAAATATTCAAATTCATACATTGCTTTATGATATAAAAATTATGCACTCAAATTTACATACAACTTGTTTGGTGTGATGTGAAAATAACGAGAAAGGAAAGGAAAAAAAAATATCATTCTCATCCTTTGATCATCGAATCATATCTAATCAATTACTAATTTATTCTTACTTTTATTAGTTTTCTTTTTCTTCTTTTTCCGTGACCATTTTTAAAGAAAACTAAATATTTTTAAAAAGTCCAATTCTAGGTTGATTTCAAACTATTTTGAAGGGAAGAATATATAGAAAGATCTTAGAATAAGTCTTTAGAAGGTGTGTTTGGATGTAAAATCGTGGAGAGATTATTTTTAATGATTTTAAATGATGAGTTATTTTGAATAATTGAAAATTGAGTTTCAGTATTAACTTATTTGGTTAATTATTTTTGTAAAGGAATTGCAGTTGGTAGCTCGATTAGATGATCATTTTTGTAGAGTTGTTGTAGACAAAGTTTAGATATAGTTAAAAATGAGTGATTATTTTGAAAAGTTAGAAATGAGAGATTGTAAATGAATAATTAAAAATGACCGGTTAAAAATGAATAATTATTTGATTAATTGAAAACGAGTGATTAGAATAGTTCGTTCATGTTCAACAAAAGTGAGTAAAAATTCATCTTTAATAGCCGTTAACAAGGCAAAACAAAACAAAACAACCCTTAGTAAAATTGCTAATGTTTGAGTAAAGTTGTGAAAGGTATTATAATAGATGAACCTAATATCTTAGATTGAACCTCCAAATTGAGTAATCAATGTCTACACAAATCCACAACTCAAAGGTTAAAACACTCCCCCATTTCTTTTTCTTACTTTTTTTTTTTTCCTTGTGATAGCATGTTTGGCTACGTAGAAAGGTAAAGGAAGTAAAGGAAAAAAAATGAATAAATAAAAAAAAAAACTAAGAATAAATTAATAATTGATGTGATAGAAATTGATAGATTAAATAATAAGAAAGATTCATTCCCTTCCCTTCCCTTCCTAGTCCTTCTGACTACATCAAACATATATATATATACCCTAAATTTCATGAGGCACTAAAGTTTTGGATGTTTGTTTGAAATATATTTCAAAACTTTGAGGAGTAATTTAAGACAATGAGTTGATTACAATTATTAGTGGATTATGATTGCTGATAATTATTACTATTGATGGGTTATAATTGCGGTTATCGGTTTTCTTTTTTTTGGGTCTGAAATTGCTTCACTGTTCCGGTAACCAAACATGTCTTAATAACTTATCCATACCTTTGCTGTTAGGTGATGAATATGTGACTTTTAGGGTGTGATTAAACTGTAAAACAATAAAGAGAATGAGAAGATGGATGATTTTCGATAATTGGGTTATAAAAAATCATTATTAATTCTCATAATCACGTTTCTTCAAAATCACATTTTTATTCTCTTCTTAATTAATTTTTATTCTTTTTATAACAACTTTTTATTCACTTCATAACTATTTTTCACTCACATCATAGCTATTGATTTTTTTTTTTTTCATTATCATTCTCTTTACTCCAAATACAATTAATCATTCTTTTCACATCAAACACAAATAGTCATTCTCTTTATAATTCTTACTTAATTGTGATTTCCTTTGTAATCATACTCATTCCCCTTCCTCCAAACATATCATTAGAGTTCGTGCACAAAACCCTAAACACTCCCTAAATAACTGCCACTAATTTTAGTTATCATTACTTATTTTTGTACACATTAACATACAATATGGGAAGTTATATTTGAATTTATAAACCTAATAGGAACAAAATTAGTAATTTAAATATGTTTCAACAATTTATGACCATGATTACTAAGTTAAAACTAAACTTGTAAATGAAAATAATTGTCTTCTAAACAAAACAACCAGCATAAAATTATCTTTACAAATCTTAAAGATCGTCTAAAGAATGGGTTTCAGATAGGCATTATACTTCTGGAATTTAAAAAAGAAAAAAGAAAAAAGAAAAAAACAGATGATATTTCCCTTTTCAAATCTCAATATATTTATATCAATCGCCACCAATAATAGGAAGACAATTTGACCAAGTTAAAGTTCTGGGTTCTGTTGACAGCATGGCCAATTTGATAATAAGAAAAATAATACACAGATCAATCAAATGTGAACTCTCTCTGTACAAACAAAAAGCCTAGCAAAACAGCATTGAAAGGTTTGAGGCCTTTGCATATTTACAGATACCAACTCCTGATGCCTTTAATTAAAATATAAGGTACGAAAATTTCAGTCTAGCTGGCGATGATTTACCAGATTATTGACTCTAAACTTCAACGATCATTCAAATCTTTGATCCAGCTCGGCTTGATGCTTATCGTATCGTAGCAGGGTCAGACGCTTGCTTTCCTAACTATAACAGAACAATGGATTTAAGATGAACAACACACAAAAATAAAGCATTTACTTGAATAAACCATGCACAGATTGAGCTACACTAACTTGAGAACGTGGGATAGAGGTTCGTTAACTTTAGGTGAAGGTTTAGACGAAGGCTGAGCAGATATCAAGCCTGCACTACCGCCAACGGAGGGCTTAGGAGACTCTGACATCATAGTGTTACCTTTAGCACTCATGCCTGCAAGGGAAATTTTACCAACATGAACATACATTAGATGCTTCATTCTTATCATCACTTTCTAAAAATTTCAATTTTAGAGCTTTGTGCAAAAATAGTACATTTGAAGGTGGAAGGATGTCTTATATTCTACTTGGTTCATTTTGTGCAGGGTTTTTACTATCAGTGCATTGTTTTCTAAGTCTAAGGGGAAGGTTAGAGCATCGAATGCAAGTTATTATAACATGGATTCTGATAAACACTATTTGAGGTGCAAGTTATCCGGACAAGGGATATCATAGTTGGTGTTAGGAGATGTTATTATGACACAGAGGAAATGATTAATGTCAAACAGGAGCATAAATTTAGTGATGGCGGTAGAGGTTATGTGAAACGACAACTTGAAACCCCATGGCTATTATAACCGATGAACCAAACGCGAGTTGTGTTGTAAATAACCCAACCCCATATGCATAAATGGCCCCAAACACAGCCTTGTTATTTCAAAAAGGGAAAAAGAAGTGCAGTCATGGAAGTATCAAAATACAGCAAAAAAAAAAAAAAAAATCAATTCTATCTACCCCGTACCTTGGAAGATAATGACAACAAAGAAAAGTAATGTGATAAATAAGGCAGGTAAGCTGTTGTTGAATGAAGATGTTTTCTCTGCTTTCATCTTCTTCAAAGCTTTTATCCGCTCAGCCGAGGCACGTTTTTTCACTGCCAACTCAGTGATCTCTTTAACGAGGATCCTGTCAGCCGCATCCAACGATGGACCCCTTGGAGGTCGTGGTGGCTTGTGAACCTTTCCATTCTTTTTAATCTTCTCTTTCGTGTTCTTATCTGCAAGACCCTCGAGTTCTCTTCTCTTTTCTCCATCTGAACTCTTGTCCATCAACAATTCCACATTTTCATCAACGCCAAGTTTAATGTGCTTGGTTAAATTACTACTAGAAGCAAAGCTACAACCTCGATTTATAGATCCATCAGCGCACAGAATCCCGCTTCGAAGCCTGCTGAAGGCTTTTCTGACATGGGGTTTTGATATTGAGTCAGTTTCGCTGCTTAAATCATCTTCGCTAGTATTACCGCCACCTTCAAGATCTATTTCAAACTCTTTATCTTTTGTAGCCATACAATCTAAACCACTCATCTAAAGAGGTTTCACTTCCCATTTCTGCAGGGCATTCATTCTACCAAGATCCCAAATGGAAGGGGCCTTTTCTTTTCATCTTCTTAACACTCTAGTGAGACTCTAAAAGAAAAAATAATTCCAAAACTATTAGGAAGGAACAAGTTACCAAGAAAAAAGAAGTTACTCCTCAACATCGAGCATTGACTTTTTTTTTCTCTCCGACAGTAGCATAAGGAAATAAACATTAAGCAGTGAGCATGGAGCATTGAGTTTATTTAGCTTGAAACTTCATAACATATCTCTCTAAAGTACAAACACCTTGAATTATGCTTCTATTTAGTGATTTCATGTCATTAACAACATTCAAGAATGTTCCTATGATATGCCCATCGTCACTAGTTACTTCCCTTAAAACGCATACTAAACTACAATTTATCCAAGGGAAATTACCTTTTTATTCCTAAGCTTTGGGACCTAGTTTCTATTTGGTCCCCATGTTTCAAAATCAAATATTTATAACCCCTAACATTTTAATAATAATCAATTCAAGTTCATGAAAAAACAAAATCGTTAGTTACATAGCAAAATGTTGACTTAGACTAAATTTAAATTCCAATGTACTGGTTAGTGGTTATTTTAGTCTTGATGTGATTTTTTTTCATTTTGAAGAAAATGAGTATAATACTAAACTCAACAGACAAATAAGGACTAGAATTGAGTATTATTGAAATGTGAGGGTAAATTTTGTTTACTTTTGAACAGATGGATCGTTGATTGATATAATTAAAATTATCTAAACTCATCAGCTTAAGCTTCTGGGTTGATTGATGATTTAACATAATTCAACATGGTATCAAAACAAGAGGTCCTCATTTCGAGTCTCTGCCAAGTCGTTTTCTCCCTGTTTAAAATTGGATTTCAAGTTTATCCCAACTCATCAGCTTAAGGTTTTAGATTGATTCGTGATTTATAACATACTTCAACAGGGACCAAATAGAAACTAGACCCAACTTGAGGACTAAAAGAGTAATTTTCTGTTTATCTAATAAGCGTGTCACACACATTTCCCATAATAAATCATAGTATTACTATTAACATAAACTAAAGTAAAAGGACAAGAAGTTAGGCTAAAAGATCTGATGATTCATGATAACTTAATTGATTTCACAGCCATCATGGCGGCTACGCATCATTCAAATTTCTGCCCATGCTCTAACTTCATGAACTAAATCTATAATCTGACATTTTTATAAATCAACTACTTTCTATACAGTATGGGAGAAATGGGATTTAGGACTCTGACCCTAAATAAGAAGAGTAAATGTAATTTCTCACTTATGACAACAAATTTAATTTTAAATCTATTTTTGTACACATTAATATACTTGTCAAATCCATGCCCTGATGCTCCATTTCATTAATTTCTATAGAGAAAAATAACCCTACCCCTCCCCTCATTTCTTATCCACAACACAAATATAAGCATAAACTGAATCAAATAAGTAGCGGAGGTCTTTCCACCTGAATTCAGACCAAACCAAATCAACAAATTTACACAACGAAAACACCATATCCGATAGAAATCAACAGGGAAAAGAAAAGGGGTGCGGATTCAACTAGGTTATTGAACAACCATTGTGATTTTAGCCTTGCCAAGCGAAAGAAAAACTCACCGACAAACAGTAAATCAATAAATTGAAGAAGCAATTTCCGGAATTTGAGTCCGTGAAGAGATCCAACTGGCAGACGAACAACTGAAAGAGATCTGGGGAATGGGAACGATGAGAGTTAAGAAAGCGAGAAAACCTACTCTCAGATTGATCGGGAGATGAGAGGAAATTTTTGGGACGAAATTGAAATGGAGAGAACATTTTCAGATCTGAAATTGTGGGGCGCGGCGCTTAAAGAGCATTTTTAATTCATTTGGCCCATTCAATTGAACTACTAAAACACTTTATTTATTTATTTTTTTTAACAATATATAAATATATATATATTATCAAAAAATAATAATAATAATAAATATTGAAAAAAAAATTAAGGCTAAATTGTCAAAAATACCTCTTACCGTCCCTCAACTTTGAAGAATTTAAAAAATAATTTTAAATTGAGTAAAAGTTAAGTATTCCGTAAGTACCTAGTATATACTTTTTACGCTTTATATGAATAATAATGTGTCACATGAATATAAAAAAATGCAATAAAAATGATGACCAATGAAAGAAATAAATAATATATTGAAGATGTGGCATAAGATTATCCTCGTAAATAAATAAGAAGTATTTACTAGGAAGTACCTAAGTATTGCTCTTTTAAATTTTACAAAACGTTTCAAAAATATTTTTATTGTTAAATTTGAATGATATTGTTTTAATAATACCCTCTTATTTTAAAAGTAAAAAAATATCCTCTCTCTTAAAAACAAAATTATAAATATTATTTAATAAAAATTATAAAGTGTGTTTCAAAAAATACTACAGATTTTATAATTTTCATTATCAAATATATGATGGGGTATTGAACTGAATTATTATCCATCAATAAAATTAGAAGTTTCAAATGAAACTTGTAATGTACTTTTTCATGGGTATTAAACTGAAAGTTTATTGTTCTAAAAAAACTGAAAGTTTCTTCAAATGATGGATAGAAAATATATATATACTTTCTTTTCTTTCTTTTTTTTTTTAATTTTAATTTTCATATATAGAAAAATAAGTATTATATCTACCTAACAGCTCAAAAAAAGAAAGACAACATTCAACATTCAGTTATGGGGTAGCACCAAGCTCTTTTTTTGTTTTTGTTTTTTAATGTTATATAATAATCTCAACCATTGATTCTATGGTGTGTTTGTTGTGGGTCGAAAGAGAGGAGAGGAGTTGACTGGAGATGAAGGATTGATTATAGTTGAAGTAATTAAGTATTTGTCTGTGTTAGTGATTGTTGAATTAGTCACCTACTCGTTTGGAATTGGTTTTAGTAAAGTAATTAACTTTTTGATATCAGTGATTAATGATAAATCTGATATGAAATTTGATGGAAGTTTAATTGAAATTTTGTAAATGATTTGATAAGTGGATAAAAGTGATTGTTTACTGTCGACGTATAAAATCAAACATACCCTAAAAGGCAACTATATCCCATTAAAAACGAATATTAAGAAACCATATTATATGTATAGGGATCCTCCACTTTAGTTGTTTGAGATTAAAATTACCGATAACTCGAATTCAAAATATCCTTAACTTATCTTAATATCGTTGACTGCTCTTGTTGGCACAACTCTAATTTAACCATCATGAAAAGAATCATAGTCAAATAAATGATTATTTGTGCATGATTGATATCATCAACATATTTTACCAAGAAGATAAAATAAATAATAATAACATCAACGTATGAATAAATAAAATAATAGTAACAACATCAAAATCGGAATACATTATTCTAAAAATAATTACATAAATATGCCTTTTGAAGTCCACTAACCGCCACGTGAAAAAGAAAACTCAAGTTAGGTTCGATAACCATTTCGATTTTAGTTTTTTGTTCATGAAATTTAAGCCTAGAATTACTATTCATACACATAATTTTTATGACTTTGATGCATACCTTTTATATGTGTTTTAAAAACAAAATCGAAATTTCAATGCTAAATAAATAGCTTTCAAATATTTGTTTTGGGTTTAAGATCTCAAACAAAACCGACAAAAGCTGAGACATGTGTAAAAAATTGAGGTAAATATATGCTTACATTTAAGAAAACGAAAAACAAAAAACAAAATGATTATCAAACCAGACATTAACCAACAAATTTCTATTTTAATTGTATTCTTTTTTCTTTTTTTTTGAAACTATCTATTTCACTTGAAATTATAAATTGCACTCAATTAAAGGCATTGAATACATTTTCTCAATTATAAATTAAATCACATTATCTCACAAATACATTTTTATTAAGCTCAAACATTTTGTTGTTTCCGTAACTATTTTTACTCTCAAGATACTCATAATTATTTTTTTCATAATCATTCTCTTCACTTCGAATACAAATAATCTCCTCCATAATCATTCGTCGCAATTATTTTCCGTCTGGTTCTCCCCTTATTCTCACATACCCATAATTATTTTCCTTCTCTTTACTTCAATCCTCCTTAAAAGAAAATATATTATTATTATTAAATTTGAGTAAAAACTCAAATGTTAAGTTCAGAGAGGTGAAAACTATATAAAGAAATATCTTTTACAATTATCAACACAGATTAGCTAGGAATAAGAGAGAATGAGTTCAATTAGAGTAGTTAACCAGAAACAAAAACAAAACAAAAAACAAATAAATATGTACCTTCTTACAATATTTCAAGAGTCACACCTATTGCCAAAATGTGCTCAACGTTGGCATACTGATGCATCCAAGAGGTTGGAGGTTCAGAATTCCCAACCCTAAATATTGATGCATTCAAAAAAAAAAAAAAAAAAAAAGAACCCATATGTTTCTCGAATAAGATTGGGCAATTCTAGTCAAGAATTTTCATTCCATACAAGTATGAAACATAACCAGTATATAATCTTTCTATAATTAGTGGTAAGTACGGTTTAATAAACATCTTAACCACTAAACTAGTCAAAGCTTCTAAGTTCTAAATGACTGCTTTAAGTTCAGCCATGGCCCTGTCAGTGAATGAGAACAGTAGAAAGAGAAGTCTGCCAAGGTACCAAATTCATAACTAATTCAAAATCTCAAACGTTTATGAGAATTTTATCTGACTAATAAATTCAAGATGACATTCCATGCTGCTTTTTACAAGTTCCGAACCAGCCGAGCTATCAAACTCAACGATAAAAATGACGGGAAGTCTACAACGAAATCATATTGTTCTTATCTACTTGGTCAAAGACTGTAAGATACATACTTACCTTCGATTAGACGTTCCTCCATGCATTATGCCTACCCAAGATGGATTTGAATCCTGAAAATTTTGGAATGAAATTAAAGCTATTGCTGGCTAAGCGGCCATTAGCTATAAATTGAAATTGCACATAGAAGATGTCAAAATACCCTTCTAATGGACATGGTCTAAAGTCCACGCGCTCTACGGCGTAATGTGAAATTGGGCATGGATATTATGTACTTCCAATCATACGGCCAAACCGAAAAGATGAAGATAACTAAAATCCTTTTTAATTTGGCTGAAGGGTTAGACTACTTACCAACTGATTTCCTGGTTAACAAATTAGTATCGTTTGTAAGCATTCCCGTAATCATCACGCCTCTGACGTTGGAACTCCCCAAAATTACCATGGGGCCTTGAAGGATAGTTCTCCATATGATTTGGATACTTGCTCCTTGAATCAAGGACTGCTAAATTGGCTCCTTCGTATTGGGAATTGACTGAGCCACCTTCATATTCAGAATAGTTATGCTGCTTATAACCAGCAAAGCTCGAGGCGGCCATTTGCTGGTGCACTTGTTGCTGACGCCTTTGTGCATCAAGTTGGAGAAACTCATTCCATTGGTTTGCATGTGTGCCCCTCAAATGAGTCAATTTCTTCATGTTGTTCTCTCTCATCTCCCTTATAGTCTTTTTATAGAACCATTAGTAAAAGGCACAAACTTTAAATTAAAATAACGAAGTGTACAAATTTCAGTCGTGAAAAAAGATCCAAAATGATATCCAAATAGAGAAAATCTCAACATACAAAAACAGGTAAATACACCAAGTGCCATTTGATGTACGACTGCATGATAGGAGATCCATACCTCACGGTGTTTATAATTTTCTTCATCTTCTTCTTTATCACGAATCTTTCCGAGTTCAATAGCTTCCCTTTTATACTCCATCTCCAATTCTTCAAGAGACTGTGGGAAGGCAGGATATTCTAGCTGTCGATTTGTTTGCAAATCAGATCCTATTCTCTCACTATCCCATCCTTCGTTTCTACCATATGCACTCTTGTTCTGATAACTATCATGTGAACTGAAAGAGCTGCCAGAATAAGGCAGATGACCCGGAGACCTTGAGTGGCTCGAACGACCTCTAACTCTGTCGTTGCTATAAGCTTCATAATAAATGAAGAGCATATTAAAATAGACTAATGCTAGCATGTGTTGTGGTTATATTCAACGTGATCATATAATCATATGAAGTAACCATAGGAGGAAAAACAACCCCAATGCTTGTTCATAAAATTCTTTTGTTTTGAACAATCTGACCAATTCAGTTCTTATCCCTGAAAATTACTTCAGAGTCGCATATATAAGCTTGAACAGAAGTACTTACCTCGTGCTGCAAACAAATAAGCAACAAATAACATTATTAAGAAGATAAAGAGAGAAAATCATACAAAGATGGAAAAAAAAAAGATAGCTACAAGCTACAACATAGAATTACCAGCTTTCTATCGATGCCGTAAAATATCCTATGTTTTTCCTACCTTGGACCGAGCTCCTAGAAAATTTCTGCAGATCATCACGAACGTGGTTTTCAACAGCCTTCTCCTGTCTGCTAAACCTAGATTGAATTTGTGATGCATTGGTGGGGCCAGAATGTGATCTATGGACGTCGGAACGTTGTAATCTTGAACCAGCAGGGCTTCGCTCAGGTGATCTTGATCTACTCGTAAGAGAACTAGAACCTTTCTGATCACCTTCCTTAATTATCTTGCGCACAGCATCCACTCCCTTTAACAAAATTAACCTGTCCTTGCCACTAACAATGATAAATTTCTCATCCATCTTGATCTTACAACCAATATCCTTTTCAAGTTTCTGCACTACCCTATCAGTGAAAAGGGCTCTCACATTTTTATCTCTGGCAGGTACCCTTTCAAAAAAATCTTGTGCTTTACGACTTGATCCCAAGGTAGAGGGGCATCCCTAGAAAAATATTGCAAAGTAGGCGTTTGTTAAAATAATAATAAACTGCTCGAATTCTGCCTACATGCAAAGAAAGGGTAATGATTACAAAGAAAATAAATATGTTCTAGTAGGTCTAATTCTCATAAGAGACTTTATTCCTATAAAAACAAAACATAAGGCGCCAAAGACGCTCATTGCCCCTCCCCTTCCATGCCTGCACCCACACATACATGTAATATGCGAGTATATGAGAGTAAGATAACTTTCAATTACTAGGCAACACTTGTAGAGGTTTCGTTATGTGCTCTCTCTCTCCCTTCCTACTCACTCACAATCTCTCAATCATATTACCTTTCTATACCTAATGTCCTAATCGTTATGGATACTCTCTACCAATTTTTGGAGATATTCTCACTGTTCATCTGGTGAATATGTTCTAGAAACAGAGATAACACTTCATGGATGTATGAAATACAAAAGAATTTCTCTATGAAATATGTTCTACAATTTTTTTGAGGTAACATCATTTATATGAATACAAGTGAAAGTGAATCCATTACATCGTTTGGCCTCAACAATTGACTCCCTTTTGAATTTTTTTTAATTCAACGTGTAGGAAGGGGGAACTAGAACCGGTAACCTCATGGAGTCATGGTTATTAGATCGTACATGATGCCACGAGAGCTATGCTCCTTTTGACTCCAAGTTTGCAGTTTGAATAAAGATTTTTGCAACTTTATGCACACATCTTCAGCCAGGGATAGCTAAAAAATCACAGGTAAAGTTTTTCAACAATAACAAAAAAAAATCTTACTCTCTAAAATTTTCTCTCCCTAAGAGCTTTCAAAAGAAAGACTCCTTTCCCTCCAGCATTGCACACAGCCAGCGCCAAAAAGAGGCTCCATTGATCGATGTAGCCCCATAAAGACATCACAATCTTCGTCATCATCCACCACACCTTATTTGAAAACACTTATGGTTAACCACTCATCTCCAACTTCTCATCTTGTAATGAAGCTCACTGCAATACATTCTCAGGTTCCTTCACACCGAATCTGCGATTGGTACGACATTTGGGTCAGCAACCACTAGAGAGTTGGTCTCATGTGACTGGTCCTCCTTGGTTCAATGGGAGTTCTATCTTGGACTTCTTCAAAGTTCAGATTGGCGGGCCGACGGCCACCAAAGTCCTAGCGCGATGATTCATTCTCGATTTTCCGAGCACCTCTTTGTCGAAGATCTTGACACAGTCTTCATCTTAAAAGAGGCAAACCTCATCGGGCAACGCCATTCTCGATCTCATAATTGCCCCAATTAATCGGTTTGGTCTAAGCAAACCGAATCGATTTAGGTTGATCCGGTTTACCATAGGCCAACTAAGTTTTTTTTTTTTTCGTTTATTCCAGGTTTTGATTCTTTTTATCCTTTGGATTTGCAAGCCTTTCCTTTTTGGATTCTAAGTTGAATGTTCAGCTTCCTAAACGCTTGAGCTTGTATTAACGTGTTATCTTATAGTAAAAATGGCTCTCAATGTGTTCCAATATCTTGTAACAATTTCATCTTATCAATTAAAATGTTTTTGTTTCCTATAAAAAAAAAAAAAAGAAAAAAAATTATGCATACATCATCAATAGGATGTGATATCAATTGGGATAAAGTGCCAATTCAAGGTGTGCAGCTTAAAAACCATGAAGCTACTTGAGCCTGCATAATTGTGAATCAGCATTGTCCTAGAACCTGCATTTCGCCTCAATATAATTTAAGGTGAAAGTTTGTTTGGGAGATAAAAGGAGAATTGGATAATCCCTTACTGAGAGTTTAAATGTTAAGTTCCATCAGTTATTATCGAATTATGTTAAGTTAGACCACTAATCAATTCAAAAGTTGAAGCTGATGGATTAGGATAAATTTAATTATATCAACCAACGCTCTACCTCACTTATGGGCTAAGAAATTATAAAATGTCTGACAGGTAGAATTCAATTTTAATTGGGGAGAAAACGAATTTCCAAGGACTCGAATTCATGAACTCCTGATCCAATACCATATTGAGTTATGTTAAACTACCGATCAATTAAAAAGCTTAACAGTTGATGGGTTGGGATTAATTAACTTAATTTTAATATATCAACCAACAGTTGAATGAATGATTGAGAACCCATAGGAGAACAAAATAGAGACCATATTGGGATAGCTAAAATTAAATTCAAACCTCCCGATAGCCGAAGATTCTATAGCTAACAATTGCATAAACTTCTCTTATTAAAAATTTAGGATCCAGACACTAAGCAAGTCCACAAAAATTACAGATATACTTAAAGAAGACTCTTGGCAAAGGATTGATCCACGTGTTCCAAATTAGTAGAGCTGTAGAGAGACTGCCTAAGACAAGTTTGGTTCTTTCATGAGTGAATAATACGTCTCTCTAGTTGAGAAAAATCTATGTGCAATAACTTAGCCACTACAATGAAGTGTTTGTAGTGGTAATAATACCTGAGTAAAATGGCCTGGTTCTCCACATATTTTGCATATCATTTCTTCTTCTTTTCTCTTCTTCCAATTCCTCTCAGTAGCTTTTGATTTGGCCTCCCAAACCTTGGCTTCTCGGCTAGTAAAATCAGTTGGTACAGCATTGGGATCACGAGGTTCATCTTCCTCATCAGAACCAGCATGAGACCTTTTGTTTGTATTAGTCTTTTCTTGTGTAGCAATATTGGTCGATTGTGGAGGGCCAGTGTACTCCTTGTAGAGTTCACTGAATTCATCATCTGCATCCACATCTGGTGAATTCGCCATCACAAAAATATCAAATTCAGTTGAGCTCCTGCATTTGTAGTCAAAACCCACCACTAATCAATGCCCAGAAAATTGGCAACCGGCAAGTTAGGCACACCACGAAGGGAGAAAAACTTTCATTTCCAACTAAAAACTCTTTGAATTGCAAACAGTACGATAAAGTAAACAGATAGTATTAAACGGGGAGGAAGGAAAAAGTGTTACACTTGAGATAAGTTAATTTTTGGTGTTAATCGAATGAAGAACAGATGCTTCTGTTAGAATGAATGACTAGGCGCGAAAGATGTTAAGGGTAATCAAGGAAGCGGCATCGTAATAATTGCTATGTGTATTAGATGCACGTAAAAGCTCGCAGCAACCGTTGTCGGAGAACAAAAAACGAACCAGGAAAAGAAAAAACAACCGGGTATCTCTTAAAACGGTTACCCTTATCTTAATTCAAACAACAAATCTTTTTGATATAACAATTACTCGGGCAACGTTCTCATTTCCAATCACAGCCCAAAATCCAACGCCCTAACTCCCGTCGGCTGCCAGACGGCGTGAGCGAGAAACTGGTAACCATCCTCACCGGAGTAAAACAATGCACGCTTAAATTAGTAAATAAAATCAAAACAAAGAATAATGTAATGTCAAAGCATCAATTATCAACACAGTATGTGATAGTCTGCTACTCAGAACCATGAACTTGGGATGGAAGAAAAAAAAAATAACAAATACAAATAAGAACGGAAGGGCGAATATAAGGGTTTGCTCGAAAGAGGGGAAAACACCATGGCAACAAAGAAGGCGAGGTGAAGAGAAAAGCAAATTGGAGAAAGATTAACACAAACAAAACCAGAATTTTCGGGTAAAACAAGAAGGACGAGCATGAATCGGAAGAGGGAAATAATAAACGGAGAGGGGGGAAAACGAAAGAAATGCACCTCAATAACGAATGTAAAAGCTGGCCGTAGAGGAGGAAGAACGACGTATAAGACAAAATCGACGAAGGGAATACGATAAATACCTTGACGCCGGAGAGAAGAGCTGCCGGAGAAGAGCTGTGATTTTTTCTGGCTCGTACCGCCGCGAAATGAAACCAGAAACTCCGATAGGGTTTGGAACCGAATGGAATGAGGTTGATATCGGATAATAATAATAATATTATTATTATTTTATACCACAAAGGGTATTTGGTTGATTATAACTATTGATTTAGTGATAATAAATCATTAATGATAGTTGAGTCATGTACGTTTTAATATAATATTTATTTACTTATATGTACCTAATTCTTTTATTTTCTTTACGTTTCATAATTTTGTTCCTATGTTCGAATAATTATTTTTGATCAAAATCACGTATTTTATATTTTACCATTTTTCTTCACTGCCCATTTTAGTCTCATGCTATTTTATGGACCACGACCATTTTCACAATGACAATCAAAATTTCATCATCAAACATTAATTCTTTATAATTTTTCAAATCGCCTACGTCTTATTCTTAATAGAAAGCATGCACGAACTCCAACAATAACCACCTTTATATGAGTTATATGAACTTTTTAACAAGTCTACATGATAAAACAACTCTCCTCATGATTGAAAGCGAAGGAGAACTTCGTATGAATACCTAAGCAACTCTACCTTGCAGGGTATGCAACAAAAAACTTATGAAAACTGTTACGAAAAGGAAACATTTCCTCGACCTTAGGACTACCTCGGTTGTATCTCTCGTAAAACCTTATAAACCACATCAAAGCATCTATCTAGACAAGTTTGAAGATTTGAAATATAATTTATAGTTTGCGATTCAATTCAATCATAAGATTGCATGTTGAAGACTAGTGACATGTTTTTGAAAGTGCATTGACACATAAATGCAAACTTATAATTCATTTTAAAAATAATGAGTTTGTTTTTTGTACTATCGCTTATGTTAATATATTAAAACAAAAGACAATACATATACAAAAATGTAAATTTCATATAATATGCGTAACAAAAAAGCATTTGTAAATTGTTTTGGACAAACTTCAAGGTCGAGCACATTTGAAATATAACATAAACAACATTACAAAAATGTAATAGGTCAATTGTTTGGTATAATTGAAATTATCGACATAATGAAGGAGTCATGTTGATTTATGAGCTGTATATTCATCGAGTTTGCAAAACATTTAAAATTTGTTGCTTTTAGAATTTTGGAAAAAACTTTTGCATGGTAACTTATGTTATATATTGTTTACTGAAATCTTATATTTTCAAGTTTGACCCACTATTTTCGAAACTAAATATCTAAACTTAATTTTGAAGAAATTTGCTTTAGGTAGAAATTGCAATTACATTGTTCACGTTGCTAATCGAAGATTATATGTTATACATACCGAAGACTATTCGCAATATTAATTGAAGAGACTTTATGGTATTGATTAAGATATTAAGTTGTTATCATATAAACAAGTATTTTTTTTTCAACCACCAAAATTTCTTATGTGTACAAATTTATTCTAAAAAGTTTAACGGATAAATTTGTATTATACATGAAAAGCTCATAATCTTAGTATAAATTAGAAACGAGTATTAATGAAAATTAATTTAATATTGTTAAAAATACTTTGGATAAAAGAACTACAAAAAGGGAAGATATATATTTTTTGATTAAACAACAATATAAGAATGAGATTTTATGATTATTGCTAGAGTTTTGATAGTTTTAAAATGGTAAATAAAATTAAAAAAAGCCCACAAGAAATAATTATAGATAAAAAAAAAACACTAAAATTTATTTAAGAAAAAGACTGGTCAGAGTAATCAAATTTAAATTACTGGGAACAAAATCTAAGTCGAAGTCCAGTGCGGAGACTTGCACTGAAGTTTTCGTGGACATCTCAATTTCGTCATCGTCTTTCATTCTCAATCGTCTGTTCATCCACTCAGGCATCGAGTAATTTTCCGTTGTTCGATTCCAATTCTTCGAAACTGGAGAGGCACCACTCTTCTTCCTCGGCGCCGCCGTGGCCCTCGGACGACCACCGCCCCAATTTCAACCACCAGTTTGATCCCTTTGTTCAATACCCTAACCATCACCCCGGCCCCCCTTTTGCCCAGCCCAATTTTCCCCCTCAGTACCCGCACCATCCGCCACCCCAGCCGCCACCACAGACGCATCCGCCGCCGCCGCAGAACCAGCTCCCTCCACCGCCGCCGCAGCATCAGCCGCCCTTCCAGCACCAGCACCAGCATCGGCCTCCTCCCCCGCCGCCGCCGCACCAGCACCAGAAGCCGTATCAGCAGCAGCAGAATAACTGGAACCAGCCGGAGTTCCACAATCATCCGCCGGACTACCGTCCTCAGCCGCACTTGAACGGCGAGACTAATGAGGTGTTTGGAAACGGCGGCACGAGGCCGAATGGTGGAAATCAGAATGCGAACTTTGGGCGTAAACGACCTAGAGACCATTCCAGCAGAACAGTTCCTGCAGGTATTTAAGGTTTGATGAATCATAAAGGGCAGCAAATAGCTAAACAACTGACATTAATCTATCACTTGTTAACCTGATTGAGTCATTGAGCTAATATATCATTTATCCCTGCTGGATTATGAACCGAACCTTAAGATTTCTATTTAGGTTCTTTGTTGGGGCTTTTCAAATTTAGAATAACTCTTAATCAATCAAAAGCTATTTCTTTTACCCGAATCTATTAGCTCTGCGCCTGTTTCTTTCCCAGTGATTACCCCGCAGTTCTTTGTGAATGGGTTGGGAAATAGTGTTTTTTTCTTCAACGATTCCAAGAATATTTAGCAACGAAGTGGAGATATACATTAAGAGCATCGGAATACTCTTTAATTGTCAAGCATGAGTTAGTGGCATGATGTATAACCCAGTAATCAATTTATCACGAGTTTAAATCTCCCACCCAAATGTTGTCGAATTAAAAAAGAAACAACTTTTTGATATTGCTTTTCCCTGGAGTAATCAATATGTTACTTTATAATGAATCTTTTTTTTTTGTTCTTTCCCAGATCATGCTGAGGGTGGTCCTGTGAAATTGTATGTTGCCCAAGTTCCTCGAACAGGAACCGAAGAAGCGGTAAGTTTCACTATCCATGTTTGCCACTTGATATAACGTTGTAGGCGAAAGAGTTCATAGGGAAGGAAGATTTAGGGTGCATTTGAGGTAAGAGTTGGTTATAATAATTTGTGTTCATTATATTGATATGATCTAGTATTAGTTGATAATCAGAGTGTGTTAGGAACTTCAATTTTAAATAGAGATGGTGGGAGAGAGAGACAAGCAATTATTTAAGTATTCTGGTATTAGGGCTTGACAGATTTCTCAAGAGGAGGTCCAAGTAACCTTAAAACTTGGTTTATCTGAGTTCAAATCTATGAAGCACGAACACTTCAAAATAGTCGTAGAATCCGTGTCGTACACGTATCAGACACTAATTTTTCTAGATATTTCACGGACACGTACCCAACTCAAAAATTTAAGTGTCCTTATTTTTTTAAATAATCAGACAAATCTCGGACACATCTTGGACACATGTGTTGTCTTTGTACTGATAGGCCCAAACCCAAAATAATTAACGATATAATTAACTAAATAATAAAAGGGACATGCAAAAAGGAAAACAAATAAGTCACCTCTCCCATTTTTCCACAAAAGAAAACAATGGTCTTTTCCTCTCCTTCATGAAAAATATCCATTTTCATTTGCTATAATACTCGTTTGTCGCAACCTCCCACGATTAATCGATGTCTATTGTAATTAACTTGACATCATATGCTTTTAGTGTAGTACATAGTATTTTTAGGATGCATTTACATATTTACTAAAAAATATTATACGTATTTGTGTCCTAGTTTTTTTAGAAATTGACATATCACTGTTTCGTGTTAGTGTTCGTGTCCATGCTTCGTAGTTTTAAATAGTATGCGTTTGAGGTGATGGTTATCATAGTTCAGGTTTAGAAAACCTTGTTTGAGGTTTTTATCATAGTATGGGTTAAAATAGTTTGTGTTTGTGCTATTATTTTATTAATAATTTATAATTCCTTTAAATTAATATCATGTGTAACTAAACATGACATATTCAAAGATTTCAACATAACTGGGGGCTTCGTACTTTAATTGCCACAATTCTCTCAAATAGTTTTTTTTTTTGAAAACGGGAAATCGAAGCTTCGCTCCACTACCTGGGGTAACCACGCCCGTTCCTAAGCCAGGCACCAGGAGACATCGAAGGAATGGAGACACGAGAGGTGGCTAGAAATTAATGTCACAGATGGATTTTGAACCTGGGACCTTGAAGGATCACCTTCAACCAACTGCGCCACCCCTTGGGGACCAATTCTCTCAAATAGTTGCATTGTAACTTCATTCTGCCAATAGTTGGCATCTCAAGGAGAGAAAAAACAACGGCGAGGCTCAAGTGAATCAACGCCAAACGAAGAAATGCATTTAATATTATATAAACTATAAATTGATACAAAAAAATGTTTTCATAACCATAAGATACCAAACCCTTACCAAGTAATACTAAAAATAAAAAACATGGAAGTATTAAAAAATAAACAAGTTAAATTTCAAATGATCAAATTTCAAATGTGTTAAAAAAATTAAGTTGTAGTTTTTTAAACATTAATTGAATAGTTTTCAATATTTTTTTAAAAGTACGAATGCTTTTAAAAAGAAAGGAGTGTTTTATACTCATTATCTTGTTCTTGTTCTTAGTATTTTGTTTCTTACTTCTATAAACTTCAAAAGTAGTCATCTAAATGTTTGCCAATTGACGTTACTTTATTCATTTTGTTTCTTCTTAGTATTAAAGTTATAATTTAATATGTAATTTTTTTAAAATCTTTGGTCTCAGGTTCGTCCCTTGTTTCAAGTACATGGAGATGTTGTCGAGATTGTAATATTAAGGGATAAAGTAACTGGCCAACAACAAGGTATTCTGTTCATTTTTAAATTTCATTACAATTTTTTATTCTGACATTTAATAGGTTGAGAACTTGAATATTCTCTCACATTTATTCCTTTTCGATTTATTAGAAACACTTGTTAATTCTTACATACAGTTACACCATCTCTACCTGTTTTATTTATTTATTTTCTTGTGGCTCTGTTGCTTTAAGTTCACTTTGTCACGCTTCTTGTATATGGTTATCATTAGTTGAACTTAGACTGGAATGCCCGTTTCTAAAATTCTTCTCTAGTTGTACTTGCTTTAAATAACAGCTGAAGTTTATATAGATATGGCTGATCTTTTACTGTTAAGTTCTAAACAGATTCTGGTTAGTGCATCTGACTTTATGCCGACGTTGATTTAAGGTATTAAGAATAGAAAAATAGTATTAAAGCAGATCTATGGTTTCCTGTTCAGGTAGTTGTTTTGTGAAATATGCTACCTCCATTGAAGCAGACAGGGCAATCAGAGCTTTGGACAATCAGTATACTTTTCCTGGAGTGAGTTATTAGCTTGGCTTTATTTTTAAGTTTTTTTAGTTTTTTTAAAGAAACATCTTTCCATTCAGGACTGAAAGATAATGTTCAAGAATCAAGCAGATATAAACTAAAGAAAACAAGGAACAACAAAATAATTAAAAAGAGTAAAATAACAACTAAACGTAAATAAATACTGCCAGCTGTCCCTTTCACATTTAATGCACACCAAGCTAAGTTTCTAGAGCTCCAAAAAGTCTTTATGAAGACCTTATTTATTGAGGCTCTCTTGGTCTCTTACAAATGATTACAGCCCGCTTGTGGTGTTTGAGAAAATCTTTAATTAGAGCTCTCCTCCAACAACCCAATCCAAGAACATTCCAGGATATAATCATCATCTTTTAAGTGACACGCTATTCTGTTTAGAAGCAGAGGACTTTGGGTAGTTGATGGAGGATTTTAGGCTTTCCATTCCTCTTTGCCAATTCCTTTGTTTCTCCCTTGCTGTGCTGCTAACTTTAGATGAGGCATCAAGGCATTATATAGATTTTTCTTGGCTTGCCATGGAAAGAAGTAAGGAAGGAGGGTAGCTATCTCTGCCGGAAAACATTATCCTTTAGTTTCTTTTTTTTTTCTCATCTTTTGAAGTTTCTTTTTGTGTTCACCTATAGGTTTTCGGAGTTTTCTCCATGAAACGTTTCTTTTTCAGAAAAACAATATTCATCTTCTGGACGAAGAATTTCAACCAATAACCATATAAGTTGCTAATTAGCAAAGGAGATTCCCTTTTAATTGCTAACTCTTCGATATTAAATCTATCCTCTTCAGGCCAAATACAAAAGAAAGAATGGGAAGGTAAAACCAATCACACTCCAGTTATTAAGAGGAAAATGAACATGAAACACTTTTCAGTAATTTCCTATGATGAAAAACAGGCTAAAAAATGTGGCAGAGGGAATGGAGGATAGAGGACCGAGCATGGGGCCGGACCACTATGGCTACATACCAAGAGTATTTATTAGCTATAGCTTATTATAGATGAACATATTAAATGAAGGACTTTTGCTCTTATTTTTAAAGTTCATTTCCTATCAACATAAATCCATAAATGACTAATAAGACACTTTTGTTGTTTGTGATAATATATAAGCAATTCATTTGATGTCATATTGACTTT
The DNA here is from genome assembly GCA_037832605.1 of Cyclanthera cordifolia. Lineage (NCBI taxonomy): Eukaryota > Viridiplantae > Streptophyta > Magnoliopsida > Cucurbitales > Cucurbitaceae > Cyclanthera > Cyclanthera cordifolia. The sequence continues at coordinate 5,479,346 of JBBMEG010000018.1, forward strand.
TCTTATTAACCACCATGGAGTGACTTAGTGGTCAAGTAGGGTATTGGGGTGCTTAAGGTAATGAGTTCAATCCATGGTGGCCACTTACCTAGGATTTAATTCCTACGATCCTTGACGTCCAACTGTTGTAGGGTCAAACGGTATGTCCCGTGACATTAGTCGAGGTGCGCGCTAGCTGGTCCAGACAGTCACGGATATCAAAAAAAAATTGACTTTTCTTATTGATATTTTTATAACAGGAACTGACTCCTATCAACGTGAAGTATGCGGGTGGTGATAAGGACCGCATTGGTAAGTTCTGGCATTTCCAACTTTATGTCACATTGCTTGGATGTAATTCTCCTTATCTTTGCGTATTATTTGCATTCTAGCAAGTCTATTTCACTTTGTAAAGCAGTAGTTAAGCATTGTTTTCTACTTTATTCTTGCGTGCTATGTCTAGATCTTTGCACGACCAAATTGCATGGTATCATTCTGATTATTTCTCATAAGAGGGAACCCCTTGATAAATTATCACATCTTTTGTACTTTTCAAATTTTTTATTTTTATGTTTTATGTAGGAGGATTTGAAAAATTGTTTGTTGGTAGCTTGAATAAAAATACTACCGAAAGGGATATTGAGGAGGTAAGCAATATTCTTCACATTCATACAACGTTGAGTTATTTTCTTAAAATAAACATTGCAGTTTTGGTTCAGAGGTTTCACTTTCAACTTTATTACTTACTATTTTTCTTTCAAGGTTTTAGAAGAGACTGAAAGAGTCCCCGCTGTGAACTATTTGTTAACAAAATTAGTGGAATCGTGACTGATTCTTAAAAATTCATTTATTTGTTTGTAAGTAGCATGAGAATAATAATTAACATTCAATATATTTTATTAATTTAAACTAATAATTAAACACTAATTAATCATAAAAAATGTCACACAATTATACATGAATGAATAAAATGAATATCCTTTTTCCCTTGGATTTCCCCATGAACACTCACACGAGACATGGATACTAATACCATAGGACACATTGATACGCCAATTTCTAAAAAACGAGGACATTGAAGATACGTTAAATTTTTTTTAGTAAATATGTAAAATTTAACTTAAAATACTATGTACTCTACTAAAAAACATACAATGTCAAGTACACTGGACAATGGTTATGTGGGAGGTAATGCAAATGAGTATTTTAGAAGATGAAGAATTTTTTTTAATCATGAAGGAAAGGGAAAGACGATTGATTTTTTTGTGATAAATGGGAGAGGAGACCATTTTTTTTCTTTCCTATTTCCTTTTTCTTTTCCTTTTCCTTTTCCTTATCCTTTTATTTTTATTATTTAGTTGATTATAATATCAATTATTTTGGATTTGGGCCTTAACATTTGAGCTCAAATACCACACATGTCCGGTTTGTGTTTGGTTTTTTAAATATTATAAAAAAAGACACTTAAAATGGCATGTCGGACACTGGAAAAATCCATGTCTGGTTCATGTCCGACATGGATTCTTTCTTCATTTTGATGTGTTCGTGCTTTATAGGTGTTTGAGTTCTTTAGTTCAAATCATGGTGGTTGCATACATGGGATGATAACTGACTGCGTTGTTTCTTGATGCTCACATGTGGACCTGTGGTTCTTCAAAACCAAAATTAGTCTAATTTCTAGATATTCATGAACATGGCTCTTCGTTGTTTCTCTCAGCATGGATTTTATATAAGTTTTGGCTATTGTGTGTTACTGTGTTTGCAGCCTTTGAAGACATTGTGTATATTATTTGAGGGCATAAAAAGATTTTTCTTAGAAGAGACTAGGAAAAACAATTGTATATGTTATTTTCTCAGTGCTATAAAGCTTATGGAATACAGTTTGTTCCTTGTCATTTAGTCAAATCTTAAGTTTTTTTGAACATTTCGTCATCAGGTATTCTCACCTTATGGTTTTGTTGAAGATATTTATGTCATGCGTGATGAGCTGAAGCAAGGCCGAGGTGCGTAAAATTATCTGTTTGGGGCCTTGGGTGATATGACTAAGAAATATTATGACCCTTCTGTTAAATTGTGGAGGAATATTTTTAAATAGTTCATAATACTTGTCATGCATGACAGTTTGTCTCAAAAGCTATTAATTTCAAATTTTTACCACATTGTACTTAGTCAGGCTCATACGTAGGTAGTTTTTTTCTTAGATGTGTCATGAAACTTGTACAAATGAACTTATGAGTAGATCATGGTAGAGTAAAATCATGCTGTACGGATCAGCCATCGAGTCAATAAGGCTTTCAACTTTTTCTCTCAATTGCAAAATTAACTTTTATTTTGGGTCGGTATCTACAATGAGTATACAGAGCCTCAATCTTCTTAAATTCATGGAGGAGAGTCTGCTGGCAGAATCTAACCTAATAATTTCTGGGTCCATATCAATTTATGCTTCTGATCTTGTGCTCATGCCTTCTGAAGGATGTGCCTTTGTTAAGTATGCTCGTAGAGGTGTGGCATTTGCAGCAATCAAAGCATTGAATGGAAATTTTACTATGAGGGTATGTTTTGTCTATATATCCATATATACTCTGAGTGCACGCTCAGGTATTTTATATGCAAATGACCCTTCTAAGCTCAACATTGATTTCTTGTTTTTACTTGACCAGGGTTGTGATCAGCCATTGATTGTTCGTCTTGCGGACTCTAAAAAACCATGGATTGGTGAACAAAGGTTCGACTTCTTACTCTTTCCAATTCATATCATTAAATTGAGATAAAAAATCATATTAAAACATTACTCTTTCCGATTCATACTAATAAATTGAGATAAAAAATCATATGAAAACATTGCTCTTTTTCTCAATCTATTGTGCATATGAAGTATAGTCTCTTTTATTATGAAAAACATAGAACAAGATAAGCCCTGTTAACAAACTTGTTCAAGATACCCTTTTCGCCGAAATCACTACAACAGCTAAAAAGTATTTGTTAATGATATCCCGGAATTTTAAAAAAGAATCACATTTGTATTCATAAACCCCTGGGACTTTTTTTTATTCCCAACTCATTCACAGCTTTCCTTATTTCCCCAACCATTATGGGTTGTCTGGCTTCGATTTCCCCAAGGGTTGGCCTAGTGATCAAAGTTTAGTTCTTATTTTCTTGTTGGTTGTGTTGATATTCAATCGTTGAATCTCTCTCTCCCTCTCTGTACAGAAACAACAACATGTTAGGCAGCCCAAGATTTGGTCATCATCCTCAACCGTTTAGGTACTTTGTGTATTTATTGCTTCCTTTTCTGTCTACTTATTTTATAACAAAGATTGTTTTCTTATTGGCTAACCCTTTTCTAGACGTGAGCCTCCTCTTGGTCCTCCTGGTGGAGCATTTTTCCCCAATAATTCATATCACGGACAGCAAAATTCTGCAAGTTCAGGACTGCCAAAGAATTCTTCCCAAGTGTCATCTCATGCCTCTTTTGCTCCTAATACTATACAGAAACCGTCACCTCAAATACAAGAATCTTCTTCATCTTTTCCTCAAATGTCTTTGCAACCAACGAGAACAACACCGCAAGTTTGTCAGCCTCCTACTCAGATGGATTTTCCTAAGATGCAGAATCAGCTGCATTGTCAACAGCCCAGGCAAGATTCACATCAGCAGCACAACTTAAATGTTCATGAAAATATGGTATGAAAGTGATCTGAATTATACATTTCTTGTATGAGCTGTTTCGATTAAAACAATAGATACAATGAATTCAATGTAGCAATATATATAAGTTACAGGTAGCTATAGAAATAGCTACAGTAGGGGTTCCAACGAAGGCTCATGCACTAAATTAAATGCTAAATTATATCTGTAAAAAGTACGCCTGAACTTTGCCTTTGTTTAAAAAGTAATATTTTCAAGGGTTGCAACATTACCCTTGGGCTTTTACACTTGTTTCAAAACTACCAAGTTCAAAAACTGTTATAATGTCGGACGGAAATTCAATGTGTCAGGGCGCATTCTTTTAGACTTAAATGAAGGAAGCGTCTAAGTCACTACCGTTTTCTAGATCACCAGACACGTAATTTTCCGTCCAACATTTTATTGTATATCTACGCTAAATATAATTTTGAAACAGTTATGAACGGTCAAGGTTGATATTGCAAATTTGGAAAGAATGCGATTATTTTTGAAAAAATAATGGCAAAGTTCCAGGTGTACATTTTTATATAGACTTTAGCCTTAAAAAGGTTATGCCGCTAGACTGTTCGGACAATTAATAAGGTCATTTTATGTCAGATTGGCACGGTAACTTGTGTGTGTATTCTCTTTTACGTTTTGTGCAGGCTCCTACAGCACATGGTGTTCAAACCTTTAGTGGTACTCCCAACTCACCTATGGCGCATCCAAATTCTCGTGTAGAAGGTACATTGGAGTGTGATTGGAGTGAACATACTTGCCCAGACGGTTTCAAATACTATTATAATTGTGTGAGCTGTGAAAGTTTGGTAAGGTTTATGTTTTTATGCTTCTGTTTTGGTACAGTTTCCCCATGTTTATGGTATAACTTATGATAGATACCTTTGAAAATGGGTCCATAGTGGGAGAAGCCAGAGGAGTTTGCCTTATTTGAGCAACAACTAAAGCAGGAAAAGCTTCAAAAACCAAACCATCAGCTTCATTCTTCCTTAGCAGGTCTCTCTTCTCCTGAAGTGCCGCCTCAGCCGAAGCTCTTTGTTCAAAAGCTCGACGTCCAATCTTCCTCAGCTGTAAGAGTTAGTATTCCTACACATATTCTGACAATGACAGTTCCCCATGCATTCATTATGTTTTTTCTGTTATATTTCATAAAGCAATGTATAATTATGTAAAGATTGATTTGATGTCAAATAAAAACTTGTAAACTATACATGGACACAACTTGGAATTCATGTTTAAAGTTTTTTCAGCTCTCACTAATTCTTTACTATGCTCAATTTTTTTTTTGCAGGAGTTGGATTGTATGCGACTTCAATCCAAAGCAAGTCCGGTTGTCGGTCCAGCCTGTGTTTAATAATGTTGTCTAATTATTTAGGAAGCTTTTCTATGATATTGTTACATCTATCCTGTTAGCAACTAACATTGAGCCTTTTGATGCCTAGTCATTACAATGTGAATTAGGATGGTAACAGAGACTAAACACCAGTTGCTTGACCCACAACTACGACGATTTTGAAAGGCGCGTGTAAAGCTGATGTACTATATAGTCTATTGGCTATCTCTATGGCCCTGTTATGTGTGAAGGGATAGGCTAAGCTTGCTTGTGCTTCCATGGAGTTGCTGCTCTAAACGGTAATTAATATGCGGTTATCAATTTAGAAACTGTAGTTCTCATTTTATCCATTAAATTCTTGATATAAAGTAACATAGATGTCAATTGTAGGTTTTATTTTTAGTTTTCCTGTTTTAAAATTGTTCTGGAATAGTAGTAAGGTTTTTATTTGTTTAGAATATTTTGTAGTATGGTTGGAAACATAAAATTTTCATCAAGTATGAAAAAGAATATTCGACCCCTCGGTCGTAACTTCTTCATTATTAAGTCGTAGACAGTTCTATCAAAATAGTTAACTTAAACTTTTCTTATATTTACAAAAAGCTTGAAGGTTCTTTTTAGATGGCAAAACAATTCTAAGGGGAGGATTAAGTTTGCTACTGAGACTTGAGATGGGAGACTTAGTTTATTTTGAATTGATTTTTGTTCTATGAGCAATTTAAGTTATATTTTTAATTAGTAGTACTAACTAGATAGGTTGTTTGGAAGTAGATAAGATTTTATTTATTTATTTATTCTAATTTTGAGAACAGATTTGATTGTTTTTAATTTGACACATTAATTATAAATTAAAGCTTAAAAAGAGTTTTTTTTTTTTAATTTTATAAAATTTTGAATAAGAGGTTAAAAGTTTTCAATACTTGATAGACAAACATTGGCTTATTTATTACATGTGTGTTTTGCTTTTTTGTACAAAAGAGTGGAACACCTTAAGCATTGATAGTTGAATATTTATTTAAAAATTGATATTAGTAATTGTTAGGTAATTAATTATTTGTTTGGAGATTGATGTTAATAGTAATTGAGTGTTATAATTGATGTGAAATATGATGTTTGGTAGAAGATTTGATGAGTGGTTAATAGTGATGATTTATTACTAAATACAAACGAGTGAGTTTTGAGGAGTTGTGATTAACTATTATTCTTTTATAAAAAACAAACATAACGTTATATTATCTCTATCCTCCTTTGTTGAAGTAGTATATCAATATATGTATGCCACTCCATTTAATGCAATTCGTGGCAAATTAATAACGAAGAAAAAAACAAATTTAAAGACTTAAATAATTATTTGATTTTTTGTTTTTAAAATATAAGCATACAACTATTACTTCAGTTTCATTTATTTGACTTTTCATGCTACTGTTAAAAAAAATAGATTTCAAATATTTGTTATAGTTTATGAAATTTAGTTAGGATTCACAAACATGCTTAAGAGAAGATGAAATATGTTAGTAGACATAATTAAATATATCACAATCTATCAACTTAAACTTTTAGGTTGATTGATGATTTACATAATTCAATAAAACATAGGTAAATAAATTAAGTAAAATAGTTTAAATTTCAAAAACAAAAAACGAAAAACCAATGTCTCTTTTGATATAACTATTTCAAAATTTATGCTTGTTTATACTTAAATTCTTTAAGTATGTTTCATCTCCTTTTAAAGTAAATATGTGAATTCTAACCAAATTCTAAAAATCAAAAAAAGTATATTGAAGCTATTTATTTTTAACTTTCAAATTTTGGTTTGATTTTTAAAAACACGAGCAATTGATATCAATATCGGAAAAAATTATGTAGTAATTTTAGGCTTAAATTAAAAAAAAAAAGTTATCAAACAAGACCTAAATAGTTATCGCAAACGGGACGCGCGACCTTAAAAATACATACGGAAGAAAATTCTTCCCATTTGATCACAACAAATTAAAACCCTTCTTTTACAATCCAACAAGAAGAAACAATTACAAAAAATAAAAATATATATGTGGGAAAAGAAAATAGATTAATATGTACACATAAAATAGTTTGATATATATATATATATATATATATCAATTACTCATCAGAGTCATTCAAATAACAATTACTCATCAGAGTCATTCAACACATGAACCAAAGCTTGCATCACCCTCACTTTCATTTGCAACCCCATAATATAATCAACCGTCTCTCTAAAAAGCCCATTCAACTCCATAGATTCACCCTTTGGAATCATTTTCCTTAGCCTTCTAATCCTCTTAGAGCAAACCCTCTTCTCCGACCTCGATCTCGATGCCGATGGTTGCCTCCTCTCGACTCGCTTCGCCAGCCTCCTACCTGCAACTTGATCATTAGAGACAACCTCGTCACTTCGTTCTTCGTTTTTCCGAAGCGACGGAACTTCCATATCTTTCAAATCTTTATGTAGATATTCAAAACAACATACATGTGGTTTTTATAAGTGAAAATGTAGGGCAAAGGGACCACAAAACATGGATATAAGTATATTTTAGTTTTGAAAAGTTGTTCTAAAATTGAAAATTTTGTAAACTAATTAAGCTTTTAATCTTTTTTATTGATGGTTAGTGTTTATGCATCCACATAATTGTTTTTATAGGCAATTTCCAAACCCTAAAAATCCACCATGTGTCATCAAAAGGCAAGCTGGATGATTCCCCTTTCTTTCCAAATTCAATGAACATTAAATTTAATGTGAATCTTGGAGCTTTGTTTCATTTTTTCTTCAATCCAGCTCACTCAAAACATGGGTGCTATTAGAAATTTAT